>OY740811.1:2772500-3229491 GCA_963514005.1 Raja brachyura
TGGGTCTGGCGGAGTGGGTTTGGGTCTGGCGGAGTGGGTTTGGGTCTGCCGGAGTGGGTTCGGGTCTGGCGGAGTGGGTTTGCGGTCTGGCGGAGTGGGTTTGGGTCTGGCGGAGTATGTTTGGGTCTGGCGGAGTGGGTTTGAGTCTGGCGGAGTGGGTTTGTGTTTGGGTCTAGCGGAGTGGGTTTGTGTTTGGGTCTAGCGGAGTGGGTTTGGGTCTGGCGGAGTGGGTTTGGGTCTGGCGGAGTGGGTTTGGGTCTGGCGGAGTGGGTTTGAGTCTGGCGGAGTGGGTTTGTGTTTGGGTCTAGCGGAGTGGGTTTGTGTTTGGGTCTAGCGGAGTGGGTTTGGGTCTTGCGGAGTGGGTTTGGGTCTGGCGGTGGGTTTGGGACTGGCGGAGTGGGTTAGGGTCTGGCAGAGTGGGTTTGAGTAAGTCGGAGCGGTTTGGGGTCTGGCGGAGTGGGTTTGGGTCTGGCGGAGTGGGTTTGGGTCTGGCGGAGTGGTTTTGGGTCTGGCGGAGTGGGTTTGGGTCTGGCGGAGTGGGTTTGGGTCTGGCGGAGTGGCTTTGGCTCTGGCGGAGTGGGTTGGGGTCTGGCGGAGTGGGTTTGGGTCTGGCGGAGTGGGTTTGAGTCTGGCGGCGTGGGTTTGTGTTTGGGTCTAGCGGAGTGGGTTTGTGTTTGGGTCTTGCGGAGTGGGTTTGGGTTTTTTGTCTAGCGGAGTGGGTTTGGGTCTAGCGGAGTGGGTTTGGGTCTAGCGGAGTGGGTTGGGGTCTGGCGGAGTGGGTTTGCGTCTGGCAGAGCGGGTTTGGGTCTGTCGGAGCGGGTTGGGGTCTGGCGGAGTGGGTTTGTGTTTGGGTCTAACGGAGTGGGTTTGGGTTTGGGTCTAGCGGAGTGGGTTTGGGTCGAGCGGAGTGGGTTTGGGTCTAGCGGAGTGGGTTTGGGTCTGGCGGAGTGGGTTTGAGTCTGGCGGAGTGGGTTTGTGTTTGGGTCTAGCAGAGTGGGTTTGTGTTTGGGTCTTGCGGAGTGGGTTTGGGTTTGGATCTAGCGGAGTGGGTTTGGGTCTAGCGGAGTGGGTTTGGGTCTTGTGGAGTGGGTTGGGGTCTGGCGGAGTGGGTTTGGGTCTAGCGGAGTGGGTTTGGGTTTGGTTCTCGCGGAGTGGGTTTGGGTCTAGCGGAGTGGGTTTGTGTCTAGTGGAGTGGGTTGGGTCTGGCGGAGTGGGTTTGGGTCGAGCGGAGTGGGTTTGGGCCTGGCGGTGGGTTTGGGTCTGGCGGAGTGTGTTAGGGTCTGGCAGAGTGAGTTTGGGTCTGTCGGAGCGGGTTAGGGTCTGGCGGAGTGGGTTCGGGTGTGGCGGAGTAGGTTAGGGACTGGCAGAGCGGGTTTGGGTCAGTCGGAGCGGGTTGGGGTCTGGCTGAGTGGGTTAGGGTCTGGCAGAGCGGGTTCGGGTCTGGCGGAGTGGGTTCTGGTCTGGCGGAGTGGGTTTGGGTCTGGCGGAGTGGGTTCGGTTCTGGCGGAGTGGGTTAGGGTCTGGCAGAGCGGGTTTGGGTCTGTCGGAGCGGGTTGGGGTCTAGCGGAGTGGGTTCGGGTCTGGCGGAGTGGGTTCGGGTCTGGCGGAGTGGGTTCGGGTCTGCCGGAGTGGGTTCTGGTCTGGCGAAGTGGGTTTGGGTCTGGCGGTGGGTTTGGGTCTGGCGGAGTGGGTTAGGGTCTGGCGGAGCGGGTTTGGGTCTGTCGGAGCGGGTTGGGGTCTGGCGGAGTGGGTTCGGGTCTGGCGGAGTGGGTTCGGGTCTGGCGGAGTGGGTTTGTGTTTGGGTCTAGCGGAGTGGGTTTGGGTTTGGGTCTAGCGGAGTGGGTTTGGGTCTAGCGGAGTGGGTTTGGGTCTAGCGGAGTGGGTTTGGGTCTGGCGGAGTGGGTTTGAGTCTGGCGGAGTGGGTTTGTGTTTGGGTCTAGCGGAGTGGGTTTGTGTTTGGGTCTAGCGGAGTGGGTTTGGGTCTGGCGGAGTGGGTTTGGGTCTGGCGGAGTGGGTTTGGGTCTAGCGGAGTGGGTTTGGGTCTGGCGGAGTGGGTTTGAGTCTGGCAGAGTGGGTTTGTGTTTGGGTCTAGCGGAGTGGGTTTGTGTTTGGGTCTAGCGGAGTGGGTTTGGGTTTGGGTCTGGCGGAGTGGGTTCGGGTCTGGCGGAGTGGGTTTGGGTCTGGCGGAGTGGGTTTGGGTCTGGCGGAGTGGGTTCGGGTCTGTCGGAGTGGGTTTGGGGTCTGGCGGAGTGGGTTTGGGTCTGGCGGAGTGGGTTTGGGTCTGGCGGAGTGGTTTTGGATCTGGCGGAGTGGGTTTGGGTCTGGCGGAGTGGGTTTGGGTCTGGCGGAGTGGGTTTGGATCTGGCGGAGTGGGTTTGGGTCTGGCGGAGTGGGTTTGGGTCTGGCGGAGTGGGTTTGGATCTGGCGGAGTGGGTGTGGGTCTGGCGGAGTGGCTTTGGGTCTGGCGGAGTGGGTTGGGGTCTGGCGTATTGGGTTCGGGTCTGGCGGAGTGGGTTTGTGTCTGGCGGAGTGGGTTCGGGCCTGGCGGAGTGGGTTTGGGTCTGGCGGAGTGGGTTTGGGTCTGGCTGAGTGGGTTTGGGTCTGGCGGAGTGGGTTTGGGTCTGGCGGAGTGGGTTTCGCTCTGGCGGAGTGGGTTTGGGTCTTGCGGAGTGGGTTTGGGTCTGGCGGTGGGTTTGGGACTGGCGGAGTGGGTTAGGGTCTGGCAGAGTGGGTTTGGGTAAGTCGGAGCGGGTTGGGGTCTGGCGGAGTGGGTTCGGGTCTGGCGGAGCGGGTTCGGGTCTGTCGGAGTGGGTTCGGGTCTGGCGGAGTGGGTTCGGGTCTGGTGGAGTGGGATCGGGTCTCGCGGAGTGGGTTCGGGTATGGCGGAGTGGGTTCGTGTCTGGCGGAGTGGGTTCGGGTCTGGCGGAGTGGGTTCGGGTCTGGCGGAGTGGGTTCGGGTCTGGCGGAGTGGGTTCGGGTATGGCGGAGTGGGTTCGGGTCTGGCGCAGTGGGTTCGGGTCTGGCGGAGAGGTTTGGGTCTGGCGGAGTGGGTTTGGGTCTGGCGGAGTGGGTTTGGGTCTGGCGGAGTGGGTTTGGGTCTGGCGGAGTGGGCTTGGGTCTGGCCGAGTGGGTTTGGGTCTGGCGGAGTATGTTTGGGTCTGTCGGAGTGGGTTTGGGTCTGGGGGAGTGGGTTTGGGTCTGGCGGAGTGGGTTTGGGTCTGGCGGAGTGGGTTTGGGTCTGGCGGAGTGGGTTTGGGTCTGGCGGAGTGGGTTTGGGTCTGGCGGAGTGGGCTTGGGTCTGGCCGAGTGGGTTTGGGTCTGGCGGAGTATGTTTGGGTCTGTCGGAGTGGGTTTGGGTCTGGGGGAGTGGGTTTGGGTCTGGCGGAGTGGGTTTGTGTCTGGCGGAGTGGGTTTGGGTCTGGCGGTGTGGGTTTGGGTCTGGCGGAGTGGGTTTGGGTCTGCCGGAGTGGGTTTGGGTCTGGCGGAGTGGGTTTCGGTCTGGCGGAGTGGGTTTGGGTCTGGCGGAGTGGGTTAGGGTCTGGCGGAGTGGGTTTGGGTCTGGCGGAGTGGGTTTGCGTCTGGCGGAGTGGGTTTGGGTCTGGCGGAGTGGGTTTCGGTCTGGCGGAGTGGGTTTGGGTCTTGCGGAGTGGGTTTGGGTCTGGCGGTGGGTTTGGGACTGGCGGAGTGGGTTAGGGTCTGGCAGAGTGGGTTTGGGTAAGTCGGAGCGGTTTGGGGTCTGGCGGAGTGGGTTTGGGTCTGGCGGAGTGGGTTTGGGTCTGGCGGAGTGGTTTTGGGTCTGGCGGAGTGGGTTTGGGTCTGGCGGAGTGGGTTTCGGTCTGGCGGAGTGGCTTTGGCTCTGGCGGAGTGGGTTGGGGTCTGGCGTATTGGGTTCGGGTCTGGCGGAGTGGGTTTGGGTCTGGCGGAGTGGGTTTGGGTCTGGCGGAGTGGGTTTGTGTCTGGCGGAGTGGGTTCGGGTCTGGCGGAGTGGCTTTGGGTCTGGCGGAGTGGGTTTGGGTCTGGCGGAGTGGGTTTGGGTCTGGCGGAGTGGGTTTGGGTCTGGCGGAGTGGGTTTCGGTCTGGCGGGGTGGGTTTGGGTCTTGCGGAGTGGGTTTGGGTCTGGCGGTGGGTTTGGGACTGGCGGAGTGGGTTAGGGTCTGGCGGAGTGGGTTTGGGTAAGTCGGAGCGGGTTGGGGTCTGGCGGAGCGGGTTCGGGTCTGGCGGAGCGGATTCGGTTCTGTCGGAGTGGGTTCGGGTCTGGCGGAGTGGGTTCGGGTCTGGTGGAGTGGGTTCGGGTCTCGCGGAGTGGGTTCGGGTATGGCGGAGTGGGTTCGTGTCTGGCGGAGTGGGTTCGGGACTGGCGGAGTGGGTTCGGGTCTGGCGGAGTGGGTTCGGGTCTGGCGGAGTGGGTTCGGGTATGGCGGAGTGGGTTCGGGTCTGGCGCAGTGGGTTCCGGTCTGGCGGAGTGGGTTCCGGTCTGGCGGAGTGGGTTCGGGTCTGGCGGAGTGGGTTCGGGTCTGACGGAGTGGGTTTGTGTCTGGCGGAGAGGTTTGGGTCTGGCGGAGTGGGTTTGGGTCTGGCGGAGTGGGTTTGGGTCTGCCGGAGTGGGTTCGGGTCTGGCGGAGTGGGTTTGCGGTCTGGCGGAGTGGGTTTGGGTCTGGCGGAGTATGTTTGGGTCTGGCGGAGTGGGTTTGGGTCTGGCCGAGTTGGTTTGGGTCTGGCAGAGTATGTTTGGGTCTGTCGGAGTGGGTTTGGGTCTGGGGGAGTGGGTTTGGGTCTGCCGGAGTGCGTTTGGCGTCTGGCGGAGTGGGTTTGGGTTTGGCGGATTGGATTTGGGTCTGGCGGAGTGGGTTTGGGTCTGGCGGAGTGGGTTTGGGTCTGGCGGAGTGTGTTTGGGTCTGGCGGAGTTGGTTTGGGTCTGGCGGAGTGGGTTTGTGTATGGCGGAGTGGGTTTGGGTCTGGCGGTGTGGGTTTGGGTCTGGCGGAGTGGGTTTGGGTCTGCCGGAGTGGGTTTGGGTCTGACGGATTGGGTTTCAGTCTGGCGGAGTGGGTTTGGGTCTGGCGGAGTGGGTTAGGGTCTGGCGGAGTGGGTTTGGGTCTGGCGGAGTGGGTTTGGGTCTGGCGGAGTGTGTTTCGGTCTGGCGGAGTGGGTTTGGGTCTGGCGGAGTGGGTTTGGGTCTGGCGGAGTATGTTTGGGTCTGGCGGAGTGGGTTTGGGTCTGGCGGAGTGGGCTTGGGTCTGGCGGAGTGGGTTTGGCGTCTGGCGGAGTGGGTTTGGGTTTGGCGGATTGGATTTGGGTCTGGCGGAGTGGGTTTGGGTCTGGCGGTGTGGGTTTGGGTCTGGCGGAGTGGGTTTGGGTCTGCCGGAGTGGGTTTGGGTCTGGCGGAGTGGGTTTGGGTTTGGGTCTAGCTGAGTGGGTTTGGGTCTAGCGGAGTGGGTTTGGGTCTGGCGGAGTGGGTTTGGGTCAGGCGGAGTGGGTTTGGGTCTGGCGGAGTGGGTTGGGGTCTGGCGGCGTGGGTTCGGGTCTGGTGGAGTGCGTTCGGGTCTGGCGGAGTGGGTTAGGGTCTGGCAGAGCGGGTTTGGGTCTGTCGGAGCGGGTTGGGGTCTAGCAGAGTGGGTTCGGGTCTGGCGGAGTGGCTTCGGGTCTGGCGGAGTGGCTTCGGGTCTGGCGGAGTGGGTTTGTGTTTGGGTCTAGCGGAGTGGGTTTGGGTTTGGTTCTCGCGGAGTGGGTTTGGGTCTAGCGGAGTGGGTTTGGGTCTAGTGGAGTGGGTTGGGTCTGGCGGAGTGGGTTTGGGTCTAGTGGAGTGGGTTTGGGCCTGGCGGTGGGTTTGGGTCTGGCGGAGTGGGTTAGGGTCTGGCAGAGTGAGTTTGGGTCTGTCGGAGCGGGTCGGGGTCTGGCGGAGTGGGTTTGGGTCTAGCGGAGTGGGTTTGGGTCTAGCGGAGTGGGTTTGGGTATGGGTCTAGCGGAGTGGGTTTGGGTCTAGCGGAGTGGGTTTGGGTCTAGCGGAGTGGGTTGGGGTCTGGCGGAGTGGGTTTGGGTCTGGCAGAGCGGGTTTGGGTCTGTCGGAGCGGGTTGGGGTCTGGCGGAGTGGGTTCGGGTCTGGCGGAGTGGGTTCGGGTCTGGCGGAGTGGGTTTGTGTTTGGGTCTAGCGGAGTGGGTTTGGGTTTGGGTCTAGAGGAGTGGGTTTGGGTCTCGCGGAGTGGGTTTGGGTCTAGCGGAGTGGGTTTGGGTCTGGCGGAGTGGGTTTGAGTCTGGCGGAGTGGGTTTGTGTTTGGGTCTAGCGGAGTGGGTTTGTGTTTGGGTCTAGCGGAGTGGGTTTGGGTTTGGGTCTAGCGGAGTGGGTTTGGGTCGAGCGGAGTGGGTTTGGGTCTAGCGGAGTGGGTTGGGGTCTGGCGGAGTGGGTTTGGGTCTGGCGGAGTGGATTTGGTTCTAGCGGAGTGGGTTTGGGTCTGGCGGATTGGGTTTGGGTCTGGCGGAGTGGGTTTGGGTCTGGCGGAGTGGGTTTGGGTCTGGCGGAGTGGGTTTGGGTCTGGCGGTGGGTTTGGGTCTGGCGGAGTGGGTTATGGTCTGGCAGAGTGGGTTTGGGTCTGGCGGAGTGGGTTCGGGTCTGGCGGAGTGGGTTGGGGTCTCTCGGAGCGTGTTGGGTTCTGGAGGATTGGGTTCGGGTCTGGCGGAGTGGGTTTGGGTCTGGCGGAGTGAGTTCGGGTCTGGCGGAGTGGGTTTGGGTCTGGCGAAGTGGGTTCGGGTCTGGCGGAGTGGGTTGGGGTCTGGCGGAGTGGGTTCGGGTCTGGCGGAGTGGGTTCGGGTCTGCCGGAGTGGGTTCGGGTCTGGCGGAGTGGGTTCGGGTCTGGCGGAGTGGGTTTGGGTTTGGGTCTGGCGGAGTGGGTTTGGGTCTAGCGGAGTGGGTTTGGGTCTGGCGGAGTGGGTTTGGGTCTGTCGGAGAGGGTTTGGGTATAGCGGAGTGGGTTTGGGTCTGGCGGAGTGGGTTTGGGTCTGTCGGAGTGGGTTTGGGGTCTGGCGGAGTGGGTTCGGGTCTGGCGGAGTGGGTTTGGGTCTGTCGGATTGGGTTTGGGTCTGGCGGAGTGGGTTTGGGTCTGGCGGATTGGGTTTGGGTCTGGCGGAGTGGGTTCGGGTCTGGCGGAGTGGGTTCGGGTCTGGCGGAGTGGGTTCGGGTCTGGCTGAGTGGGTTCGGGTCTGGCGGAGTGGGTTCGGGTCTGGCGGAGTGGGTTCGGGTCTGGCGGTGTGGGTTCGGGTCTGGCGGAGTATGTTCGGGTCTGGCGGAGTGGGTTCGGGTCTGGCGGAGTGGGTTCGGGTCTGGCGGAGTGGGTTCGGGTCTGGCGGAGTGGGTTTGTGTTTGGGTCTAGCGGAGTGGGTTTGGGTTTGGGTCTAGCGGAGTGGGTTTGGGTCTAGCGGAGTGGGTTTGGGTCTGGCGGAGTGGGTTTTGGTCTGGCGGAGTGGGTTTGGGTCTGGCGGAGTGGGTTGGGGTCTGGCGGAGTGGGTTCGGGTCTGGCGGAGTGGGTTCGGGTCTGGCGGAGCGGGTTAGGGTCTGGCAGAGCGGGTTTGGGTCTGTCGGAGCGGGTTGGGGTCTGGCGGAGTGGCTTCGGGTCTGGCGGAGTGGGTTCGGGTATGGCGGAGTGGGTTTGGGTTTGGGTCTAGCGGAGTGGGTTTGGGTTTGGGTCTCGCGGAGTGGGTTTGTGTCTAGCGGAGTGGGTTTAGGTCTAGCGGAGTGGGTTTGGGTCTGGCGGAGTGGGTTAGGGTCTGGCAGAGTGAGTTTGGGTCTGTCGGAGCGGGTTGGGGTCTGGCGGAATGGGTTCGGGTCTGGCGGAGTGGGTTCGGGTCTGGCGGAGTGGGTTCGGGTCTGCCGGAGTGGGTTCGGGTCTGGCGGAGTGGGTTTGGGTCTAGCGGAGTGGGTTTGTGTTTGGGTCTAGCGGAGTGGGTTTGTGTTTGGGTCTAGCGGAGTGGGTTTGGGTCTGGCGGAGTGGGTTTGGGTCTGGCGGAGTGGGTTTGGGTCTAGCGGAGTGGGTTTGGGTCTGGCGGAGTGGGTTTGAGTCTGGCAGAGTGGGTTTGTGTTTGGGTCTAGCGGAGTGGGTTTGTGTTTGGGTCTAGCGGAGTGGGTTTGGGTTTGGGTCTGGCGGAGTGGGTTCGGGTCTGGCGGAGTGGGTTTGGGTCTGGCGGAGTGGGTTTGGGTCTGGCGGAGTGGGTTCGGGTCTGTCGGAGTGGGTTTGGGGTCTGGCGGAGTGGGTTTGGGTCTGGCGGAGTGGGTTTGGGTCTGGCGGAGTGGTTTTGGATCTGGCGGAGTGGGTTTGGGTCTGGCGGAGTGGGTTTGGGTCTGGCGGAGTGGGTTTGGATCTGGCGGAGTGGGTTTGGGTCTGGCGGAGTGGGTTTGGGTCTGGCGGAGTGGGTTTGGATCTGGCGGAGTGGGTGTGGGTCTGGCGGAGTGGCTTTGGGTCTGGCGGAGTGGGTTGGGGTCTGGCGTATTGGGTTCGGGTCTGGCGGAGTGGGTTTGTGTCTGGCGGAGTGGGTTCGGGCCTGGCGGAGTGGGTTTGGGTCTGGCGGAGTGGGTTTGGGTCTGGCTGAGTGGGTTTGGGTCTGGCGGAGTGGGTTTGGGTCTGGCGGAGTGAGTTTCGCTCTGGCGGAGTGGGTTTGGGTCTTGCGGAGTGGGTTTGGGTCTGGCGGTGGGTTTGGGACTGGCGGAGTGGGTTAGGGTCTGGCAGAGTGGGTTTGGGTAAGTCGGAGCGGGTTGGGGTCTGGCGGAGTGGGTTCGGGTCTGGCGGAGCGGGTTCGGGTCTGTCGGAGTGGGTTCGGGTCTGGCGGAGTGGGTTCGGGTCTGGTGGAGTGGGATCGGGTCTCGCGGAGTGGGTTCGGGTATGGCGGAGTGGGTTCGTGTCTGGCGGAGTGGGTTCGGGTCTGGCGGAGTGGGTTCGGGTCTGGCGGAGTGGGTTCGGGTCTGGCGGAGTGGGTTCGGGTATGGCGGAGTGGGTTCGGGTCTGGCGCAGTGGGTTCGGGTCTGGCGGAGAGGTTTGGGTCTGGCGGAGTGGGTTTGGGTCTGGCGGAGTGGGTTTGGGTCTGCCGGAGTGGGTTCGGGTCTGGCGGAGTGGGTTTGCGGTCTGGCGGAGTGGGTTTGGGTCTGGCGGAGTATGTTTGGGTCTGGCGGAGTGGGTTTGGGTCTGGCCGAGTGGGTTTGGGTCTGGCGGAGTATGTTTGGGTCTGTCGGAGTGGGTTTGGGTCTGGGGGAGTGGGTTTGGGTCTGCCGGAGTGGTTTTGGCGTCTGGCGGAGTGGGTTTGGGTTTGGTGGGTTTGGGTCTGGCGGATTGGGTTTGGGTCTGGCGGAGTGGGTTTGGGTCTGGCGGAGTGGGTTTGGGTCTGGCGGAGTGGGTTTGGGTCTGGCGGAGTGGGCTTGGGTCTGGCCGAGTGGGTTTGGGTCTGGCGGAGTATGTTTGGGTCTGTCGGAGTGGGTTTGGGTCTGGGGGAGTGGGTTTGGGTCTGGCGGAGTGGGTTTGTGTCTGGCGGAGTGGGTTTGGGTCTGGCGGTGTGGGTTTGGGTCTGGCGGAGTGGGTTTGGGTCTGCCGGAGTGGGTTTGGGTCTGGCGGAGTGGGTTTCGGTCTGGCGGAGTGGGTTTGGGTCTGGCGGAGTGGGTTAGGGTCTGGCGGAGTGGGTTTGAGTCTGGCGGAGTGGGTTTGCGTCTGGCGGAGTGGGTTTGGGTCTGGCGGAGTGGGTTTCGGTCTGGCGGAGTGGGTTTGGGTCTTGCGGAGTGGGTTTGGGTCTGGCGGTGGGTTTGGGACTGGCGGAGTGGGTTAGGGTCTGGCAGAGTGGGTTTGGGTAAGTCGGAGCGGTTTGGGGTCTGGCGGAGTGGGTTTGGGTCTGGCGGAGTGGGTTTGGGTCTGGCGGAGTGGTTTTGGGTCTGGCGGAGTGGGTTTGGGTCTGGCGGAGTGGGTTTGGGTCTGGCGGAGTGGCTTTGGCTCTGGCGGAGTGGGTTGGGGTCTGGCGTATTGGGTTCGGGTCTGGCGGAGTGGGTTTGGGTCTGGCGGAGTGGGTTTGGGTCTGGCGGAGTGGGTTTGTGTCTGGCGGAGTGGGTTCGGGTCTGGCGGAGTGGCTTTGGGTCTGGCGGAGTGGGTTTGGGTCTGGCGGAGTGGGTTTGGGTCTGGCGGAGTGGGTTTGGGTCTGGCGGAGTGGGTTTCGGTCTGGCGGGGTGGGTTTGGGTCTTGCGGAGTGGGTTTGGGTCTGGCGGTGGGTTTGGGACTGGCGGAGTGGGTTAGGGTCTGGCGGAGTGGGTTTGGGTAAGTCGGAGCGGGTTGGGGTCTGGCGGAGCGGGTTCGGGTCTGGCGGAGCGGATTCGGTTCTGTCGGAGTGGGTTCGGGTCTGGCGGAGTGGGTTCGGGTCTGGTGGAGTGGGTTCGGGTCTCGCGGAGTGGGTTCGGGTATGGCGGAGTGGGTTCGTGTCTGGCGGAGTGGGTTCGGGACTGGCGGAGTGGGTTCGGGTCTGGCGGAGTGGGTTCGGGTCTGGCGGAGTGGGTTCGGGTATGGCGGAGTGGGTTCGGGTCTGGCGCAGTGGGTTCCGGTCTGGCGGAGTGGGTTCCGGTCTGGCGGAGTGGGTTCGGGTCTGGCGGAGTGGGTTCGGGTCTGACGGAGTGGGTTTGTGTCTGGCGGAGAGGTTTGGGTCTGGCGGAGTGGGTTTGGGTCTGGCGGAGTGGGTTTGGGTCTGCCGGAGTGGGTTCGGGTCTGGCGGAGTGGGTTTGCGGTCTGGCGGAGTGGGTTTGGGTCTGGCGGAGTATGTTTGGGTCTGGCGGAGTGGGTTTGGGTCTGGCCGAGTTGGTTTGGGTCTGGCAGAGTATGTTTGGGTCTGTCGGAGTGGGTTTGGGTCTGGGGGAGTGGGTTTGGGTCTGCCGGAGTGCGTTTGGCGTCTGGCGGAGTGGGTTTGGGTTTGGCGGATTGGATTTGGGTCTGGCGGAGTGGGTTTGGGTCTGGCGGAGTGGGTTTGGGTCTGGCGGAGTGTGTTTGGGTCTGGCGGAGTTGGTTTGGGTCTGGCGGAGTGGGTTTGTGTATGGCGGAGTGGGTTTGGGTCTGGCGGTGTGGGTTTGGGTCTGGCGGAGTGGGTTTGGGTCTGCCGGAGTGGGTTTGGGTCTGACGGATTGGGTTTCAGTCTGGCGGAGTGGGTTTGGGTCTGGCGGAGTGGGTTAGGGTCTGGCGGAGTGGGTTTGTGTCTGGCGGAGTGGGTTTGGGTCTGGCGGAGTGTGTTTCGGTCTGGCGGAGTGGGTTTGGGTCTGGCGGAGTGGGTTTGGGTCTGGCGGAGTATGTTTGGGTCTGGCGGAGTGGGTTTGGGTCTGGCGGAGTGGGCTTGGGTCTGGCGGAGTGGGTTTGGCGTCTGGCGGAGTGGGTTTGGGTTTGGCGGATTGGATTTGGGTCTGGCGGAGTGGGTTTGGGTCTGGCGGTGTGGGTTTGGGTCTGGCGGAGTGGGTTTGGGTCTGCCGGAGTGGGTTTGGGTCTGGCGGAGTGGGTTTGGGTTTGGGTCTAGCTGAGTGGGTTTGGGTCTAGCGGAGTGGGTTTGGGTCTAGCGGAGTGGGTTTGGGTCAGGCGGAGTGGGTTTGGGTCTGGCGGAGTGGGTTGGGGTCTGGCGGCGTGGGTTCGGGTCTGGTGGAGTGCGTTCGGGTCTGGCGGAGTGGGTTAGGGTCTGGCAGATCGGGTTTGGGTCTGTCGGAGCGGGTTGGGGTCTAGCAGAGTGGGTTCGGGTCTGGCGGAGTGGCTTCGGGTCTGGCGGAGTGGCTTCGGGTCTGGCGGAGTGGGTTTGTGTTTGGGTCTAGCGGAGTGGGTTTGGGTTTGGTTCTCGCGGAGTGGGTTTGGGTCTAGCGGAGTGGGTTTGGGTCTAGTGGAGTGGGTTGGGTCTGGCGGAGTGGGTTTGGGTCTAGCGGAGTGGGTTTGGGCCTGGCGGTGGGTTTGGGTCTGGCGGAGTGGGTTAGGGTCTGGCAGAGTGAGTTTGGGTCTGTCGGAGCGGGTCGGGGTCTGGCGGAGTGGGTTTGGGTCTAGCGGAGTGGGTTTGGGTCTAGCGGAGTGGGTTTGGGTATGGGTCTAGCGGAGTGGGTTTGGGTCTAGCGGAGTGGGTTTGGGTCTAGCGGAGTGGGTTGGGGTCTGGCGGAGTGGGTTTGGGTCTGGCAGAGCGGGTTTGGGTCTGTCGGAGCGGGTTGGGGTCTGGCGGAGTGGGTTCGGGTCTGGCGGAGTGGGTGCGGGTCTGGCGGAGTGGGTTTGTGTTTGGGTCTAGCGGAGTGGGTTTGGGTTTGGGTCTAGAGGAGTGGGTTTGGGTCTCGCGGAGTGGGTTTGGGTCTAGCGGAGTGGGTTTGGGTCTGGCGGAGTGGGTTTGAGTCTGGCGGAGTGGGTTTGTGTTTGGGTCTAGCGGAGTGGGTTTGTGTTTGGGTCTAGCGGAGTGGGTTTGGGTTTGGGTCTAGCAGAGTGGGTTTGGGTCGAGCGGAGTGGGTTTGGGTCTAGCGGAGTGGGTTGGGGTCTGGCGGAGTGGGTTTGGGTCTGGCGGAGTGGATTTGGTTCTAGCGGAGTGGGTTTGGGTCTGGCGGATTGGGTTTGGGTCTGGCGGAGTGGGTTTGGGTCTGGCGGAGTGGGTTTGGGTCTGGCGGAGTGGGTTTGTGTCTGGCGGAGTGGGTTCGGGTCTGGCGGAGTGGCTTTGGGTCTGGCGGAGTGGGTTTGGGTCTGGCGGAGTGGGTTTGGGTCTGGCGGAGTGGGTTTGGGTCTGGCGGAGTGGGTTTCGGTCTGGCGGGGTGGGTTTGGGTCTTGCGGAGTGGGTTTGGGTCTGGCGGTGGGTTTGGGACTGGCGGAGTGGGTTAGGGTCTGGCGGAGTGGGTTTGGGTAAGTCGGAGCGGGTTGGGGTCTGGCGGAGCGGGTTCGGGTCTGGCGGAGCGGATTCGGTTCTGTCGGAGTGGGTTCGGGTCTGGCGGAGTGGGTTCGGGTCTGGTGGAGTGGGTTCGGGTCTCGCGGAGTGGGTTCGGGTATGGCGGAGTGGGTTCGTGTCTGGCGGAGTGGGTTCGGGACTGGCGGAGTGGGTTCGGGTCTGGCGGAGTGGGTTCGGGTCTGGCGGAGTGGGTTCGGGTATGGCGGAGTGGGTTCGGGTCTGGCGCAGTGGGTTCCGGTCTGGCGGAGTGGGTTCCGGTCTGGCGGAGTGGGTTCGGGTCTGGCGGAGTGGGTTCGGGTCTGACGGAGTGGGTTTGTGTCTGGCGGAGAGGTTTGGGTCTGGCGGAGTGGGTTTGGGTCTGGCGGAGTGGGTTTGGGTCTGCCGGAGTGGGTTCGGGTCTGGCGGAGTGGGTTTGCGGTCTGGCGGAGTGGGTTTGGGTCTGGCGGAGTATGTTTGGGTCTGGCGGAGTGGGTTTGGGTCTGGCCGAGTTGGTTTGGGTCTGGCAGAGTATGTTTGGGTCTGTCGGAGTGGGTTTGGGTCTGGGGGAGTGGGTTTGGGTCTGCCGGAGTGCGTTTGGCGTCTGGCGGAGTGGGTTTGGGTTTGGCGGATTGGATTTGGGTCTGGCGGAGTGGGTTTGGGTCTGGCGGAGTGGGTTTGGGTCTGGCGGAGTGTGTTTGGGTCTGGCGGAGTTGGTTTGGGTCTGGCGGAGTGGGTTTGTGTATGGCGGAGTGGGTTTGGGTCTGGCGGTGTGGGTTTGGGTCTGGCGGAGTGGGTTTGGGTCTGCCGGAGTGGGTTTGGGTCTGACGGATTGGGTTTCAGTCTGGCGGAGTGGGTTTGGGTCTGGCGGAGTGGGTTAGGGTCTGGCGGAGTGGGTTTGGGTCTGGCGGAGTGGGTTTGGGTCTGGCGGAGTGTGTTTCGGTCTGGCGGAGTGGGTTTGGGTCTGGCGGAGTGGGTTTGGGTCTGGCGGAGTATGTTTGGGTCTGGCGGAGTGGGTTTGGGTCTGGCGGAGTGGGCTTGGGTCTGGCGGAGTGGGTTTGGCGTCTGGCGGAGTGGGTTTGGGTTTGGCGGATTGGATTTGGGTCTGGCGGAGTGGGTTTGGGTCTGGCGGTGTGGGTTTGGGTCTGGCGGAGTGGGTTTGGGTCTGCCGGAGTGGGTTTGGGTCTGGCGGAGTGGGTTTGGGTTTGGGTCTAGCTGAGTGGGTTTGGGTCTAGCGGAGTGGGTTTGGGTCTGGCGGAGTGGGTTTGGGTCAGGCGGAGTGGGTTTGGGTCTGGCGGAGTGGGTTGGGGTCTGGCGGCGTGGGTTCGGGTCTGGTGGAGTGCGTTCGGGTCTGGCGGAGTGGGTTAGGGTCTGGCAGAGCGGGTTTGGGTCTGTCGGAGCGGGTTGGGGTCTAGCAGAGTGGGTTCGGGTCTGGCGGAGTGGCTTCGGGTCTGGCGGAGTGGCTTCGGGTCTGGCGGAGTGGGTTTGTGTTTGGGTCTAGCGGAGTGGGTTTGGGTTTGGTTCTCGCGGAGTGGGTTTGGGTCTAGCGGAGTGGGTTTGGGTCTAGTGGAGTGGGTTGGGTCTGGCGGAGTGGGTTTGGGTCTAGCGGAGTGGGTTTGGGCCTGGCGGTGGGTTTGGGTCTGGCGGAGTGGGTTAGGGTCTGGCAGAGTGAGTTTGGGTCTGTCGGAGCGGGTCGGGGTCTGGCGGAGTGGGTTTGGGTCTAGCGGAGTGGGTTTGGGTCTAGCGGAGTGGGTTTGGGTATGGGTCTAGCGGAGTGGGTTTGGGTCTAGCGGAGTGGGTTTGGGTCTAGCGGAGTGGGTTGGGGTCTGGCGGAGTGGGTTTGGGTCTGGCAGAGCGGGTTTGGGTCTGTCGGAGCGGGTTGGGGTCTGGCGGAGTGGGTTCGGGTCTGGCGGAGTGGGTGCGGGTCTGGCGGAGTGGGTTTGTGTTTGGGTCTAGCGGAGTGGGTTTGGGTTTGGGTCTAGAGGAGTGGGTTTGGGTCTCGCGGAGTGGGTTTGGGTCTAGCGGAGTGGGTTTGGGTCTGGCGGAGTGGGTTTGAGTCTGGCGGAGTGGGTTTGTGTTTGGGTCTAGCGGAGTGGGTTTGTGTTTGGGTCTAGCGGAGTGGGTTTGGGTTTGGGTCTAGCGGAGTGGGTTTGGGTCGAGCGGAGTGGGTTTGGGTCTAGCGGAGTGGGTTGGGGTCTGGCGGAGTGGGTTTGGGTCTGGCGGAGTGGATTTGGTTCTAGCGGAGTGGGTTTGGGTCTGGCGGATTGGGTTTGGGTCTGGCGGAGTGGGTTTGGGTCTGGCGGAGTGGGTTTGGGTCTGGCGGAGTGGGTTTGGGTCTGGCGGTGGGTTTGGGTCTGGCGGAGTGGGTTATGGTCTGGCAGAGTGGGTTTGGGTCTGGCGGAGTGGGTTCGGGTCTGGCGGAGTGGGTTGGGGTCTCTCGGAGCGTGTTGGGTTCTGGAGGATTGGGTTCGGGTCTGGCGGAGTGGGTTTGGGTCTGGCGGAGTGAGTTCGGGTCTGGCGGAGTGGGTTTGGGTCTGGCGAAGTGGGTTCGGGTCTGGCGGAGTGGGTTGGGGTCTGGCGGAGTGGGTTCGGGTCTGGCGGAGTGGGTTCGGGTCTGCCGGAGTGGGTTCGGGTCTGGCGGAGTGGGTTCGGGTCTGGCGGAGTGGGTTTGTGTTTGGGTCTGGCGGAGTGGGTTTGGGTTTGGGTCTGGCGGAGTGGGTTTGGGTCTAGCGGAGTGGGTTTGGGTCTGGCGGAGTGGGTTTGGGTCTGTCGGAGTGGGTTTGGGTATAGCGGAGTGGGTTTGGGTCTGGCGGAGTGGGTTTGGGTCTGTCGGAGTGGGTTTGGGGTCTGGCGGAGTGGGTTCGGGTCTGGCGGAGTGGGTTTGGGTCTGTCGGATTGGGTTTGGGTCTGGCGGAGTGGGTTTGGGTCTGGCGGATTGGGTTTGGGTCTGGCGGAGTGGGTTCGGGTCTGGCGGAGTGGGTTCGGGTCTGGCGGAGTGGGTTCGGGTCTGGCTGAGTGGGTTCGGGTCTGGCGGAGTGGGTTCGGGTCTGGCGGAGTGGGTTCGGGTCTGGCGGTGTGGGTTCGGGTCTGGCGGAGTATGTTCGGGTCTGGCGGAGTGGGTTCGGGTCTGGCGGAGTGGGTTCGGGTCTGGCGGAGTGGGTTCGGGTCTGGCGGAGTGGGTTTGTGTTTGGGTCTAGCGGAGTGGGTTTGGGTTTGGGTCTAGCGGAGTGGGTTTGGGTCTAGCGGAGTGGGTTTGGGTCTGGCGGAGTGGGTTTTGGTCTGGCGGAGTGGGTTTGGGTCTGGCGGAGTGGGTTGGGGTCTGGCGGAGTGGGTTCGGGTCTGGCGGAGTGGGTTCGGGTCTGGCGGAGCGGGTTAGGGTCTGGCAGAGCGGGTTTGGGTCTGTCGGAGCGGGTTGGGGTCTGGCGGAGTGGCTTCGGGTCTGGCGGAGTGGGTTCGGGTATGGCGGAGTGGGTTTGGGTTTGGGTCTAGCGGAGTGGGTTTGGGTTTGGGTCTCGCGGAGTGGGTTTGTGTCTAGCGGAGTGGGTTTAGGTCTAGCGGAGTGGGTTTGGGTCTGGCGGAGTGGGTTAGGGTCTGGCAGAGTGAGTTTGGGTCTGTCGGAGCGGGTTGGGGTCTGGCGGAATGGGTTCGGGTCTGGCGGAGTGGGTTCGGGTCTGGCGGAGTGGGTTCGGGTCTGCCGGAGTGGGTTCGGGTCTGGCGGAGTGGGTTTGGGTCTAGCGGAGTGGGTTTGGGTCTGGTGGAGTGGGTTTGGGTCTGGCGGAGTGGGTTTGGGTCGAGCGGAGTGGGTTTGGGTATGGCGGAGTGGGGTTGGGTCTGGCGGAGTGGGTTCGGGTCTGGCGGAGTGGGTTCGGGTCTGCGGAGTGGGTTCGGGTCTGGCGGAGTGGGTTCAGGTCTGGCGGAGTGGGTTCGGGTCTGGCGGAGTGGGTTCGGGTCTGGCGGAGTGGGTTTGTGTTTGGGTCTGGCGGAGTGGGTTTGGGTTTGGGTCTGGCGGAGTGGGTTTGGGTTTGGGTCTAGCGGAGTGGGTTTGGGTCTAGCGGAGTGGGTTTGGGTCTGGCGGAGTGGGTTCGGGTCTGGCGGAGTGGGTTTGCGTCTGGCGGAGTGGGTTCGGGTCTGTCGGAGTGGGTTTGGGGTCTGGCGGAGTAGGTTCGGGTCTGGCAGAGTGGGTTTGTGTCTGGCGGAGTGGTTTTGGGTCTGGCGGAGTGGGTTTGGGTCTGCCGGAGTGGGTTTGTGTTTGGGTCTAGCGGAGTGGGTTGGGTTCTAGCGGAGTGGGTTTGGGTATGGCGGAGTGGGGTTGGGTCTGGCGGAGTGGGTTCGGATCTGGCGGAGTGGGTTCGGGTCTGCGGAGTGGGTTCGGGTCTGGCGGAGTGGGTTCGGGTCTGGCGGAGTGGGTTTGGGTCTGGCGGAGTGGGTTTGGGGTCTGGCGTAGTAGGTTCGGGTCTGGCAGAGTGGGTTTGTGTCTGGCGGAGTGGTTTTGGGTCTGGCGGAGTGGGTTTGGGTCTGCCGGAGTGGGTTTGGGTCTGGCGGAGTGGGTTTGGGTCTGGCGGAGTGGGATTGGGTCTGGCGGAGTGGCTTTGGGTCTGGCGAAGTGGGTTGGGGTCTGGCGTATTGGGTTCGGGTCTGGCGGAGTGGGTTTGGGTCTGGCGGAGTGGGTTTTGGTCTGGCGGAGTGGGTTTGGGTCTGTCGGAGTGGGTTCGGGTCTTGCGGAGTGGGTTCGGGTCTGGCGGAGTGGGTTCGGGTCTGGCGTAGTGGGTTCGGGTCTGGCGGAGTGGGTTCGGGTCTGGCGGAGTGGGTTTGTGTTTGGGTCTAGCGGAGTGGGTTTGGGTTTGGGTCTAGCGGAGTGCGTTTGGGTCTAGCGGATTGGGTTTGGGTCTGGCGGAGTGGGTTTGGGTCTGGCGGAGTGGGTTTGGGTCTGCCGGAGTGGGTTTGGGTCTGGCGGAGTGGGTTTGGGTCTGGCGGAGTGGGATTGGGTCTGGCGGAGTGGCTTTGGGTCTGGCGAAGTGGGTTGGGGTCTGGCGTATTGGGTTCGGGTCTGGCGGAGTGGGTTTGGGTCTGGCGGAGTGGGTTTTGGTCTGGCGGAGTGGGTTTGGGTCTGTCGGAGTGGGTTCGGGTCTTGCGGAGTGGGTTCGGGTCTGGCGGATTGGGTTCGGGTCTGGCGTAGTGGGTTCGGGTCTGGCGGAGTGGGTTCGGGTCTGGCGGAGTGGGTTTGTGTTTGGGTCTAGCGGAGTGGGTTTGGGTTTGGGTCTGGCGGAGTGCGTTTGGGTCTAGCGGATTGGGTTTGGGTCTGGCGGAGTGGGTTTGGGTCTGGCGGAGTGGGTTTGGGTCTGGCGGAGTGGGTTGGGGTCTGGCGGAGTGGGTTCGGGTCTGGCGGAGTGGGTTCGGGTCTGGCGGAGTGGGTTAGGGTCTGGCGGAGCGGGTTTGGGTCTGTCGGAGCAGGTTGGGGTCTGGCGGAGTGGCTTCCGGTCTGGCGGAGTGGGTTCGGGGCTGGCGAAGTGGGTCTGTGTTTAGGGCTAGCGGAGTGGGTTTGGGTTTGGGTCTCGCGGAGTGGGTTTGGGTCTAGCGGAGTGGGTTTGGGTCGAGCGGAGTGGGTTCGGGTCTGGCGGAGTGGGTTGGGGTCTGGCGGAGTGGGTTCGGGTCTGGCGGAGTGGGTTCGGGTCTGGCGGAGTGGGTTCGGGTCTGGCGGAGTGGGGTCGGGTCTGGCGGAGTGGGTTCGGGTCTGGCGGAGTGGGTTCGGGTCTGGCGGAGTGGGTTCGGGTCTGGCGGAGTGGGTTTGTGTTTGGGTCTGGCGGAGTGGGTTTGGGTTTGGGTCTAGAGGAGTGGGTTTGGGTCTAGCGGAGTGGGCTTGGGTCTAGCGGAGTGGGTTTGGGTCTGGCGGAGTGGGTTTGAGTCTGGCGGAGTGGGTTTGTCTTTGGGTCTAGCGGAGTGGGTTTGTGTTTGGGTCTAGCGGAGTGGGTTTGGGTTTGGGTCTAGCGGAATGGGTTTGGGTCGAGCGGAGTGGGTTTGGGTCTGGCGGAGTGGGTTGGGGTCTGGCGGAGTGGGTTTGGGTCTGGCGGAGTGGATTTGGTTCTAGCGGAGTGGGTTTGGGTCTGGCGGATTGGGTTTGGGTCTGGCGGAGTGGGTTTGGGTCTGGCGGAGTGGGTTTGGGTCTGGCGGAGTGGGTTTGGGTCTGGCGGAGTGGGCTTGGGTCTGGCGGAGTGGGTTTGGGTCTGGCGGTGTGGGTTTGGGTCTGGCGGAGTGGGTTTGGGTCTGGCGGAGTGGGTTTGGGTCTAGCGGAGTGGGTTTGGGTCTGGTGGAGTGGGTTTGGGTCTGGCGGAGTGGGTTTGGGTCGGGCGGAGTGGGTTTGGGTATGGCGGAGTGGGGTTGGGTCTGGCGGAGTGGGTTCGGGTCTGGCGGAGTGGGTTCGGGTCTGCGGAGTGGGTTCGGGTCTGGCGGAGTGGGTTCAGGTCTGGCGGAGTGGGTTCGGGTCTGGCGGAGTGGGTTCGGGTCTGGCGGAGTGGGTTTGTGTTTGGGTCTGGCGGAGTGGGTTTGGGTTTGGGTCTGGCGGAGTGGGTTTGGGTTTGGGTCTAGCGGAGTGGGTTTGGGTCTAGCGGAGTGGGTTTGGGTCTGGCGGAGTGGGTTCGGGTCTGGCGGAGTGGGTTTGCGTCTGGTGGAGTGGGTTCGGGTCTGTCGGAGTGGGTTTGGGGTCTGGCGGAGTAGGTTCGGGTCTGGCAGAGTGGGTTTGTGTCTGGCGGAGTGGTTTTGGGTCTGGCGGAGTGGGTTTGGGTCTGCCGGAGTGGGTTTGTGTTTGGGTCTAGCGGAGTGGGTTGGGGTCTAGCGGAGTGGGTTTGGGTATGGCGGAGTGGGGTTGGGTCTGGCGGAGTGGGTTCGGATCTGGCGGAGTGGGTTCGGGTCTGCGGAGTGGGTTCGGGTCTGGCGGAGTGGGTTCGGGTCTGGCGGAGTGGGTTCGGGTCTGGCGGAGTGGGTTTGGGGTCTGGCGGAGTAGGTTCGTGTCTGGCAGAGTGGGTTTGTGTCTGGCGGAGTGGTTTTGGGTCTGGCGGAGTGGGTTTGGGTCTGCCGGAGTGGGTTTGGGTCTGGCGGAGTGGGTTTGGGTCTGGCGGAGAGGGATTGGGTCTGGCGGAGTGGCTTTGGGTCTGGCGAAGTGGGTTGGGGTCTGGCGTATTGGGTTCGGGTCTGGCGGAGTGGGTTTGGGTCTGGCGGAGTGGGTTTTGGTCTGGCGGAGTGGGTTTGGGTCTGTCGGAGTGGGTTCGGATCTTGCGGAGTGGGTTCGGGTCTGGCGGAGTGGGTTCGGGTCTGGCGTAGTGGGTTCGGGTCTGGCGGAGTGGGTTCGGGTCTGGCGGAGTGGGTTTGTGTTTGGGTCTAGCGGAGTGGGTTTGGGTTTGGGTCTAGCGGAGTGCGTTTGGGTCTAGCGGATTGGGTTTGGGTCTGGCGGAGTGGGTTTGGGTCTGGCGGAGTGGGTTTGGGTCTGCCGGAGTGGGTTTGGGTCTGGCGGAGTGGGTTTGGGTCTGGCGGAGTGGGATTGGGTCTGGCGGAGTGGCTTTGGGTCTGGCGAAGTGGGTTGGGGTCTGGCGTATTGGGTTCGGGTCTGGCGGAGTGGGTTTGGGTCTGGCGGAGTGGGTTTTGGTCTGGCGGAGTGGGTTTGGGTCTGTCGGAGTGGGTTCGGGTCTTGCGGAGTGGGTTCGGGTCTGGCGGAGTGGGTTCGGGTCTGGCGTAGTGGGTTCGGGTCTGGCGGAGTGGGTTCGGGTCTGGCGGAGTGGGTTTGTGTTTGGGTCTAGCGGAGTGGGTTTGGGTTTGGGTCTGGCGGAGTGCGTTTGGGTCTAGCGGATTGGGTTTGGGTCTGGCGGAGTGGGTTTGGGTCTGGCGGAGTGGGTTTGGGTCTGGCGGAGTGGGTTGGGGTCTGGCGGAGTGGTTTCGGGTCTGGCGGAGTGGGTTCGGGTCTGGCGGAGTGGGTTAGGGTCTGGCGGAGCGGGTTTGGGTCTGTCGGAGCGGGTTGGGGTCTGGCGGAGTGGCTTCGGGTCTGGCGGAGTGGGTTCGGGGCTGGCGGAGTGGGTCTGTGTTTAGGGCTAGCGGAGTGGGTTTGGGTTTGGGTCTCGCGGAGTGGGTTTGGGTCTAGCGGAGTGGGTTTGTGTCGAGCGGAGTGGGTTCGGGTCTGGCGGAGTGGGTTTGGGTCTGGCGGAGTGGGTTCGGGTCTGGCGGAGTGGGTTCGGGTCTGGCGGAGTGGGTTCGGGTCTGGCGGAGTTTGGGTCTGGCGGACTGGGTTTGGTTCTGCCGGAGTGGGTTTGGGTCTGGCGGAGTGGGTTTGGGTCTGGCGGAGTGGGTTTGGGTCTGGCGGTGGGTTTCGGTCTGGCGGAGTGGGTTATGGTCTGGCAGAGTGGGTTTGGGTCTGGCGGAGTGGGTTCGGGTCTGGCGGAGTGGGTTGGGGTCTCTCGGAGCGTGTTGGGTTCTGGCGGATTGGGTTCGGGTCTGGCGGAGTGGGTTCGGGTCTGGCGGAGTGAGTTCGGGTCTGGCGGAGTGGGTTTGGGTCTGGCGAAGTGGGTTGGGGTCTGGCGGAGTGGGTTGGGGTCTGGCGGAGTGGGTTCGGGTCTGGCGGAGTGGGTTCGGGTCTGCCGGAGTGGGTTCGGGTCTGGCGGAGTGGGTTCGGGTCTGGCGGAGTGGGTTCGGGTCTGGCGGAGTGGGTTTGTGTTTGGGTCTGGCGGAGTGGGTTTGGGTTTGGGTCTGGCGGAGTGGGTTTGGGTCTAGCGGAGTGGGTTTGGGTCTAGCGGAGTGGGTTTGGGTCTGTCGGAGTGGGTTTGGGGTCTGGCGGAGTGGGTTCGGGTCTGGCGGAGTGGGTTTGGGTCTGGCGGAGTGGGTTAGGGTCTGGCGGACTGGTTTTGGGTCTGGCGGAGTGGGTTTGGGTCTGGCGGAGTGGGTTTGGGTCTGGCGGAGTGGGTTTGGGTCTGGCGGAGTGGGTTTGGGTCTGGCGGAGTGGCTTTGGGTCTGGCGGAGTGGGTTGGGGTCTGGCGTAATGGGTTCGGGTCTGGCGGAGTGGGTTTGGGTCTGGCGGAGTGGGTTTGGGTCTGTCGGAGTGGGTTCGGGTCTTGCGGAGTGGGTTCGGGTCTGGCGGAGTGGGTTCGGGTCTGGCGGAGTGGGTTCGGGTCTGGCGGAGTGGGTTCGGGTCTGGCGGAGTGGGTTTGTGTTTGGGTCTAGCGGAGTGGGTTTGGGTCTAGCGGAGTGCGTTTGGGTCTAGCGGAGTGCGTTTGGGTCTAGCGAATTGGGTTTTGGTCTGGCGGAGTGGGTTTGGGTCTGGCGGAGTGGGTTTGGGTCTGGCGGAGTGGGTTGGGGTCTGGCGGAGTGGGTTCGGGTCTGGCGGAGTGGGTTCGGGTCTGGCGGAGTGGGTTCGGGTCTGGCGGAGTGGGTTCGGGTCTGGCGGAGTGGGTTTGTGTTTGGGTCTAGCGGAGTGGGTTTGGGTTTGGGTCTAGAGGAGTGGGTTTGGGTCTAGCGGAGTGGGCTTGGGTCTAGCGGAGTGGGTTTGGGTCTGGCGGAGTGGGTTTGGGTCTGGCGGAGTGGGTTTGTCTTTGGGTCTAGCGGAGTGGGTTTGTGTTTGGGTCTAGCGGAGTGGGTTTGGGTTTGGGTCTAGCGGAGTGGGTTTGGGTCGAGCGGAGTGGGTTTGGGTCTGGCGGAGTGGGTTGGGGTCTGGCGGAGTGGGTTTGGGTCTGTCGGAGTGGGTTCGGGTCTTGCGGAGTGGGTTCGGGTCTGGCGGAGTGGGTTCGGGTCTGGCGGAGTGGGCTTGGGGCTGGCGGAGTGGGTTTGGGTCTGGCGGTGTGGGTTTGGGTCTGGCGCAGTGGGTTTGGGTCTGGCGGAGTGGGTTTGGGTCTGGCGGAGTGGGTTTGGGTCTGGCGGAGTGGGTTTGGGTCTGGCGGACTGGGTTTGGTTCTGCCGGAGTGGGTTTGGGTCTGGCGGAGTGGGTTTGGGTCTGGCGGAGTGGGTTTGGGTCTGGCGGAGTGGGTTTGGGTCTGGCGGAGTGGGTTTGGGTCTGTCGGAGTGGGTTCGGATCTTGCGGAGTGGGTTCGGGTCTGGCGGAGTGGGTTCGGGTCTGGCGTAGTGGGTTCGGGTCTGGCGGAGTGGGTTCGGGTCTGGCGGAGGTCTAGCGGAGTGGGCTTGGGTCTAGCGGAGTGGGTTTGGGTCTGGCGGAGTGGGTTTGAGTCTGGCGGAGTGGGTTTGTCTTTGGGTCTAGCGGAGTGGGTTTGTGTTTGGGTCTAGCGGAGTGGGTTTGGGTTTGGGTCTAGCGGAGTGGGTTTGGGTCGAGCGGAGTGGGTTTGGGTCTGGCGGAGTGGGTTGGGGTCTGGCGGAGTGGGTTCGGGTCTGTCGGAGTGGGTTCGGGTCTTGCGGAGTGGGTTCGGGTCTGGCGGAGTGGGTTCGGGTCTGGCGGAGTGGGCTTGGGTCTGGCGGAGTGGGTTTGGGTCTGGCGGTGTGGGTTTGGGTCTGGCGCAGTGGGTTTGGGTCTGGCGGAGTGGGTTTGGGTCTGGCGGAGTGGGTTTAGGTCTGGCGGAGTGGGTTTGGTTCTGCCGGACTGGGTTTGGTTCTGCCGGAGTGGGTTTGGGTCTGGCGGAGTGGGTTTGGGTCTGGCGGAGTGGGTTTGGGTCTGGCGGTGGGTTTGGGTCTGGCGGAGTGGGTTATGGTCTGGCAGAGTGGGTTTGGGTCTGGCGGAGTGGGTTCGGGTCTGGCGGAGTGGGTTGGGGTCTCTCGGAGCGTGTTGGGTTCTGGCGGATTGGGTTCGGGTCTGGCGGAGTGGGTTCGGGTCTGGCGGAGTGAGTTCGGGTCTGGCGGAGTGGGTTTGGGTCTGGCGAAGTGGGTTGGGGTCTGGCGGAGTGGGTTCGGGTCTGGCGGAGTGGGTTCGGGTCTGCCGGAGTGGGTTGGGGTCTGGCGGAGTGGGTTCGGGTCTGGCGGAGTGGGTTTGGGTCTGGCGGAGTGGGTTAGGGTCTGGCGGACTGGTTTTGGGTCTGGCGGAGTGGGTTTGGGTCTGGCGGAGTGGGTTTGGGTCTGGCGGAGTGGGTTTGGGTCTGGCGGAGTGGGTTTGGGTCTGGCGGAGTGGCTTTGGGTCTGGCGGAGTGGGTTGGGGTCTGGCGTAATGGGTTCGGGTCTGGCGGAGTGGGTTTGGGTCTGGCGGAGTGGGTTTGGGTCTGGCGGAGTGGGTTTGGGTCTTGCGGAGTGGGTTCGGGTCTTGCGGAGTGGGTTCGGGTCTGGCGGAGTGGGTTCGGGTCTGGCGGAGTGGGTTCGGGTCTGGCGGAGTGGGTTCGGGTCTGGCGGAGTGGGTTTGTGTTTGGGTCTAGCGGAGTGGGTTTGGGTCTAGCGGAGTGCGTTTGGGTCTAGCGGAGTGCGTTTGGGTCTAGCGGATTGGGTTTTGGTCTGGCGGAGTGGGTTTGGGTCTGGCGGAGTGGGTTTGGGTCTGGCGGAGTGGGTTGGGGTCTGGCAGAGTGGGTTCGGGTCTGGCGGAGTGGGTTCGGGTCTGGCGGAGTGGGTTCGGGTCTGGCGGACTGGTTTTGGGTCTGGCGGAGTGGGTTTGGGTCTGGCGGAGTGGGTTTGGGTCTGGCGGAGTGGGTTTGGGTCTGGCGGAGTGGGTTTGGGTCTGGCGGAGTGGCTTTGGGTCTGGCGGAGTGGGTTGGGGTCTGGCGTAATGGGTTCGGGTCTGGCGGAGTGGGTTTGGGTCTGGCGGAGTGGGTTTGGGTCTGGCGGAGTGGGTTTGGGTCTTGCGGAGTGGGTTCGGGTCTTGCGGAGTGGGTTCGGGTCTGGCGGAGTGGGTTCGGGTCTGGCGGAGTGGGTTCGGGTCTGGCGGAGTGGGTTCGGGTCTGGCGGAGTGGGTTTGTGTTTGGGTCTAGCGGAGTGGGTTTGGGTCTAGCGGAGTGCGTTTGGGTCTAGCGGAGTGCGTTTGGGTCTAGCGGATTGGGTTTTGGTCTGGCGGAGTGGGTTTGGGTCTGGCGGAGTGGGTTTGGGTCTGGCGGAGTGGGTTGGGGTCTGGCAGAGTGGGTTCGGGTCTGGCGGAGTGGGTTCGGGTCTGGCGGAGTGGGTTCGGGTCTGGCGGAGTGGGTTCGGGTCTGGCGGAGTGGGTTTGTGTTTGGGTCTAGCGGAGTGGGTTTGGGTTTGGGTCTAGAGGAGTGGGTTTGGGTCTAGCGGAGTGGGCTTGGGTCTAGCGGAGTGGGTTTGGGTCTGGCGGAGTGGGTTTGAGTCTGGCGGAGTGGGTTTGTCTTTGGGTCTAGCGGAGTGGGTTTGTGTTTGGGTCTAGCGGAGTGGGTTTGGGTTTGGGTCTAGCGGAGTGGGTTTGGGTCGAGCGGAGTGGGTTTGGGTCTGGCGGAGTGGGTTGGGGTCTGGCGGAGTGGGTTCGGGTCTGTCGGAGTGGGTTCGGGTCTTGCGGAGTGGGTTCGGGTCTGGCGGAGTGGGTTCGGGTCTGGCGGAGTGGGCTTGGGTCTGGCGGAGTGGGTTTGGGTCTGGCGGTGTGGGTTTGGGTCTGGCGCAGTGGGTTTGGGTCTGGCGGAGTGGGTTTGGGTCTGGCGGAGTGGGTTTAGGTCTGGCGGAGTGGGTTTGGTTCTGCCGGACTGGGTTTGGTTCTGCCGGAGTGGGTTTGGGTCTGGCGGAGTGGGTTTGGGTCTGGCGGAGTGGGTTTGGGTCTGGCGGTGGGTTTGGGTCTGGCGGAGTGGGTTATGGTCTGGCAGAGTGGGTTTGGGTCTGGCGGAGTGGGTTCGGGTCTGGCGGAGTGGGTTGGGGTCTCTCGGAGCGTGTTGGGTTCTGGCGGATTGGGTTCGGGTCTGGCGGAGTGGGTTCGGGTCTGGCGGAGTGAGTTCGGGTCTGGCGGAGTGGGTTTGGGTCTGGCGAAGTGGGTTGGGGTCTGGCGGAGTGGGTTCGGGTCTGGCGGAGTGGGTTCGGGTCTGCCGGAGTGGGTTCGGGTCTGGCGGAGTGGGTTCGGGTCTGGCGGAGTGGGTTCGGGTCTGGCGGAGTGGGTTTGTGTTTGGGTCTGGCGGAGTGGGTTTGGGTTTGGGTCTGGCGGAGTGGGTTTGGGTCTAGCGGAGTGGTTTTGGGTCTAGCGGAGTGGGTTTGGGTCTGTCGGAGTGGGTTTGTGGTCTGGCGGAGTGGGTTCGGGTCTGGCGGAGTGGGTTTGGGTCTGGCGGAGTGGGTTAGGGTCTGGCGGACTGGTTTTGGGTCTGGCGGAGTGGGTTTGGGTCTGGCGGAGTGGGTTTGGGTCTGGCGGAGTGGGTTTGGGTCTGGCGGAGTGGGTTTGGGTCTGGCGGAGTGGCTTTGGGTCTGGCGGAGTGGGTTGGGGTCTGGCGTAATGGGTTCGGGTCTGGCGGAGTGGGTTTGGGTCTGGCGGAGTGGGTTTGGGTCTGTCGGAGTGGGTTCGGGTCTTGCGGAGTGGGTTCGGGTCTGGCGGAGTGGGTTCGGGTCTGGCGGAGTGGGTTCGGGTCTGGCGGAGTGGGTTCGGGTCTGGCGGAGTGGGTTTGTGTTTGGGTCTAGCGGAGTGGGTTTGGGTCTAGCGGAGTGCGTTTGGGTCTAGCGGAGTGCGTTTGGGTCTAGCGGATTGGGTTTTGGTCTGGCGGAGTGGGTTTGGGTCTGGCGGAGTGGGTTTGGGTCTGGCGGAGTGGGTTGGGGTCTGGCAGAGTGGGTTCGGGTCTGGCGGAGTGGGTTCGGGTCTGGCGGAGCGGGTTAGGGTCTGGCAGAGCGGGTTTGGGTCTGTCGGAGCGGGTTGGTGTCTGGCGGAGTGGCTTCGGGTCTGGCGGAGTGGGTTCGCGTCTGGCGGAGTGGGTTTGTGTTTAGGTCTAGCGGAGTGGGTTTGGGTTTGGGTCTCGCGGAGTGGGTTTGGGTCTAGCGGAGTGGGTTTGGGTCTAGCGGAGTGGGTTTGGGTCTGGCGGAGTGGGTTTGGGTCTAGCGGAGTGGGTTTGGGCCTGGCGGTGGGTTTGGGTCTGGCGGAGTGGGTTCGGGTCTGGCAGAGTGAGTTTGGGTCTGTCGGAGGGGGTTGGGGTCTGATGGAGTGGGTTGGGGTCTGGCGGAGTGGGTTCGGGTCTGGCGGAGTGGGTTCGGGTCTGCCGGAGTGGGTTCGGGTCTGGCGGAGTGGGTTTGGGTCTGGCGGAGTGGGTTTGGGTCTGGCGGATTGGGTTTGGGTCTGGCGGAGTGGGTTTGGGTCTGGCGGATTGGGTTTGGGTCTGGCGGAGTGGGTTAGGGTCTGGCGGAGTGGGTTCGGGTCTGGCGGAGTGGGTTCGGGTCTGGCGGAGTGGGTTCGGGTCTGGCGGAGTGGGTTCGGGTCTGGCGGAGTGGGTTCGGGTCTGGCGGAGTGGGTTCGGGTCTGGCGGAGTATGTTCGGGTCTGGCGGAGTGGGTTCGGGTCTGGCGGAGTGGGTTCGGGTCTGGCGGAGTGGGTTCGGGTCTGGCGGAGTGGGGTCGTGTTTGGGTCTAGCGGAGTGGGTTTGGGTTTGGGTCTAGCGGAGTGGGTTTGGGTTTGGGTCTAGCGGAGTGGGTTTGGGTCTGGCGGAGTGGGTTTTGGTCTGGCGGAGTGGGTTTGGGTCTGGCGGAGTGGGTTGGGGTCTGGCGGAGTGGGTTCAGGTCTGGCGGAGTGGGTTCGGGTCTGGCGGAGCGGGTTAGGGTCTGGCAGAGCGGGTTTGGGTCTGTCGGAGCGGGTTGGGGTCTGGCGGAGTGGCTTCGGGTATGGCGGAGTGGGTTTGGGTTTGGGTCTAGCGGAGTGGGTTTGGGTTTGGGTCTCGCGGAGTGGGTTTGTGTCTAGCGGAGTGGGTTTAGGTCTAGCGGAGTGGGTTTGGGTCTGGCGGAGTGGGTTAGCGTCTGGCGGAGTGAGTTTGGGTCTGTCGGAGCGGGTTGGGGTCTGGCGGAATGGGTTCGGGTCTGGCGGAGTGGGTTCGGGTCTGGCGGAGTGGGTTCGGGTCTGGCGGAGTGGGTTTGGGTCTAGCGGAGTGGGTTTGGGTCTGGTGGAGTGGGTTTGGGTCTGGCGGAGTGGGTTTGGGTCGAGCGGAGTGGGTTTGGGTATGGCGGAGTGGGGTTGGGTCTGGCGGAGTGGGTTCGGATCTGGCGGAGTGGGTTCGGGTCTGCGGAGTGGGTTCGGGTCTGGCGGAGTGGGTTCGGGTCTGGCGGAGTGGGTTTGGGTCTGGCGGAGTGGGTTCGGGTCTGTCGGAGTGGGTTTGGGGTCTGGCGGAGTGGGTTCGGGTCTGGCAGAGTGGGTTTGTGTCTGGCGGAGTGGTTTTGGGTCTGGCGGAGTGGGTTTGGGTCTGCCGGAGTGGGTTTGGGTCTGGCGGAGTGGGTTTGGGTCTGGCGGAGTGGGATTGGGTCTGGCGGAGTGGCTTTGGGTCTGGCGAAGTGGGTTGGGGTCTGGCGTATTGGGTTCGGGTCTGGCGGAGTGGGTTTGGGTCTGGCGGAGTGGGTTTTGGTCTGGCGGAGTGGGTTTGGGTCTGTCGGAGTGGGTTCGGGTCTTGCGGAGTGGGTTCGGGTCTGGCGGAGTGGGTTCGGGTCTGGCGTAGTGGGTTCGGGTCTGGCGGAGTGGGTTCGGGTCTGGCGGAGTGGGTTTGTGTTTGGGTCTAGCGGAGTGGGTTTGGGTTTGGGTCTAGCGGAGTGCGTTTGGGTCTAGCGGATTGGGTTTGGGTCTGGCGGAGTGGGTTTGGGTCTGGCGGAGTGGGTTTGGGTCTGGCGGAGTGGGTTGGGGTCTGGCGGAGTGGGTTCGGGTCTGGCGGAGTGGGTTCGGGTCTGGCGGAGTGGGTTAGGGTCTGGCAGAGCGAGTTTGGGTCTGTCGGAGCAGGTTGGGGTCTGGCGGAGTGGCTTCGGGTCTGGCGGAGTGGGTTCGGGTCTGGCGGAGTGGGTTTGTGTTTAGGTCTAGCAGAGTGGGTTTGGGTTTGGGTCTCGCGGAGTGGGTTTGGGTCTAGCGGAGTGGGTTTGGGTCTAGCGGAGTGGGTTTGGGTCTGGCGGAGTGGGTTTGGGTCTAGCGGAGTGGGTTTGGGCCTGGCGGTGGGTTTGGGTCTGGCGGAGTGGGTTAGGGTCTGGCAGAGTGAGTTTGGGTCTGTCGGAGCGGGTTGGGGTCTGGCGGAGTGGGTTGGGGTCTGGCGGAGTGGGTTCGGGTCTGGCGGAGTGGGTTCGGGTCTGCCGGACTGGGTTCGGGTCTGGCGGATTGGGTTTGGGTCCAGCGGAGTGGGTTTGGGTCTGGCGGATTGTGTTTGGGTCTGGCGGAGTGGGTTTGGGTCTAGCGGAGTGGGTTTGTGTCTGGCGGAGTGGGTTTGGGTCTGGCGGAGTGGGTTCGGGTCTGGCGGAGTGTGTTCGGGTCTGGCGGAGTGGGTTCGGGTCTGGCGGAGTGTGTTAGGGTCTGGCAGAGCGGGTTTGGGTCTGTCGGAGCGGGTTGGGGTCTGGCGGAGTGGCTTCGGGTCTGGCGGAGTGGGTTCGGGTGTGGCGGAGTGGGTTTGTGTTTGGGTCAAGCGGAGTGGGTTTGGGTTTGGGTCTTGCGGAGTGGGTTTGGGTCTAGCGGAGTGGGTTTGGGTCTAGCGGAGTGGGTTTGGGTCTGGCGGAGTGGGTTAGGGTCTGGCAGAGTGAGTTTGGGTCTGTTGGAGCGGGTTGGGGTCTGGCGGAATGGGTTCGGGTCTGGCGGAGTGGGTTCGGGTCTGGCGGAGTGGGTTCGGGTCTGCCGGAGTGGGTTCGGGTCTGGCGGAGTGGGTTTGGGTCTAGCGGAGTGGGTTTGGGTCTGGTGGAGTGGGTTTGGGTCTGGCGGAGTGGGTTTGGGTCGAGCGGAGTGGGTTTGGGTCTGGCGGAGTGGGTTCGGGTCTGGCGGAGTGGGTTCGGGTCTGGCGGAGTGGGTTCGGGTCTGGCGGAGTGGGTTCGGGTCTGGCGGAGTGGGTTCGGGTCTGGCGGAGTGGGTTCGGGTCTGGCGGAGTGGGTTCGGGTCTGGCGGAGTGGGTTTGTGTTTGGGTCTGGCGGAGTGGGTTTGGGTTTGGGTCTGGCGGAGTGGGTTTGGGTCTAGCGGAGTGGGTTCGGGTCTAGCGGAGTGGGTTCGGGTCTGGCGGAGTGGGTTTGGGTCTGGCGGATTGTGTTTGGGTCTAGCGGAGTGGGTTTGTGTCTGGCGGAGTGGGTTTGGGTCTGGCGGAGTGGGTTCGGGTCTGGCGGAGTGGGTTCGGGTCTGGCGGAGCGGGTTAGGGTCTGGTGGAGCGGGTTTGGGTCTGGCAGAGCGGGTTTGGGTCGGTCGGAGCGGGTTGGGGTCTGGCGGAGTGGCTTCGGGTCTGGCGGAGTGGGTTTGGGTATGGCGGAGTGGGTTTGTGTTTGGGTCTAGCGTAGTGGGTTTGGGTTTGGGTCTCGCGGAGTGGGTTTGGGTCTAGCGGAGTGGGTTTGGGTCTAGCGGAGTGGGTTTGGGTCTGGCGGAGTGGGTTAGGGTCTGGCGGAGTGAGTTTGGGTCTGTCGGAGCGGGTTGGGGTCTGGCGGAATGGGTTGGGGTCTGGCGGAGTGGGTTCGGGTCTGGCGGAGTGGGTTCGGGTCTGCCGGAGTGGGTTCGGGTCTGGCGGAGTGGGTTTGGGTCTGGCGGAGTGGGTTTGGGCCTGGCGGTGGGTTTGGGTCTGGCGGAGTGGGTTTGGGTCTGGCGGAGTGGGTTCGGGTCTGGCAGAGTGAGTTTGGGTCTGGCGGAGTGGGTTGGGGTCTGGCGGAGTGGGTTCGGGTCTGGCGGAGTGGGTTCGGGTCTGCCGGAGTGGGTTCGGGTCTGCCGGAGTGGGTTTGGGTCTGGCGGAGTGGGTTTGGGTCTGGCGGATTGGGTTTGGGTCTGGCGGAGTGGGTTTGGGTCTGGCGGATTGGGTTTGGGTCTGGCGGATTGGGTTTGGGTCTGGCGGAGTGGGTTCGGGTCTGGCGGAGTGGGTTCGGGTCTGGCGGAGTGGGTTCGGGTCTGGCGGAGTGGGTTCGGGTCTGGCGGAGTGGGTTCGGGTCTGGCGGAGTGGGTTCGGGTCTGGCGGAGTATGTTCGGGTCTGGCGGAGTGGGTTCGGGTCTGGCGGAGTGGGTTCGGGTCTGGCGGAGTGGGTTCGGGTCTGGCGGAGTGGGGTCGTGTTTGGGTCTAGCGGAGTGGGTTTGGGTTTGGGTCTAGCGGAGTGGGTTTTGGTCTAGCGGAGTGGGTTTGGGTCTGGCGGAGTGGGTTTTGGTCTGGCGGAGTGGGTTTGGGTCTGGCGGAGTGGGTTGGGGTCTGGCGGAGTGGGTTCGGGTCTGGCGGAGTGGGTTCGGGTCTGGCGGAGCGGGTTAGGGTCTGGCGGAGCGGGTTTGGGTCTGTCGGAGCGGGTTGGGGTCTGGCGGAGTGGCTTCGGGTATGGCGGAGTGGGTTTGGGTTTGGGTCTAGCGGAGTGGGTTTGGGTTTGGGTCTCGCGGAGTGGGTTTGTGTCTAGCGGAGTGGGTTTAGGTCTAGCGGAGTGGGTTTGGGTCTGGCGGAGTGGGTTAGGGTCTGGCGGAGTGAGTTTGGGTCTGTCGGAGCGGGTTGGGGTCTGGCGGAATGGGTTCGGGTCTGGCGGAGTGGGTTCGGGTCTGGCGGAGTGGGTTCGGGTCTGGCGGAGTGGGTTTGGGTCTAGCGGAGTGGGTTTGGGTCTGGTGGAGTGGGTTTGGGTCTGGCGGAGTGGGTTTGGGTCGAGCGGAGTGGGTTTGGGTATGGCGGAGTGGGGTTGGGTCTGGCGGAGTGGGTTCGGATCTGGCGGAGTGGGTTCGGGTCTGCGGAGTGGGTTCGGGTCTGGCGGAGTGGGTTCGGGTCTGGCGGAGTGGGTTTGGGTCTGGCGGAGTGGGTTCGGGTCTGTCGGAGTGGGTTTGGGGTCTGGCGGAGTGGGTTCGGGTCTGGCAGAGTGGGTTTGTGTCTGGCGGAGTGGTTTTGGGTCTGGCGGAGTGGGTTTGGGTCTGCCGGAGTGGGTTTGGGTCTGGCGGAGTGGGTTTGGGTCTGGCGGAGTGGGATTGGGTCTGGCGGAGTGGCTTTGGGTCTGGCGAAGTGGGTTGGGGTCTGGCGTATTGGGTTCGGGTCTGGCGGAGTGGGTTTGGGTCTGGCGGAGTGGGTTTTGGTCTGGCGGAGTGGGTTTGGGTCTGTCGGAGTGGGTTCGGGTCTTGCGGAGTGGGTTCGGGTCTGGCGGAGTGGGTTCGGGTCTGGCGTAGTGGGTTCGGGTCTGGCGGAGTGGGTTCGGGTCTGGCGGAGTGGGTTTGTGTTTGGGTCTAGCGGAGTGGGTTTGGGTTTGGGTCTAGCGGAGTGCGTTTGGGTCTAGCGGATTGGGTTTGGGTCTGGCGGAGTGGGTTTGGGTCTGGCGGAGTGGGTTTGGGTCTGGCGGAGTGGGTTGGGGTCTGGCGGAGTGGGTTCGGGTCTGGCGGAGTGGGTTCGGGTCTGGCGGAGTGGGTTAGGGTCTGGCAGAGCGAGTTTGGGTCTGTCGGAGCAGGTTGGGGTCTGGCGGAGTGGCTTCGGGTCTGGCGGAGTGGGTTCGGGTCTGGCGGAGTGGGTTTGTGTTTAGGTCTAGCAGAGTGGGTTTGGGTTTGGGTCTCGCGGAGTGGGTTTGGGTCTAGCGGAGTGGGTTTGGGTCTAGCGGAGTGGGTTTGGGTCTGGCGGAGTGGGTTTGGGTCTAGCGGAGTGGGTTTGGGCCTGGCGGTGGGTTTGGGTCTGTCGGAGTGGGTTAGGGTCTGGCAGAGTGAGTTTGGGTCTGTCGGAGCGGGTTGGGGTCTGGCGGAGTGGGTTGGGGTCTGGCGGAGTGGGTTCGGGTCTGGCGGAGTGGGTTCGGGTCTGCCGGACTGGGTTCGGGTCTGGCGGATTGGGTTTGGGTCCAGCGGAGTGGGTTTGGGTCTGGCGGATTGTGTTTGGGTCTGGCGGAGTGGGTTTGGGTCTAGCGGAGTGGGTTTGTGTCTGGCGGAGTGGGTTTGGGTCTGGCGGAGTGGGTTCGGGTCTGGCGGAGTGTGTTCGGGTCTGGCGGAGTGGGTTCGGGTCTGGCGGAGTGTGTTAGGGTCTGGCAGAGCGGGTTTGGGTCTGTCGGAGCGGGTTGGGGTCTGGCGGAGTGGCTTCGGGTCTGGCGGAGTGGGTTCGGGTGTGGCGGAGTGGGTTTGTGTTTGGGTCAAGCGGAGTGGGTTTGGGTTTGGGTCTTGCGGAGTGGGTTTGGGTCTAGCGGAGTGGGTTTGGGTCTAGCGGAGTGGGTTTGGGTCTGGCGGAGTGGGTTAGGGTCTGGCAGAGTGAGTTTGGGTCTGTTGGAGCGGGTTGGGGTCTGGCGGAATGGGTTCGGGTCTGGCGGAGTGGGTTCGGGTCTGGCGGAGTGGGTTCGGGTCTGCCGGAGTGGGTTCGGGTCTGGCGGAGTGGGTTTGGGTCTAGCGGAGTGGGTTTGGGTCTGGTGGAGTGGGTTTGGGTCTGGCGGAGTGGGTTTGGGTCGAGCGGAGTGGGTTTGGGTCTGGCGGAGTGGGTTTGGGTCTGGCGGAGTGGGTTCGGGTCTGGCGGAGTGGGTTCGGGTCTGGCGGAGTGGGTTCGGGTCTGGCGGAGTGGGTTCGGGTCTGGCGGAGTGGGTTCGGGTCTGGCGGAGTGGGTTCGGGTCTGGCGGAGTGGGTTTGTGTTTGGGTCTGGCGGAGTGGGTTTGGGTCTGGCGGATTGTGTTTGGGTCTAGCGGAGTGGGTTTGTGTCTGGCGGAGTGGGTTTGGGTCTGGCGGAGTGGGTTCGGGTCTGGCGGAGTGGGTTCGGGTCTGGCGGAGCGGGTTAGGGTCTGGTGGAGCGGGTTTGGGTCTGGCAGAGCGGGTTTGGGTCGGTCGGAGCGGGTTGGGGTCTGGCGGAGTGGCTTCGGGTCTGGCGGAGTGGGTTTGGGTATGGCGGAGTGGGTTTGTGTTTGGGTCTAGCGTAGTGGGTTTGGGTTTGGGTCTCGCGGAGTGGGTTTGGGTCTAGCGGAGTGGGTTTGGGTCTAGCGGAGTGGGTTTGGGTCTGGCGGAGTGGGTTAGGGTCTGGCGGAGTGAGTTTGGGTCTGTCGGAGCGGGTTGGGGTCTGGCGGAATGGGTTGGGGTCTGGCGGAGTGGGTTCGGGTCTGGCGGAGTGGGTTCGGGTCTGCCGGAGTGGGTTCGGGTCTGGCGGAGTGGGTTTGGGTCTGGCGGAGTGGGTTTGGGTCTGGCGGAGTGGGTTTGGGTCTGGCGGAGTGGGTTTGGGTCGAGCGGAGTGGGTTTGGGTCTGGCGGAGTGGGTTTGGGTCTGGCGGAGTGGGTTCGGGTCTGGCGGAGTGGGTTCGGGTCTGGCGGAGTGGGTTCGGGTCTGGCGGAGTGGGTTCGGGTCTGGCAGTGTGGGTTCGGGTCTGGCGGAGTGGGTTCGGGTCTGGCGGAGTGGGTTTGTGTTTGGGTCTGGCGGAGTGGGTTTGGGTCTGGCGGAGTGGGTTTGGGTCTAGCGCAGTGGGTTCGGGTCTAGCGGAGTGGGTTCGGGTCTGGCGGAGTGGGTTCGGGTCTGGCGGAGTGGGTTCGGGTCTGGCGGAGTGGGTTCGGGTCTGGCGGAGTGGGTTTGTGTCTGGCGGAGTGGTTTTGGGTCTGGCGGAGTGGGTTTGGGTCTGGCGGAGTGGGTTTGGGTCTGGCGGAGTGGGATTGGGTCTGGCGGAGTGGCTTTGGGTCTGCCGGAGTGGCTTTGGGTCTGGCGAAGTGGGTTCGGGTCTGGCGTATTGGGTTTGTGTCTGGCGGAGTGGGTTTGGGTCTGGCGGAGTGGGTTTGTGTCTGGCGGAGTGGGTTTGGGTCTGGCGGAGTGGGTTCGGGTCTTGCGGAGTGGGTTCGGGTCTGGCGGAGCGGGTTTGGGTCTGTCGGAGCAGGTTGGGGTCTGGCGGAGTGGCTTCGGGTCTGGCGGAGTGGGTTTGTGTTTAGGTCTAGCGGAGTGGGTTTGGGTTTGGGTCTCGCGGAGTGGGTTTGGGTCTAGCGGAGTGGGTTTGGGTCTAGCGGAGTGGGTTTGGGTCTGGCGGAGTGGGTTTGGGTCTCGCGGAGTGGGTTTGGGCCTGGCGGTGGGTTTGGGTCTGGCGGAGTGGGTTAGGGTCTGGCAGAGTGAGTTTGGGTCTGTCGGAGCGGGTTGGGGTCTGGCGGAGTGGATTGGGGTCTGGCGGAGTGGGTTCGGGTTTGGCGGAGTGGGTTCGGGTCTGCCGGACTGGGTTCGGGTCTGGCGGACTGGGTTCGGGTCTGGCGGAGTGGGTTTGGGTCTAGCGGAGTGGGTTTGGGTCTGGTGGATTGGGTTTGGGTCTGGCGGAGTGGGTTTGGGTATAGCGGAGTGGGTTTGTGTCTGGCGGAGTGGGTTTGAGTCTGGCGGAGTGGGTTCGGGTCTGGCGGAGTGGGTTCGGGTCTGGCGGAGTGGGTTCGGGTCTGGCGGAGTGGGTTTGTGTTTGGGTCTGGCGGAGTGGGTTTGGGTTTGGGTCTAGCGGAGTGGGTTTGGGTCTAGCGGAGTGGGTTTGGGTCTAGCGGAGTGGGTTTGGGTCTGTCGGAGAGGGTTTGGGGTCTGGCGGAGTAGGTTCGGGTCTGGCGGAGTGGGTTTGGGTCTGGCGGAGTGGGTTAGGGTCTGGCGGAGTGGGTTCGGGTCTGGCGGAGCGGGTTGGGGTCTGTCGGAGCGGGTTGGGTTCTGGCGGATTGGGTTCGGGTCTGGCGGAGTGGGTTCGGGTCGGGCGGAGTGGGTTCGGGTCTGGCGGAGTGGGTTTGGGTCTGGCGGATTGGGTTCGGGTCTGTCAGAGTGGGTTTGGGGTCTGGCGGAGTGGGTTCGGGTCTGGTGGAGTGGGTTTGGGTCTGGCGGAGTGGTTTTGGGTCTGGCGGAGTGGGTTTGTGTCTGGCGGAGTGGGTTTGGGTCTGGCGGAGTGGGTTTGGGTCTGGCGGAGTGGGTTTGGGTCTGGCGGAGTGGGTTTGGGTCTGGCGGAGTGGGTTGGGGTCTGGCGGATTGGGTTCGGGTCTGGCGGAGTGGGTTCGGGTCTGGCGGATTGGGTTCGGGTCTGTCGGAGTGGGTTTGGGGTCTGGCGGAGTGGGTTTGGGTCTGGCGGAGTGGGTTTGGGTCTGGCGGAGTGGGTTTGGGTTTGGGTCTAGCGGAGTGTGTTTGGGTCGAGCGGAGTGGGTTTGGGTCTAGCGGAGTGGGTTTGGGGTCTGGCGGAGTGGGTTTGGGGTCTGGCGGAGTGGGTTCGGGTCTGGCGGAGTGGGTTTGGGTCTGGCGGAGTGGGTTTGGGTCTGGCGGAGTGGGTTTGGGTCTGGCGGAGTGGGTTTGGGTCTGGCGGAGTGGGTTGGGGTCTGGCGGATTGGGTTCGGGTCTGGCGGAGTGGGTTCGGGTCTGGCGGAGTGGGTTTGGGTCTGGCGGAGTGGGTTCGGGTCTGGCGGAGGGGTTTGTGTTTGGGTCTAGCGGAGTGGGTTTGGGTTTGGGTCTAGCGGAGTGGGTTTGGGTCTAGCGGAGTGGGTTTGGGTCTGGCGGAGTGGGTTTCGGTCTGGCGGAGTGGGTTTGGGTCTGGCGGAGTGGCTTCGGGTCTGGCGGAGTAGGTTCGGGTATGGCGGAGTGGGTTTGTCTTTGGGTCTAGCGGAGTGGGTTTGGGTTTGGGTCTCGCGGAGTGGGTTTGGGTCTTGCTGAGTGGGTTTGGGTCTAGCGGAGTGGGTTTGGGTCTGGCGGAGTGAGTTTGGGCCTGTCGGAGCGGGTTGGGGTCTGGCGGAATGGGTTCGGGTCTGGCGGAGTGGGTTCGGGTCTGGCGGAGTGGGTTCGGGTCTGCCGGAGTGGGTTCGGGTCTGGCGGAGTGGGTTTGGGTCTAGCGGAGTGGGTTTGGGTCTGGTGGAGTGGGTTTGGGTCTGGCGGAGTGGGTTTGGGTCGGGCGGAGTGGGTTCGGGTCTGGCGGAGTGGGTTTGGGTCTGGCGGAGTGGGTTCGGGTCTGGCGGAGTGGGTTCGGGTCTGGCGGATTGGGTTCGGGTCTGTCGGAGTGGGTTTGGGGTCTGGCGGAGTGGGTTCGGGTCTGGCGGAGTGGGTTTCGGTCTGGCGGAGTGGTTTTGGGTCTGGCGGAGTGGGTTTGTGTCTGGCGGAGTGGGTTTGGGTCTGGCGGAGTGGGTTTGGGTCTGGCGGAGTGGGTTTGGGTCTGGCGGAGTGGGTTTGGGTCTGGCGGAGTGGGTTGGGGTCTGGCGGATTGGGTTCGGGTCTGGCGGAGTGGGTTCGGGTCTGGCGGAGTGGGTTTGGGTCTGGCGGAGTGGGTTCGGGTCTGGCGGAGTGGGTTTGTGTTTGGGTCTAGCGGAGTGGGTTTGGGTTTGGGTCTAGCGGAGTGGGTTTGGGTCTAGCGGAGTGGGTTTGGGTCTGGCGGAGTGGGTTTGGGTCTGGCGGAGTGGGTTTGGGCCTGGCGGAGTGGCTTCGGGTCTGGCGGAGTGGGTTTGGGTATGGCGGAGTGGGTTTGTCTTTGGGTCTAGCGGAGTGGGTTTGGGTTTGGGTCTCGCGGAGTGGGTTTGGGTCTTGCTGAGTGGGTTTGGGTCTAGCGGAGTGGGTTTGGGTCTGGCGGAGTGGGTTACGGTCTGGCGGAGTGAGTTTGGGCCTGTCGGAGCGGGTTGGGGTCTGGCGGAATGGGTTCGGGTCTGGCGGAGTGGGTTCGGGTCTGGCGGAGTGGGTTTGGGTCTGCCGGAGTGGGTTCGGGTCTGGCGGAGTGGGTTTGGGTCTAGCGGAGTGGGTTTGGGTCTGGTGGAGTGGGTTTGGGTCTGGCGGAGTGGGTTTGGGTCGGGCGGAGTGGGTTCGGGTCTGGTGGAGTGGGTTTGGGTCTGGCGGAGTGGGTTCGGGTCTGGCGGAGTGGGTTCGGGTCTGGCGGAGTGGGTTCGGGTCTGGCGGAGTTGGTTCGGGTCTGGCGGAGTTGGTTCGGGTCTGGCGGAGTGGGTTTGTGTTTGGGTCTGGCGGAGTGGGTTTAGGATTGGGTCTAGCGGAGTGGGTTTGGGTCTAGCGGAGTGGGTTTGGGTCTGGCGGAGTGGGTTGGGGTCTGTCGCAGCGCGTTGGGTTCCGGCGGATTGGGTTCGGGTCTGACGGAGTGGGTTTGGGTCTGGCGGAGTGGGTTCGGGTCTGGCGGAGTGGGTTTGGGTCTGGCGGAGTGGGTTCGGGTCTGGCGGAGTGGGTTTGGGGTCTGGCGTTGTGGTTTTGGGTCTGGCGGTGTGGGTTTGGGTCTGGCGGAGTGGGTTTGGGTCTGGCGGAGTGGGTTTGGGTCTGGCGGAGTGGGTTTGGGTCTGGCGGAGTGGGTTTGGGTCTGGCGGAGTGGGTTTGGGTCTGGCGGAGTGGGTTGGGGTCTGGCGGATTGGGTTCGGGTCTGGCGGAGTGGGTTCGGGTCTGGCGGAGTGGGTTGGGGTCTGGCGGAGTGGGTTCGTGTCTGGCGGAGTGGGTTCGGGTCTGGCGGAGTGGGTTCGGGTCTGGCGGAGTGGGTTTGGGTCTGGCGGAGTGGGTTAGGGTCTGGCGGAGTGGGTTCGGGTCTGGCGGAGTGGATTCGGGTCTGGCGGAGTGAGTTCGGGTCTGGCGGAGTGGGTTCGGGTCTGGCGGAGTGGGTTCGGGTCTGGCGGAGTGGGTTCGGGTCTGGCGGAATGGGTTTGTGTTTGGGTCTGGCGGAGTGGGTTTTTGGCTTGGGTCTAGCGGAGTGGGTTTGGGTCTAGCGGAGTGGGTTTGGGTCCAGCGGAGTGGGTTTGGGTCTAGCGGAGTGGGTTTGGGTCTGGCGGAGTGGGTTTGGGTCTGGCGGAGTGGGTTTGGGTCTGGCGGAGTGGGTTTGGGTCTGGCGGAGTGTGTTTGGGCCTGGCGGAGTGTGTTTGGGTCTGGCGGAGTGGGTTTGGGTCTGGCGGAGTGCGTTTGAATCTGGCGGAGTGGGTTTGGGTCTGGCGGAGTGGGTTTGGGTCTGGCGGAGTGGGTTTGGGTCTGGCGGAGTGGGTTAGGGTCTGGCGGAGTGGGTTTGGGTCTGGCGGAGTGGGTTCGGGTCTGGCGGAGAGGGTTGGGGTCTGTCGGAGAGGGTTGGGTTCTGGCGGAGTGGGTTTGGGTCTGGCGGAGTGGGTTTGGGTGTGGCGGAGTGGGTTTGGGTCTGGCGGAGTGGGTTTGGGTCTGTCGGAGCGGGTTGGGGTCTGGCGGAGTGGGTTTGGGTCTGGCGGAGTGGGTTTGCGTCTGGCGGAGTGGGTTTGTGTTTGGGTCCAGCGAAGTGGGTTTGGGTTTGGGTCTAGCGGAGTGGGTTCGTGTCTGGCGGAGTGGGTTTGTGTTTGGGTCTAGCGGAGTGGGTTTGGGTTTGTGTCTAGCGGAGCGGGTTTGGGTCTGTCGGAGTGGGTCTGGGTCTGTCGGAGCGGGTTCGGGTCTGGCGGAGTGGGTTTGGGTCCGGCGGAGTGGGTTTGGGTCTGGCGGAGTGGGTTGGGGCTGGCGGAGTGGGTTTGGGTCTGGCGGAGTGGGTTTCGGTCTGGCGGAGTGGGTTCGGGCCTTGCGGAGTGGGTTTGGGTCTGGCGGAGTGGGTTTCGGTCTGGCGGAGCGGGTTCGGGTCTGTCGGAGTGGGTTTGCGGTCTGGTGGAATGGGTTTGGGACTGGCGGAGTATGTTTGGGTCTGGCGGAGTGGGTTTGGGTCTGGCCGAGTGGGTTTGGGTCTGGCGGAGTATGTTTGGGTCTGTCGGAGTGGGTTTGGGTCTGCCGGAGTGGGTTTGGCGTCTGGCGGAGTGGGTTTGGGTTTGGTGGATTGGATTTGGGTCTGGCGGAGTGGGTTTGGGTCTGGCGGAGTGGGTTTGGGTCTGGCGGAGTGGGTTTGGGTCTGGCGGAGTTGGTTTGGGTCTGGCGGAGTGGGTTTGTGTCTGGCGGAGTGGGTTTGGGTCTGGCGGAGTGGGTTTGGGTCTGGCGGAGTGGGTTTCGGTCTGGCGGAGTGGGTTCGTGTCTGGCGGAGTGGGTTCGGGTCTGGCGGAGTGGGTTCGGGTCTGGCGGAGTGGGTTCGGGTCTGGCGGAGTGGGTTCGGGTCTGGCGGACTGGGTTCGGGTCTGGCGCAGTGGGTTCGGGTCTGGCGGAGTGGGTTCCGGTCTGGCGGACTGGGTTCGGGTCTGGCGCAGTGGGTTCGGGTCTGGCGGAGTGGGTTCCGGTCTGGCGGAGTGGGTTCGGGTCTGGCGGAGTGAGTTCGGGTCTGGCAGAGTGGGTTTGGGTCTGGCGGAGAGGTTTGGGTCTGGCGGAGTGGGTTTGGGTCTGGCGGAGTGGGTTTGGGTCTGCCGGAGTGGGTTTGGGTCTGGCGGAGTGGGTTTGGGTCTGGCGGAGTATGTTTGGGTCTGGCGGAGTGGGTTTGGGTCTGGCCGAGTGGGTTTGGGTCTGGCGGAGTATGTTTGGGTCTGTCGGAGTGGGTTTGGGTCTGGGGGAGTGGGTTTGGGTCTGCCGGAGTGGGTTTGGGTTTGGCGGATTGGATTTGGGTCTGGCGGAGTGGGTTTGGGTCTGGCGGAGTGGGTTTGGGTCTGGCGGAGTGGGTTTGGGTCTGGCGGAGTTGGTTTGGGTCTGGCGGAGTGGGTTTGTGTCTGGCGGAGTGGGTTTGGGTCTCGCGGTGTGGGTTTGGGTCTGGCGGAGTGGGTTTGGGTCTGGCGGAGTGGCTTTGGGTCTGGCGGAGTGGGTTGGGTTCTGGCGTATTGGGTTCGGGTCTGGCGGAGTGGGTTTGGGTCTGGCGGAATGGGTTTGGGTCTGGCGGAGTGGGTTTGTGTCTCGTGGAGTGGGTTCGGGTATGGCGGAGTGGGTTCGTGTCTGGCGGAGTGGGTTCGGATCTGGCGGAGTGGGTTCGGGTCTGGCGGAGTGGGTTCGGGTATGGCGGAGTGGCTTTGGGTCTGGCGGAGTGGGTTGGGTTCTGGCGTATTGGGTTCGGGTCTGGCGGAGTCGGTTTGGGTCTGGCGGAGTATGTTTGGGTCTGGCGGAGTGGGTTTGGGTCTGGCCGAGTGGGTTTGGGTCTGGCGGAGTATGTTTGGGTCTGTCGGAGTGGGTTTGGGTCTGGGGGAGTGGGTTTGGGTCTGCCGGAGTGGGTTTGGCGTCTGGCGGAGTGGGTTTGGGTTTGGCGGATTGGATTTGGGTCTGGCGGAGTGGGTTTGGGTCTGGCGGAGTGGGTTTGGGTCTGGCGGAGTGGGTTTGGGTCTGGCGGAGTTGGTTTGGGTCTGGCGGAGTGGGTTTGTGTCTGGCGGAGTTGGTTTGGGTCTCGCGGTGTGGGTTTGGGTCTGCCGGAGTGGGTTCGTGTCTGGCGGAGTGGGTTTGCGGTCTGGCGGAGTGGGTTTGGGTCTGGCGGAGTATGTTTGGGTCTGGCGGAGTGGGTTTGGGTCTGGCCGAGTGGGTTTGGGTCTGGCGGAGTATGTTTGGGTCTGTCGGAGTGGGTTTGGGTCTGGGGGAGTGGGTTTGGGTCTGCCAGAGTGGGTTTGGCGTCTGGCGGAGTGGGTTTGGGTTTGGCGGATTGGATTTGGGTCTCGCGGAGTGGGTTTGGGTCTGGCGGAGTGGGTTTGGGTCTGGCGGAGTGGGTTTGGGTCTGGCGGAGTTGGTTTGGGTCTGGCGGAGTGGGTTTGTGTCTGGCGGAGTGTGTTTGGGTCTCGCGGTGTGGGTTTGGGTCTGGCGGAGTGGGTTTGGGTCTGGCGGAGTGGCTTTGGGTCTGGCGGAGTGGGTTGGGTTCTGGCGTATTGGGTTTGGGTCTGGCGGAGTGGGTTTGGGTCTGGCGGAGTGGGTTTGGGTCTGGCGGAGTGGGTTTGTGTCTGGCGGAGTGGGTTCGGGTCTGGCGGAGTGGGTTTGTGTCTGGCGGAGTGGGTTTGGGTCTGGCGGAGTGGGTTTGGGTCTGGCGGAGTGGGTTTGGGTCTGGCGGAGTGGGTTTCGGTCTGGCGGAGTGGGTTTGGGTCTTGCGGAGTGGGTTTGGGTCTGGAGGTGGGTTTGGGACTGGCGGAGTGGGTTAGGGTCTGGCAGAGTGGGTTTGGGGAAGTCGGAGCGGGTTGGGGTCTGGCAGAGTGGGTTGGGGTCTGGCGGAGAGGTTTGGGTCTGGCGGAGTGGGTTTGGGTCTGGCGGAGTGGGTTTGGGTCTGCCGGAGTGGGTTTGGGTCTGGCGGAGTGGGTTTGCGGTCTGGCGGAGTGGGTTTGGGTCTGGCGGAGTATGTTTGGGTCTGTCGGAGTGGGTTTGGGTCTGGGGGAGTGGGTTTGGGTCTGGCGGAGTGGGTTTGGCGTCTGGCGGAGTGGGTTTGGGTTTGGCGGATTGGATTTGGGTCTGGCGGAGTGGGTTTGGGTCTGGCGGAGTGGGTTTGGGTCTGGGGGAGTGGGTTTGGGTCTGGCGGAGTTGGTTTAGGTCTGGCGGAGTGGGTTTGGGTCTGGCGGAGTGGGTTTGGGTCTGGCGGAGTGGGTTTCGGTCTGGCAGAGTGGGTTTGGGTCTGGCGGAGTGGGTTTGGGTCTGGCGGAGTATGTTTGGGTCTGGCGGAGTGGGTTTGGGTCTGCCGGAGTGGGCTTGGGTCTGGCGGAGTGGGTTTGGCGTCTGGCGGAGTGGGTTTGGGTTTGGCGGATTGGATTTGGGTCTGGCGGAGTGGGTTTGGGTCTGGCGGAGTGCGTTTGGGTCTGGCGGAGTGGGTTTGGGTCTGGCGGAGTTGGTTTGGGTCTGGCGGAGTGGGTTTGGGTCTGGCGGAGTGGGTTTGGGTCTGGCGGTGTGGGTTTGGGTCTGGCGGAGTGGGTTTGGGTCTGCCGGAGTGGGTTTGGGTCTGGCGGAGTGGGTTTGGGTTTGGGTCTAGCTGAGTGGGTTTGGGTCTAGCGGAGTGGGTTTGGGTCTGGCGGAGTGGGTTTGGGTCTGGCGGAGTGGGTTTGGGTCTGGCGGAGTGGGTTGGGGTCTGGCGGCGTGGGTTCGGGTCTGGCGGAGTGCGTTCGGGTCTGGCGGAGTGGGTTAGGGTCTGGCAGAGCGGGTTTGGGTCTGTCGGAGCGGTTTGGGGTCTAGCAGAATGGGTTCGGGTCTGGCGGAGTGGCTTCGGGTCTGGCGGAGTGGGTTCGGGTCTGGCGGAGTGGGTTTGTGTTTGGGTCTAGCGGAGTGGGTTTGGGTTTGGTTCTCGCGGAGTGGGTTTGGGTCTAGCGGAGTGGGTTTGGGTCTAGTGGAGTGGGTTGGGTCTGGCGGAGTGGGTTTGGGTCGAGAGGAGTGGGTTTGGGCCTGGCGGTGGGTTTGGGTCTGGCGGAGTGGGTTAGGGTCTGGCAGAGTGAGTTTGGGTCTGTCGGAGCGGGTTGGGGTCTGGCGGAGTGGGTTCGGGTGTGGCGGAGTAGGTTAGGGACTGGCAGAGCGGGTTTGGGTCTGTCGGAGCGGGTTGGGGTCTGGCGGAGTGGGTTAGGGTCTGGCAGAGCGGGTTCGGGTCTGGCGGAGTGGGTTCGGGTCTGGCGGAGTGGGTTTGGGTCTGGCGGAGTGGGTTCGGTTCTGGCGGAGTGGGTTAGGGTCTCGCAGAGCGGGTTTGGTTCTGTCGGAGTGGGTTGGGGTCTAGCGGAGTGGGTTCGGGTCTGGCGGAGTGGGTTCGGGTCTGGCGGAGTGGGTTCGGGTCTGCCGGAGTGGGTTCTGGTCTGGCGAAGTGGGTTTGGGTCTGGCGGAGAGGTTTGGGTTTGTCGGAGTGGGTTTGGGTCTGGCGGTGGGTTTGGGTTTGGCGGAGTGGGTTAGGGTCTGGCAGAGTGGGTTTGGGTCTGTCGGAGCGGGTTGGGGTCTGGCGGAGTGGGTTCGGGTCTGGCGGAGTGGGTTCGGGTCTGGCGGAGTGGGTTTGTGTTTTGGTCTAGCGGAGTGGGTTTGGGTTTGGGTCTAGCGGAGTGGGTTTGGGTCTAGCGGAGTGGGTTTGGGTCTAGCGGAGTGGGTTTGGTTCTGGCGGAGTGGGTTTGAGTCTGGCGGAGTGGGTTTGTGTTTGGGTCTAGCGGAGTGGGTTTGTGTTTGTATCTTGCGGAGTGGGTTTGGGTTTGGGTCTAGCGGAGTGGGTTTGGGTCTAGCGGAGTGGGTTTGGGTCTAGCGGAGTGGGTTGGGGTCTGGCGGAGTGGGTTTGGGTCTGGCAGAGCGGGTTTGGGTCTGTCGGAGCGGGTTGGGGTCTGGCGGAGTGGGTTCGGGTCTGGCGGAGTGGGTTTGTGTTTGGGTCTAGCGGAGTGGGTTTGGGTTTGGGTCTAGCGGAGTGGGTTTGGGTCTAGCGGAGTGGGTTTGGGTCTAGCGGAGTGGGTTTGGGTCTGGCGGAGTGGGTTTGAGTCTGGCGGAGTGGGTTTGTGTTTGGGTCTGGCGGAGTGGGTTTGGGTTTGGGCCTAGCGGAGTGGGTTTGGGTCTAGCGGAGTGGGTTTGGGTCTAGCGGAGTGGGTTTGGGTCTAGCGGAGTGGGTTTGGGTCTGGCGGAGTGGGTTTGAGTCTGGCGGCGTGGGTTTGTGTTTGGGTCTAGCGGAGTGGGTTTGTGTTTGGGTCTAGCGGAGTGGGTTTGGGTTTGGGTCTAGCGGAGTGGGTTTGGGTCTAGCGGAGTGGGTTTGGGTCTAGCGGAGTGGGTTGGGGTCTGGCGGAGTGGGTTTGCGTCTGGCAGAGCGGGTTTGGGTCTGTCGGAGCGGGTTGGGGTCTGGCGGAGTGGGTTCGGGTCTGGCGGAGTGGGTTCGGGTCTGGCGGAGTGGGTTTGTGTTTGGGTCTAGTGGAGTGGGTTTGGGTTTGGGTCAAGTGGAGTGGGTTTGGGTCTAGCGGAGTGGGTTTGGGTCTATCGGAGTGGGTTTGGGTCTGGCGGAGTGGGTTTGAGTCTGGCGGAGTGGGTTTGTGTTTGGGTCTAGCGGAGTGGGTTTGTGTTTGGGTCTAGCGGAGTGGGTTTGGGTTTGGTTCTCGCGGAGTGGGTTTGGGTCTAGCGGAGTGGGTTTGTGTCTAGTGGAGTGGGTTGGGTCTGGCGGAGTGGGTTTGGGTCTAGCGGAGTGGGTTTGGGCCTGGCGGTGGGTTTGGGTCTGGCGGAGTGTGTTAGGGTCTGGCAGAGTGAGTTTGGGTCTGTCGGAGCGGGTTGGGGTCTGGCGGAGTAGGTTAGGGACTGGCAGAGCGGGTTTGGGTCTGTCGGAGCGGGTTGGGGTCTGGCTGAGTGGGTTAGGGTCTGGCAGAGCGGGTTCGGGTCTGGCGGAGTGGGTTCGGGTCTGGCGGAGTGGGTTTGGGTCTGGCGGAGTAGGTTCGGTTCTGGCGGAGTGGGTTAGGGTCTGGCAGAGCGGGTTTGGGTCTGTCGGAGCGGGTTGGGGTCTGGCGGAGTGGGTTCGGGTCTGGCGGAGTGGGTTCGGGTCTGGCGGAGTGGGTTTGTGTTTGGGTCTGGCGGAGTGGGTTAGGGTCTAGCGGAGTGGGTTTGGGTCTAGCGGAGTGGGTTTGGGTCTGGCGGAGTGGGTTTGAGTCTGGCGGAGTGGGTTTGTGTTTGGGTCTAGCGGAGTGGGTTTGGGTTTGGGTCTAGCGGAGTGGGTTTGGGTCTAGCGGAGTGGGTTTGGGTCTAGCGGAGTGGGTTTGGGTCTGGCGGAGTGGGTTTGAGTCTGGCGGCGTGGGTTTGTGTTTGGGTCTAGCGGAGTGGGTTTGTGTTTGGGTCTAGCGGAGTGGGTTTGGGTTTGGGTCTAGCGGAGTGGGTTTGGGTCTAGCGGAGTGGGTTTGGGTCTAGCGGAGTGGGTTGGGGTCTGGCGGAGTGGGTTTGCGTCTGGCAGAGCGGGTTTGGGTCTGTCGGAGCGGGTTGGGGTCTGGCGGAGTGGGTTTGTGTTTGGGTCTAACGGAGTGGGTTTGGGTTTGGGTCTAGCGGAGTGGGTTTGGGTCTAGCGGAGTGGGTTTGGGTCTAGCGGAGTGGGTTTGGGTCTGGCGGAGTGGGTTTGAGTCTGGCGGAGTGGGTTTGTGTTTGGGTCTAGCGGAGTGGGTTTGTGTTTGGGTCTAGCGGAGTGGGTTTGGGTTTGGGTCTAGCGGAGTGGGTTTGGGTCTAGCGGAGTGGGTTTGGGTCTTGCGGAGTGGGTTGGGTCTGGCGGAGTGGGTTTGGGTCTAGCGGAGTGGGTTTGGGCCTGGCGGTGGGTTTGGGTCTGGCGGAGTGTGTTAGGGTCTGGCAGAGTGAGTTTGGGTCTGTCGGAGCGGGTTGGGGTCTGGCGGAGTGGGTTCGGGTGTGGCGGAGTAGGTTAGGGACTGGCAGAGCGGGTTTGGGTCTGTCGGAGCGGGTTGGGGTCTGGCTGAGTGGGTTAGGGTCTGGCAGAGCGGGTTCGGGTCTGGCGGAGTGGGTTCGGGTCTGGCGGAGTGGGTTTGGGTCTGGCGGAGTAGGTTCGGTTCTGGCGGAGTGGGTTAGGGTCTGGCAGAGCGGGTTTGGGTCTGTGGGAGCGGGTTGGGGTCTGGCGGAGTGGGTTCGGGTCTGGCGGAGTGGGTTCGGGTCTGGCGGAGTGGGTTTGTGTTTGGGTCTGGCGGAGTGGGTTAGGGTCTAGCGGAGTGGGTTTGGGTCTAGCGGAGTGGGTTTGGGTCTGGCGGAGTGGGTTTGAGTCTGGCGGAGTGGGTTTGTGTTTGGGTCTAGCGGAGTGGGTTTGGGTTTGGGTCTAGCGGAGTGGGTTTGGGTCTAGCGGAGTGGGTTTGGGTCTAGCGGAGTGGGTTTGGGTCTGGCGGAGTGGGTTTGAGTCTGGCGGCGTGGGTTTGTGTTTGGGTCTAGCGGAGTGGGTTTGTGTTTGGGTCTAGCGGAGTGGGTTTGGGTTTGGGTCCAGCGGAGTGGGTTTGGGTCTAGCGGAGTGGGTTTGGGTCTAGCGGAGTGGGTTGGGGTCTGGCGGAGTGGGTTTGCGTCTGGCAGAGCGGGTTTGGGTCTGTCGGAGCGGGTTGGGGTCTGGCGGAGTGGGTTTGTGTTTGGGTCTAACGGAGTGGGTTTGGGTTTGGGTCTAGCGGAGTGGGTTTGGGTCTAGCGGAGTGGGTTTGGGTCTAGCGGAGTGGGTTTGGGTCTGGCGGAGTGGGTTTGAGTCTGGCGGAGTGGGTTTGTGTTTGGGTCTAGCGGAGTGGGTTTGTGTTTGGGTCTAGCGGAGTGGGTTTGGGTTTGGGTCTAGCGGAGTGGGTTTGGGTCTAGCGGAGTGGGTTTGGGTCTTGCGGAGTGGGTTGGGGTCTGGCGGAGTGGGTTTGGGTCTAGCGGAGTGGGTTTGGGTTTGGTTCTCGCGGAGTGGGTTTGGGTCTAGCGGAGTGGGTTTGTGTCTAGTGGAGTGGGTTGGGTCTGGCGGAGTGGGTTTGGGTCTAGCGGAGTGGGTTTGGGCCTGGCGGTGGGTTTGGGTCTGGCGGAGTGTGTTAGGGTCTGGCAGAGTGAGTTTGGGTCTGTCGGAGCGGGTTGGGGTCTGGCGGAGTGGGTTCGGGTGTGGCGGAGTAGGTTAGGGACTGGCAGAGCGGGTTTGGGTCAGTCGGAGCGGGTTGGGGTCTGGCTGAGTGGGTTAGGGTCTGGCAGAGCGGGTTCGGGTCTGGCGGAGTGGGTTCTGGTCTGGCGGAGTGGGTTTGGGTCTGGCGGAGTGGGTTCGGTTCTGGCGGAGTGGTTTAGGGTCTGGCAGAGCGGGTTTGGGTCTGTCGGAGCGGGTTGGCGTCTAGCGGAGTGGGTTCGGGTCTGGCGGAGTGGGTTCGGGTCTGGCGGAGTGGGTTCGGGTCTGCCGGAGTGGGTTCTGGTCTGGCGAAGTGGGTTTGGGTCTGGCGGTGGGTTTGGGTCTGACGGAGTGGGTTAGGGTCTGGCAGAGCGGGTTTGGGTCTGTCGGAGCGGGTTGGGGTCTGGCGGAGTGGGTTTGTGTTTGGGTCTAGCGGAGTGGGTTTGGGTTTGGGTCTAGCGGAGTGGGTTTGGGTCTAGCGGAGTGGGTTTGGGTCTAGCGGAGTGGGTTTGGGTCTGGCGGAGTGGGTTTGAGTCTGGCGGAGTGGGTTTGTGTTTGGGTCTAGCGGAGTGGGTTTGTGTTTGGGTCTAGCGGAGTGGGTTTGGGTCTGGCGGAGTGGGTTTGGGTCTGGCGGAGTGGGTTTGGGTCTAGCGGAGTGGGTTTGGGTCTGGCGGAGTGGGTTTGAGTCTGGCAGAGTGGGTTTGTGTTTGGGTCTAGCGGAGTGGGTTTGTGTTTGGGTCTAGCGGAGTGGGTTTGGGTTTGGGTCTGGCGGAGTGGGTTCGGGTCTGGCGGAGTGGGTTTGGGTCTGGCGGAGTGGGTTTGGGTCTGGCGGAGTGGGTTCGGGTCTGTCGGAGTGGGTTTGGGGTCTGGCGGAGTGGGTTTGGGTCTGGCGGAGTGGGTTTGGGTCTGGCGGAGTGGTTTTGGATCTGGCGGAGTGGGTTTGGGTCTGGCGGAGTGGGTTTGGGTCTGGCGGAGTGGGTTTGGATCTGGCGGAGTGGGTTTGGGTCTGGCGGAGTGGGTTTGGGTCTAGCGGAGTGGGTTTGGATCTGGCGGAGTGGGTGTGGGTCTGGCGGAGTGGCTTTGGGTCTGGCGGAGTGGGTTGGGGTCTGGCGTAATGGGTTCGGGTCTGGCGGAGTGGGTTTGTGTCTGGCGGAGTGGGTTCGGGTCTGGCGGAGTGGGTTTGGGTCTGGCGGAGTGGGTTTGGGTCTGGCTGAGTGGGTTTGGGTCTGGCGGAGTGGGTTTGGGTCTGGCGGAGTGGGTTTCGGTCTGGCGGAGTGGGTTTGGGTCTGGCGGAGTGGGTTTCGGTCTGGCGGAGTGGGTTTGGGTCTTGCGGAGTGGGTTTGGGTCTGGCGGTGGGTTTGGGACTGGCGGAGTGGGTTAGGGTCTGGCGGAGTGGGTTTGGGTAAGTCGGAGCGGGTTGGGGTCTGGCGGAGCGGGTTCGGGTCTGGCGGAGCGGGTTCGGGTCTGTCGGAGTGGGTTCGGGTCTGGCGGAGTGGGTTCGGGTCTGGTGGAGTGGGTTCGGGTCTCGCGGAGTGGGTTCGGGTATGGCGGAGTGGGTTCGTGTCTGGCGGAGTGGGTTCGGGTCTGGCGGAGTGGGTTCGGGTCTGGCGGAGTGGGTTCGGGTCTGGCGGAGTGGGTTCGGGTATGGCGGAGTGGGTTCGGGTCTGGCGCAGTGGGTTCGGGTCTGGCGGAGAGGTTTGGGTCTGGCGGAGTGGGTTTGGGTCTGGCGGAGTGGGTTTGGGTCTGCCGGAGTGGGTTCGGGTCTGGCGGAGTGGGTTTGCGGTCTGGCGGAGTGGGTTTGGGTCTGGCGGAGTATGTTTGGGTCTGGCGGAGTGGGTTTGAGTCTGGCGGAGTGGGTTTGTGTTTGGGTCTAGCGGAGTGGGTTTGTGTTTGGGTCTAGCGGAGTGGGTTTGGGTCTGGCGGAGTGGGTTTGGGTCTGGCGGAGTGGGTTTGGGTCTAGCGGAGTGGGTTTGGGTCTGGCGGAGTGGGTTTGAGTCTGGCAGAGTGGGTTTGTGTTTGGGTCTAGCGGAGTGGGTTTGTGTTTGGGTCTAGCGGAGTGGGTTTGGGTTTGGGTCTGGCGGAGTGGGTTCGGGTCTGGCGGAGTGGGTTTGGGTCTGGCGGAGTGGGTTTGGGTCTGGCGGAGTGGGTTCGGGTCTGTCGGAGTGGGTTTGGGGTCTGGCGGAGTGGGTTTGGATCTGGCGGAGTGGGTTTGGGTCTGGCGGAGTGGTTTTGGATCTGGCGGAGTGGGTTTGGGTCTGGCGGAGTGGGTTTGGGTCTGGCGGAGTGGGTTTGGATCTGGCGGAGTGGGTTTGGGTCTGGCGGAGTGGGTTTGGGTCTGGCGGAGTGGGTTTGGATCTGGCGGAGTGGGTGTGGGTCTGGCGGAGTGGCTTTGGGTCTGGCGGATTGGGTTGGGGTCTGGCGTATTGGGTTCGGGTCTGCCGGAGTGGGTTTGGGTCTGGCGGAGTGGGTTTCAGTCTGGCGGAGTGGGTTTGGGTCTGGCGGAGTGGGTTAGGGTCTGGCGGAGTGGGTTTGGGTCTGGCGGAGTGGGTTTGCGTCTGGCGGAGAGGGTTTGGGTCTGGCGGAGTGGGTTTTGGTCTGGCAGAGTGGGTTTGGGTCTTGCGGAGTGGGTTTGGGTCTGGCGGTGGGTTTGGGACTGGCGGAGTGGGTTAGGGTCTGGCAGAGTGGGTTTGGGTAAGTCGGAGCGGTTTGGGGTCTGGCGGAGTGGGTTTGGGTCTGGCGGAGTGGGTTTGGGTCTGGCGGAGTGGTTTTGGGTCTGGCGGAGTGGGTTTGGGTCTGGCGGAGTGGGTTTGGGTCTGGCGGAGTGGCTTTGGCTCTGGCGGAGTGGGTTGGGGTCTGGCGGAGTGGGTTTGGGTCTGGCGGAGTGGGTTTGAGTCTGGCGGCGTGGGTTTGTGTTTGGGTCTAGCGGAGTGGGTTTGTGTTTGGGTCTAGCGGAGTGGGTTTGGGTTTGGGTCTAGCGGAGTGGGTTTGGGTCTAGCGGAGTGGGTTTGGGTCTAGCGGAGTGGGTTGGGGTCTGGCGGAGTGGGTTTGCGTCTGGCAGAGCGGGTTTGGGTCTGTCGGAGCGGGTTGGGGTCTGGCGGAGTGGGTTTGTGTTTGGGTCTAACGGAGTGGGTTTGGGTTTGGGTCTAGCGGAGTGGGTTTGGGTCTAGCGGAGTGGGTTTGGGTCTAGCGGAGTGGGTTTGGGTCTGGCGGAGTGGGTTTGAGTCTGGCGGAGTGGGTTTGTGTTTGGGTCTAGCGGAGTGGGTTTGTGTTTGGGTCTAGCGGAGTGGGTTTGTGTTTGGGTCTAGCGGAGTGGGTTTGGGTTTGGGTCTAGCGGAGTGGGTTTGGGTCTGGCGGAGTGGGTTTGGGTCTGGCTGAGTGGGTTAGGGTCTGGCAGAGCGGGTTCGGGTCTGGCGGAGTGGGTTCTGGTCTGGCGGAGTGGGTTTGGGTCTGGCGGAGTGGGTTCGGTTCTGGCGGAGTGGGTTAGGGTCTGGCAGAGCGGGTTTGGGTCTGTCGGAGCGGGTTGGGGTCTAGCGGAGTGGGTTCGGGTCTGGCAAAGTGGGTTCGGGTCTGGCGGAGTGGGTTCGGGTCTGCCGGACTGGGTTCTGGTCTGGCGAAGTGGGTTTGGGTCTGGCGGTGGGTTTGGGTCTGGCGGAGTGGGTTAGGGTCTGGCGGAGCGGGTTTGGGTCTGTCGGAGCGGGTTGGGGTCTGGCGGAGTGGGTTCGGGTCTGGCGGAGTGGGTTCGGGTCTGGCGGAGTGGGTTTGTGTTTGGGTCTAGCGGAGTGGGTTTGGGTTTGGGTCTAGCGGAGTGGGTTTGGGTCTAGCGGAGTGGGTTTGGGTCTAGCGGAGTGGGTTTGGGTCTGGCGGAGTGGGTTTGAGTCTGGCGGAGTGGGTTTGTGTTTGGGTCTAGCGGAGTGGGTTTGTGTTTGGGTCTAGCGGAGTGGGTTTGGGTCTGGCGGAGTGGGTTTGGGTCTGGCGGAGTGGGTTTGGGTCTAGCGGAGTGGGTTTGGGTCTGGCGGAGTGGGTTTGAGTCTGGCAGGGTGGGTTTGTGTTTGGGTCTAGCGGAGTGGGTTTGTGTTTGGGTCTAGCGGAGTGGGTTTGGGTTTGGGTCTGGCGGAGTGGGTTCGGGTCTGGCGGAGTGGGTTTGGGTCTGGCGAAGTGGGTTTGGGTCTGGCGGAGTGGGTTCGTGTCTGTCGGAGTGGGTTTGGGGTCTGGCGGAGTGGGTTTGGGTCTGGCGGAGTGGGTTTGGGTCTGGCGGAGTGGGTTTGGATCTGGCGGAGTGGGTTTGGGTCTGGCGGAGTGGGTTTGGGTCTGGCGGAGTGGGTTTGGGGCTGGCGGAGTGGGTTTGGGTCTGGCGGAGTGGGTTTGGATCTGGCGGAGTGGGTGTGGGTCTGGCGGAGTGGCTTTGGGTCTGGCGGAGTGGGTTGGCGTCTGGCGTATTGGGTTCGGGTCTGGCGGAGTGGGTTTGTGTCTGGCGGAGTGGGTTCGGGTCTGGCGGAGTGGGTTTGGGTCTGGCGGAGTGGGTTTGGGTCTGGCTGAGTGGGTTTGGGTCTGGCGGAGTGGGTTTGGGTCTGGCGGAGTGGGTTTCGCTCTGGCGGAGTGGGTTTCGCTCTGGCGGAGTGGGTTTGGGTCTTGCGGAGTGGGTTTGGGTCTGGCGGTGGGTTTGGGACTGGCGGAGTGGGTTAGGGTCTGGCGGAGTGGGTTTGGGTAAGTCGGAGCGGGTTGGGGTCTGGCGGAGTGGGTTCGGGTCTGGCGGAGCGGGTTCGGGTCTGGCGGAGCGGGTTCGGGTCTGTCGGAGTGGGTTCGGGTCTGGCGGAGTGGGTTCGGGTCTGGTGGAGTGGGTTCGGGTCTCGCGGAGTGGGTTCGGGTATGGCGGAGTGGGTTCGTGTCTGGCGGAGTGGGTTCGGGTCTGGCGGAGTGGGTTCGGGTCTGGCGGAGTGGGTTCGGGTCTGGCGGAGTGGGTTCGGGTATGGCGGAGTGGGTTCGGGTCTGGCGCAGTGGGTTCGGGTCTGGCGGAGAGGTTTGGGTCTGGCGGAGTGGGTTTCGGTCTGGCGGAGTGGGTTTGGGTCTGCCGGAGTGGGTTCGGGTCTGGCGGAGTGGGTTTGCGGTCTGGCGGAGTGGGTTTGGGTCTGGCGGAGTATGTTTGGGTCTGGCGGAGTGGGTTTGGGTCTGGCCGAGTGGGTTTGGGGCTGGCGGAGTATGTTTGGGTCTGTGGGAGTGGGTTTGGGTCTGGGGGAGTGGGTTTGGGTCTGCCGGAGTGGTTTTGGCGTCTGGCGGAGTGGGTTTGGGTTTGGTGGGTTTGGGTCTGGCGGATTGGGTTTGGGTCTGGCGGAGTGGGTTTGGGTCTGGCGGAGTGGGTTTGGGTCTGGCGGAGTGGGTTTGGGTCTGGCGGAGTGGGCTTGGGTCTGGCCGAGTGGGTTTGGGTCCGTCGGAGTGGGTTTGGGTCTGGGGGAGTGGGTTTGGGTCTGGCGGAGTGGGTTTGTGTCTGGCGGAGTGGGTTTGGGTCTGGCGGTGTGGGTTTGGGTCTGGCGGAGTGGGTTTGGGTCTGCCGGAGTGGGTTTGGGTCTGGCGGAGTGGGTTTGGGTCTGGCGGCGTGGGTTTCAGTCTGGCGGAGTGGGTTTGGGTCTGGCGGAGTGGGTTAGGGTCTGGCGGAGTGGGTTTGGGTCTGGCGGAGTGGGTTTGCGTCTGGCGGAGTGGGTTTGGGTCTGGCGGAGTGGGTTTCGGTCTGGCGGAGTGGGTTTGGGTCTTGCGGAGTGGGTTTGGGTCTGGCGGTGGGTTTGGGACTGGCGGAGTGGGTTAGGGTCTGGCAGAGTGGGTTTGGGTAAGTCGGAGCGGTTTGGGGTCTGGCGGAGTGGGTTTGGGTCTGGCGGAGTGGGTTTGGGTCTGGCGGAGTGGTTTTGGGTCTGGCGGAGTGGGTTTGGGTCTGGCGGAGTGGGTTTGGGTCTGGCGGAGTGGCTTTGGCTCTGGCGGAGTGGGTTGGGGTCTGGCGTATTGGGTTCGGGTCTGGCGGAGTGGGTTTGGGTCGGGCGGAGTGGGTTTGGGTCTGGCGGAGTGGGTTTGTGTCTGGCGGAGTGGGTTCGGGTCTGGCGGAGTGGCTTTGGGTCTGGCGGAGTGGGTTTGGGTCTGGCGGAGTGGGTTTGGGTCTGGCGGAGTGGGTTTGGGTCTGGCGGAGTGGGTTTCGGTCTGGCGGAGTGGGTCTGGGTCTTGCGGAGTGGGTTTGGGTCTGGCGGTGGGTTTGGGACTGGCGGAGTGGGTTAGGGTCTGGCGGAGTGGGTTTGGGTAAGTCGGAGCGGGTTGGGGTCTGGCGGAGCGGGTTCGGGTCTGGCGGAGCGGGTTCGGTTCTGTCGGAGTGGGTTCGGGTCTGGCGGAGTGGGTTCGGGTCTGGTGGAGTGGGTTTGGGTCTCGCGGAGTGGGTTCGGGTATGGCGGAGTGGGTTCGTGTCTGGCGGAGTGGGTTCGGGACTGGCGGAGTGGGTTCGGGTCTGGCGGAGTGGGTTCGGGTCTGGCGGAGTGGGTTCGGGTATGGCGGAGTGGGTTCGGGTCTGGCGCAGTGGGTTCCGGTCTGGCGGAGTGGGTTCCGGTCTGGCGGAGTGGGTTCGGGTCTGGCGGAGTGGGTTCGGGTCTGACGGAGTGGGTTTGTGTCTGGCGGAGAGGTTTGGGTCTGGCGGAGTGGGTTTGGGTCTGGCGGAGTGGGTTTGGGTCTGCCGGAGTGGGTTCGGGTCTGGCGGAGTGGGTTTGCGGTCTGGCGGAGTGGGTTTGGGTCTGGCGGAGTATGTTTGGGTCTGGCGGAGTGGGTTTGGGTCTGGCCGAGTTGGTTTGGGTCTGGCAGAGTATGTTTGGGTCTGTCGGAGTGGGTTTGGGTCTGGGGGAGTGGGTTTGGGTCTGCCGGAGTGCGTTTGGCGTCTGGCGGAGTGGGTTTGGGTCTGGCGGATTGGATTTGGGTCTGGCGGAGTGGGTTTGGGTCTGGCGGAGTGGGTTTGGGTCTGGCGGAGTGGGTTTGGGTCTGGCGGAGTTGGTTTGGGTCTGGCGGAGTGGGTTTGTGTATGGCGGAGTGGGTTTGGGTCTGGCGGTGTGGGTTTGGGTCTGGCGGAGTGGGTTTGGGTCTGCCGGAGTGGGTTTGGGTCTGACGGATTGGGTTTCAGTCTGGCGGAGTGGGTTTGGGTCTGGCGGAGTGGGTTAGGGTCTGGCGGAGTGGGTTTGGGTCTGGCGGAGTGGGTTTGGGTCTGGCGGAGTGTGTTTCAGTCTGGCGGAGTGGGTTTGGGTCTGGCGGAGTGGGATTGGGTCTGGCGGAGTATGTTTGGGTCTGGCGGAGTGGGTTTGGGTCTGGCGGAGTGGGCTTGGGTCTGGCGGAGTGGGTTTGGCGTCTGGCGGAGTGGGTTTGGGTTTGGCGGATTGGATTTGGGTCTGGCGGAGTGGGTTTGGGTCTGGCGGTGTGGGTTTGGGTCTGGCGGAGTGGGTTTGGGTCTGCCGGAGTGGGTTTGGGTCTGGCGGAGTGGGTTTGGGTTTGGGTCTAGCTGAGTAGGTTTGGGTCTAGCGGAGTGGGTTTGGGTCTGGCGGAGTGGGTTTGGGTCAGGCGGAGTGGGTTTGGGTCTGGCGGAGTGGGTTGGGGTCTGGCGGCGTGGGTTCGGGTCTGGTGGAGTGCGTTCGGGTCTGGCGGAGTGGGTTAGGGTCTGGCAGAGCGGGTTTGGGTCTGTCGGAGCGGGTTGGGGTCTAGCAGAGTGGGTTCGGGTCTGACGGAGTGGCTTCGGGTCTGGCGGAGTGGCTTCGGGTCTGGCGGAGTGGGTTTGTGTTTGGGTCTAGCGGAGTGGGTTTGGGTTTGGTTCTCGTGGAGTGGGTTTGGGTCTAGCGGAGTGGGTTTGGGTCTAGTGGAGTGGGTTGGGTCTGGCGGAGTGGGTTTGGGTCTAGCGGAGTGGGTTTGGGCCTGGCGGTGGGTTTGGGTCTGGCGGAGTGGGTTAGGGTCTGGCAGAGTGAGTTTGGGTCTGTCGGAGCGGGTCGGGGTCTGGCGGAGTGGGTTTGGGTCTAGCGGAGTGGGTTTGGGTCTAGCGGAGTGGGTTTGGGTTTGGGTCTAGCGGAGTGGGTTTGGGTCTAGCGGAGTGGGTTTGGGTCTAGCGGAGTGGGTTGGGGTCTGGCGGAGTGGGTTTGGGTCTGGCAGAGCGGGTTTGGGTCTGTCGGAGCGGGTTGGGGTCTGGCGGAGTGGGTTCGGGTCTGGCGGAGTGGGTTCGGGTCTGGCGGAGTGGGTTTGTGTTTGGGTCTAGCGGAGTGGGTTTGGGTTTGGGTCTAGAGGAGTGGGTTTGGGTCTCGCGGAGTGGGTTTGGGTCTAGCGGAGTGGGTTTGGGTCTGGCGGAGTGGGTTTGAGTCTGGCGGAGTGGGTTTGTGTTTGGGTCTAGCGGAGTGGGTTTGTGTTTGGGTCTAGCGGAGTGGGTTTGGGTCTGGCGGAGTGGGTTTGGGTCTGGCGGAGTGGGATTGGGTCTAGCGGAGTGGGTTTGGGTCTGGCGGAGTGGGTTTGAGTCTGGCAGAGTGGGTTTGTGTTTGGGTCTAGCGGAGTGGGTTTGTGTTTGGGTCTAGCGGAGTGGGTTTGGGTTTGGGTCTAGCGGAGTGGGTTTGGGTCGAGCGGAGTGGGTTTGGGTCTGGCGGAGTGGGTTGGGGTCTGGCGGAGTGGGTTTGGGTCTGGCGGAGTGGATTTGGTTCTAGCGGAGTGGGTTTGGGTCTGGCGGATTGGGTTTGGGTCTGGCGGAGTGGGTTTGGGTCTGGCGGAGTGGGTTTGGGTCTGGCGGAGTGGGTTTGGGTCTGGCGGAGTGGGCTTGGGTCTGGCGGAGTGGGTTTGGGTCTGGCGGTGTGGGTTTGGGTCTGGCGGAGTGGGTTTGGGTCTGGCGGAGTGGGTTTGGGTCTGGCGGAGTGGGTTTGGGTCTGGCGGAGTGGGTTTGGGTCTGGCGGACTGGGTTTGGTTCTGCCGGAGTGGGTTTGGGTCTGGCGGAGTGGGTTTGGGTCTGGCGGAGTGGGTTTGGGTCTGGCGGTGGGTTTGGGTCTGGCGGAGTGGGTTATGGTCTGGCAGAGTGGGTTTGGGTCTGGCGGAGTGGGTTCGGGTCTGGCGGAGTGGGTTGGGGTCTCTCGGAGCGTGTTGGGTTCTGGAGGATTGGGTTCGGGTATGGCGGAGTGGGTTTGGGTCTGGCGGAGTGAGTTCGGGTCTGGCGGAGTGGGTTTGGGTCTGGCGAAGTGGGTTCGGGTCTGGCGGAGTGGGTTGGGGTCTGGCGGAGTGGGTTCGGGTCTGGCGGAGTGGGTTCGGGTCTGCCGGAGTGGGTTCGGGTCTGGCGGAGTGGGTTCGGGTCTGGCGGAGTGGGTTCGGGTCTGGCGGAGTGGGTTTGTGTTTGGGTCTGGCGGAGTGGGTTTGGGTTTGGGTCTGGCGGAGTGGGTTTGGGTCTAGCGGAGTGGGTTTGGGTCTGGCGGAGTGGGTTTGGGTCTGTCGGAGTGGGTTTGGGTCTAGCGGAGTGGGTTTGGGTCTGTCGGAATGGGTTTGGGTCTGTCGGAGTGGGTTTGGGGTCTGGCGGAGTGGGTTCATAGAAACATAGAAACATAGAAAATAGGTGCAGGAGTAGGCCATTCGGCCCTTCGAGCCTGCACCGCCATTCAATGCGATCATGGCTGATCATCCAACTCAGTATCCCGTACCTGCCTTCTCTCCATACCCCCTGATCCCTTTAGCCACAAGTGCCACATCTAACGCCCTCTTAAATATAGCCAATGAACTGGCCTCAACTACCTTCTGTGGCAGAGAATTCCAGAGACTCACCACTCTCTGTGTAAAGAATGTTTTCCTCATTTCGGTCCTAAAGGAATTCCCCCTTATCCTTAGACTGTGACCCCTTGTTCTGGACTCCCCCAACATCGGGAACAATCTTCCAGCATCTAGCTTGTCCAACCCCTTAAGAATTTTGTAGGTTTCTATAAGATCCCCCCTCAATCTTCTAAATTCCATCGAGTACAAACCGAGTCTATCCAATCTTTCCTCATATGAAAGTCCTGACATCCCAGGAATCAGTCTGGTGAATCTTCTCTGTACCCCCTCTATGGCAAGGATGTCTTTCCTCAGATTTGGAGACCAAAACTGTACGCAGTACTCCAGGTGTGGCCTCACCAAAACCCTGTACAACTGCAGTAGAACCTCCCTGCTCCTATACTCAAATCCTTTCGCTATGAATGCTAACATACCATTTGCTTTCTTCACTGCCTGCTGCACCTGCATGCCTACTTTCAATGACTGGTGTACCATGACACCCAGGTCTCGTTGCATCTCCCCCTTACCTAATCTGCCACCATTCAGATAATAGTCTACCCTCATGTTTTTGCCACCAAAGTGGATAACCTCACATTTATCCACATTGTACTGCATCTGCCATGCATCTGCCCATTCACTCAGCCTATCCAAATCACCCTGCAGCCTCCAAGCATCCTCCTCACACCTAACTATACCCCCCAGCTTGGTATCATCTGCAAATTTGGAGATGTTGCATTGAATTCCCTCGTCCAAATCATTAATATATATTGTAAATAGCTGGGGTCCCAGCACTGAGCCTTGCGGCACCCCACTAGTCACTGCCTGCCATTCTGAAAAGGACCCGTTTACTCCTACCCTTTGCCTCCTGTCTGCTAGCCAGTTCTCTATCCACATCAATACTGAACCCCCAATACCGTGTGCTTTAAGTTTGTATGCTAATCTCTTATGCGGGACCTTGTCGAAAGCCTTCTGAAAGTCTAGATATAACACATCCACTGGTTCTCCCTTATCCACTCTACTAGTTACATCCTCGAAAAATTCTATCAGATTTGTCAGACATGATTTACCTTTCGTAAATCCATGCTGACTTTGTCCAATGATTTCACCACTTTCCAAATGCGCTGCTATCCCATCTTTAATAACTGACTCTAGCAGTTTCCCCACTACCGATGTTAGACTAACTGGTCTGTAATTCCCCGCTTTCTCTCTCCCTCCTTTTTTAAAAAGTGGGGTTACATTAGCTACCCTCCAATCCTCAGGAACTACTCCAGAATCTAAGGAATTTTGAAAAATTATCACTAATGCATCCACTATTTCTGTGGCTACCTCCTTGAGTACTCTGGGATGCAGACTATCTGGCCCTGGGGATTTATCGGCCTTCAATCCGTTCAATTTACCCAACACCACCTCCCGGCTAACCTGGATTTCACTCAGTTCCTCCATCTTATTTGACCCCCGTTCCACTGCTATTTCCGGCAGATTATTTATGTCTTCCTTAGTGAAGACAGAACCAAAGTAGTTATTCAATTGGTCTGCCATGTCCTTGTTCCCCATGATCAATTCACCTGTTTCTGACTGCAAGGGACCAACATTTGTTTTAACTAGTCTCTTTCTCTTTACATATCTATAAAAACTTTTGCAGTCAGTTTTTATGTTCCCTGCCAGTTTCCTTTCATAATCTATTTTCCCTTTCCTAATTAAGCCCTTTGTCCTCCTCTGCTGGATTCTGAATTTCTCCCAGTCCTCCGGTAGGCTGCTTTTTCTGGCAAATTTGTATGCCTCATCTTTTGTTTTTATACTATCCCTGATTTCCCTTGTTATCCATGGATGCACCACCTTCCCCGATTTATTCTTTTGCCAAACTGGTATGAACAACTTTTGTACTTCATCCATGCAGTCTTTAAATACCTTCCATTGCACATCCACTGTCAACCCTTTAAGAATCACCTGCCAGTCTATCTTGGCCAATTCACATCTCATACCTTCAAAGTTACCTTTGTTCAAGTTCAGAACCCTTGTTTCTGACTTAATTTTGTCACTCTCCATCCTAATGAAGAACTCAACCATATTATGGTCACTCTTGCCCAAGGGGCCACGCACAACAAGACTGCTAACTAACCCTTCCTCATTACTCAATACCCAGTCTAGGATAGCCTGCTCTCTCGTTGGTTCCTCCACATGTTGGTTGAGAAAACTATCCCGCATACATTCCAGTGGGTTCGGGTCTGTCGGAGTAGGTTCGGGGTCTGGCGGAGTAGGTTCGGGTCTGGCAGAGTGGGTGTGGGTTCGGGTCTGGCGGTGTGGGTTCGGGTCTGGCGGAGTATGTTCGGGTCTGGCGGAGTGGGTTCGGGTCTGGCGGAGTGGGTTTGGGTCTGGCGGAGTGGGTTTGGGTCTGGCGGAGTGGGTTCGGGTCTGGCGGAGTGGGTTCGGGTCTGGCTGAGTGGGTTCGGGTCTGGCGGAGTGGGTTCGGGTCTGGCGGAGTGGGTTCGGGTCTGGCGGTGTGGGTTCGGGTCTGGCGGTGTGGGTTCGGGTCTGGCGGAGTATGTTCGGGTCTGGCGGAGTGGGTTCGGGTCTGGCGGAGTGGGTTCGGGTCTGGCGGAGTGGGTTTGTGTTTGGGTCTAGCGGAATGGGTTTGGGTTTGGGTCTAGCGGAATGGGTTTGGGTTTGGGTCTAGCGGAGTGGGTTTGGGTCTGGCGGAGTGGGTTTTGGTCTGGCGGAGTGGGTTGGGGTCTGGCGGAGTGGGTTCGGGTCTGGCGGAGTGGGTTCGGGTCTGGCGGAGCGGGTTAGGGTCTGGCAGATCGGGTTTGGGTCTGTCGGAGCGGGTTGGGGTCTGGCGGAGTGGCTTCGGGTCTGGCGGAGTGGGTTCGGGTATGGCGGAGTGGGTTTGGGTTTGGGTCTAGCGGAGTGGGTTTGTGTTTGGGTCTGGCGGAGTGGGTTTGGGTTTGGGTCTGGCGGAGTGGGTTTGGGTTTGGGTCTGGCGGAGTGGGTTTGGGTTTGGGTCTAGCGGAGTGGGTTTGGGTCTGGCGGAGTGGGTTTGCGTCTGGCGGAGTGGGTTCGGGTCTGTCGGAGTAGGTTCGGGGTCTGGCGGAGTAGGTTCGGGTCTGGCAGAGTGGGTTTGGGTCTGGCGGAGTGGTTTTGGGTCTGGCGGAGTGGGTTTGGGTCTGCCGGAGTGGGTTTGGGTCTGGCGGAGTGGGTTTGGGTCTGGCGGAGTGGGATTGGGTCTGGCGGAGTGGCTTTGGGTCTGGCGAAGTGGGTTGGGGTCTGGCGTATTGGGTTCGGGTCTGGCGGAGTGGGTTTGGGTCTGGCGGAGTGGGTTTTGGTCTGGCGGAGTGGGTTTGGGTCTGTCGGAGTGGGTTCGGGTCTGGCGGAGTGGGTTCGGGTCTGGCGTAGTGGGTTCGGGTCTGGCGGAGTGGGTTCGGGTCTGGCGGAGTGGGTTTGTGTTTGGGTCTGGCGGAGTGGGTTTGGGTTTGGGTCTAGCGGAGTGCGTTTGGGTCTAGCGGATTGGGTTTGGGTCTGGCGGAGTGGGTTTGGGTCTGGCGGAGTGGGTTTGGGTCTGGCGGAGTGGGTTTGGGTCTGGCGGAGTGGGTTTGGGTCTGGCGGAGTGGGATTGGGTCTGGCGGAGTGGCTTTGGGTCTGGCGAAGTGGGTTGGGGTCTGGCGTATTGGGTTCGGGTCTGGCGGAGTGGGTTTGGGTCTGGCGGAGTGGGTTTTGGTCTGGCGGAGTGGGTTTGGGTCTGTCGGAGTGGGTTCGGGTCTTGCGGAGTGGGTTCGGGTCTGGCGGAGTGGGTTCGGGTCTGGCGTAGTGGGTTCGGGTCTGGCGGAGTGGGTTCGGGTCTGGCGGAGTGGGTTTGTGTTTGGGTCTAGCGGAGTGGGTTTGGGTTTGGGTCTAGCGGAGTGCGTTTGGGTCTAGCGGATTGGGTTTGGGTCTGGCGGAGTGGGTTTGGGTCTGTCGGAGTGGGTTTGGGTCTGGCGGAGTGGGTTGGGGTCTGGCGGAGTGGGTTCGGGTCTGGCGGAGTGGGTTCGGGTCTGGCGGAGTGGGTTAGGGTCTGGTGGAGCGGGTTTGGGTCTGTCGGAGCAGGTTGGGGTCTGGCGGAGTGGCTTCGGGTCTGGCGGAGTGGGTTCGGGGCTGGCGGAGTGGGTCTGTGTTTAGGGCTAGCGGAGTGGGTTTGGGTTTGGGTCTCGCGGAGTGGGTTTGGGTCTAACGGAGTGGGTTTGGGTCGAGCGGAGTGGGTTCGGGTCTGGCGGAGTGGGTTTGGGTCTGGCGGAGTGGGTTTGGGTCTGGCGGAGTGGGTTCGGGTCTGGCGGAGTGGGTTCGGGTCTGGCGGAGTGGGGTCGGGTCTGGCAGAGTGGGTTCGGGTCTGGCGGAGTGGGTTCGGGTCTGGCGGAGTGGGTTCGGGTCTGGCGGAGTGGGTTTGTGTTTGGGTCTAGCGGAGTGGGTTTGGGTTTGGGTCTAGAGGAGTGGGTTTGGGTCTAGCGGAGTGGGCTTGGGTCTAGCGGAGTGGGTTTGGGTCTGGCGGAGTGGGTTTGAGTCTGGCGGAGTGGGTTTGTGTTTGGGTCTAGCGGAGTGGGTTTGTGTTTGGGTCTAGCGGAGTGGGTTTGGGTTTGGGTCTAGCGGAGTGGGTTTGGGTCGAGCGGAGTGGGTTTGGGTCTGGCAGAGTGGGTTTGGGTCTGGCGGAGTGGGTTTGGGTCTGGCGGAGTGGATTTGGTTCTAGCGGAGTGGGTTTGGGTCTGGCGGATTGGGTTTGGGTCTGGCGGAGTGGGTTTGGGTCTGGCGGAGTGGGTTTGGGTCTGGCGGAGTGGGTTTGGGTCTGGCGGAGTGGGCTTGGGTCTGGCGGAGTGGGTTTGGGTCTGGCGGTGTGGGTTTGGGTCTGGCGGAGTGGGTTTGGGTCTGGCGGAGTGGGTTCGGGTCTGGCGGAGTGGGTTTGGGTCTGGCGAAGTGGGTTCGGGTCTGGTGGAGTGGGTTGGGGTCTGGCGGAGTGGGTTCGGGTCTGGCGGAGTGGGTTCGGGTCTGGCGGAGTGGGTTCGGGTCTGGCGGAGTGGGTTCGGGTCTGGCGGAGTGGGTTTGTGTTTGGGTCTGGCGGAGTGGGTTTGGGTTTGGGTCTGGCGGAGTGGGTTTGGGTCTAGCGGAGTGGGTTTGGGTCTAGCGGAGTGGGTTTGGGTCTGTCGGAGTGGGTTTGGGGTCTGGCGGAGTGGGTTCGGGTCTGGCGGAGTGGGTTTGGGTCTGGCGGAGTGGGTTAGGGTCTGGCGGACTGGTTTTGGGTCTGGCGGAGTGGGTTTGGGTCTGGCGGAGTGGGTTTGGGTCTGGCGGAGTGGGTTTGGGTCTGGCGGAGTGGGTTTGGGTCTGGCGGAGTGGCTTTGGGTCTGGCGGAGTGGGTTGGGGTCTGGCGTAATGGGTTTGGGTCTGGCGGAGTGGGTTTGGGTCTGGCGGAGTGGGTTTGGGTCTGTCGGAGTGGGTTCGGGTCTTGCGGAGTGGGTTCGGGTCTGGCGGATTGGGTTCGGGTCTGGCGGAGTGGGTTCGGGTCTGGCGGAGTGGGTACGGGTCTGGCGGAGTGGGTTTGTGTTTGGGTCTGGCGGAGTGGGTTTGTGTTTGGGTCTAGCGGAGTGGGTTTGGGTCTAGCGGAGTGCGTTTGGGTCTAGCGGAGTGCGTTTGGGTCTAGCGGATTGGGTTTTGGTCTGGCGGAGTGGGTTTGGGTCTGGCGGAGTGGGTTTGGGTCTGGCGGAGTGGGTTTGAGTCTGGCGGAGTGGGTTTGTGTCTGGCGGAGTGGGTTTGTGTTTGGGTCTAGCGGAGTGGGTTTGTGTTTGGGTCTAGCGGAGTGGGTTTGGGTTTGGGTCTAGCGGAGTGGGTTTGGGTCGAGCGGAGTGGGTTTGGGTCTGGCAGAGTGGGTTGGGGTCTGGCGGAGTGGGTTTGGGTCTGGCGGAGTGGATTTGGTTCTAGCGGAGTGGGTTTGGGTCTGGCGGATTGGGTTTGGGTCTGGCGGAGTGGGTTTGGGTCTGGCGGAGTGGGTTTGGGTCTGGCGGAGTGGGTTTGGGTCTGGCGGAGTGGGCTTGGGTCTGGCGGAGTGGGTTTGGGTCTGGCGGTGTGGGTTTGGGTCTGGCGGAGTGGGTTTGGGTCTGGCGGAGTGGGTTTGGGTCTGGCGGAGTGGGTTTGGGTCTGGCGGAGTGGGTTTGGGTCTGGCGGACTGGGTTTGATTCTGCCGGAGTGGGTTTGGGTCTGGCGGAGTGGGTTTGGGTCTGGCGGAGTGGGTTTGGGTCTGGCGGTGGGTTTGGGTCTGGCGGAGTGGGTTATGGTCTGGCAGAGTGGGTTCGGGTCTGGCGGAGTGGGTTCGGGTCTGGCGGAGTGGGTTGGGGTCTCTCGGAGCGTGTTGGGTTCTGGCGGATTGGGTTTGGGTCTGGCGGAGTGGGTTTGGGTCTGGCGGAGTGAGTTCGGGTCTGGCGGAGTGGGTTTGGGTCTGGCGAAGTGGGTTCGGGTCTGGCGGAGTGGGTTGGGGTCTGGCGGAGTGGGTTCGGGTCTGGCGGAGTGGGTTCGGGTCTGGCGGAGTGGGTTCGGGTCTGGCGGAGTGGGTTCGGGTCTGGCGGAGTGGGTTTGTGTTTGGGTCTGGCGGAGTGGGTTTGGGTTTGGGTCTGGCGGAGTGGGTTTGGGTCTAGCGGAGTGGGTTTGGGTCTAGCGGAGTGGGTTTGGGTCTGTCGGAGTGGGTTTGGGGTCTGGCGGAGTGGGTTCGGGTCTGGCGGAGTGGGTTTGGGTCTGGCGGAGTGGGTTAGGGTCTGGCGGACTGGTTTTGGGTCTGGCGGAGTGGGTTTGGGTCTGGCGGAGTGGGTTTGGGTCTGGCGGAGTGGGTTTGGGTCTGGCGGAGTGGGTTTGGGTCTGGCGGAGTGGCTTTGGGTCTGGCGGAGTGGGTTGGGGTCTGGCGTAATGGGTTTGGGTCTGGCGGAGTGGGTTTGGGTCTGGCGGAGTGGGTTTGGGTCTGTCGGAGTGGGTTCGGGTCTTGCGGAGTGGGTTCGGGTCTGGCGGATTGGGTTCGGGTCTGGCGGAGTGGGTTCGGGTCTGGCGGAGTGGGTTCGGGTCTGGCGGAGTGGGTTTGTGTTTGGGTCTAGCGGAGTGGGTTTGGGTCTAGCGGAGTGCGTTTGGGTCTAGCGGAGTGCGTTTGGGTCTAGCGGATTGGGTTTTGGTCTGGCGGAGTGGGTTTGGGTCTGGCGGAGTGGGTTTGGGTCTGGCGGAGTGGGTTGGGGTCTGGCGGAGTGGGTTCGGGTCTGGCGGAGTGGGTTCGGGTCTGGCGGAGCGGGTTAGGGTCTGGCAGAGCGGGTTTGGGTCTGTCGGAGCGGGTTGGTGTCTGGCGGAGTGGCTTCGGGTCTGGTGGAGTGGCTTCGCGTCTGGCGGAGTGGGTTTGTGTTTAGGTCTAGCGGAGTGGGTTTGGGTTTGGGTCTCGCGGAGTGGGTTTGGGTCTAGCGGAGTGGGTTTGGGTCTAGCGGAGTGGGTTTGGGTCTGGCGGAGTGGGTTTTGGTCTAGCGGAGTGGGTTTGGGCCTGGCGGTGGGTTTGGGTCTGGCGGAGTGGGTTCGGGTCTGGCAGAGTGAGTTTGGGTCTGTCGGAGGGGGTTGGGGTCTGATGGAGTGGGTTGGGGTCTGGCGGAGTGGGTTGGGGTCTGGCGGAGTGGGTTCGGGTCTGGCGGTGTGGGTTCGGGTCTGCCGGTGTGGGTTCGGGTCTGCCGGAGTGGGTTCGGGTCTGGCGGAGTGGGTTTGGGTCTGGCGGAGTGGGTTTGGGTCTGGCGGATTGGGTTTGGGTCTGGCGGAGTGGGTTTGGGTCTGGCGGATTGGGTTTGGGTCTGGCGGAGTGGGTTAGGGTCTGGCGGAGTGGGTTCGGGTCTGGCGGAGTGGGTTCGGGTCTGGCGGAGTGGGTTCGGGTCTGGCGGAGTGGGTTCGGGTCTGGCGGAGTGGGTTCGGGTCTGGCGGAGTGGGTTCGGGTCTGGCGGAGTATGTTCGGGTCTGGCGGAGTGGGTTCGGGTCTGGCAGAGTGGGTTCGGGTCTGGCGGAGTGGGTTCGGGTCTGGCGGAGTGGGTTCGTGTTTGGGTCTAGCGGAGTGGGTTTGGGTTTGGGTCTAGCGGAGTGGGTTTGGGTCTAGCGGAGTGGGTTTGGGTCTGGCGGAGTGGGTTTTGGTCTGGCGGAGTGGGTTTGGGTCTGGCGGAGTGGGTTGGGGTCTGGCGGAGTGGGTTCGGGTCTGGCGGAGTGGGTTCGGGTCTGGCGGAGCGGGTTAGGGTCTGGCAGAGCGGGTTTGGGTCTGTCGGAGCGGGTTGGGGTCTGGCGGAGTGGCTTCGGGTATGGCGGAGTGGGTTTGGGTTTGGGTCTAGCGGAGTGGGTTTGGGTTTGGGTCTCGCGGAGTGGGTTTGTGTCTAGCGGAGTGGGTTTAGGTCTAGCGGAGTGGGTTTGGGTCTGGCGGAGTGGGTTAGGGTCTGGCGGAGTGAGTTTGGGTCTGTCGGAGTGGGTTCGGGTCTGGCGGAGTGGGTTCGGGTCTGGCGGAGTGGGTTCGGGTCTGGCGGAGTGGGTTCGGGTCTGGCGGAGTGGGTTCGGGTCTGGCGGAGTGGGTTTGGGTCTGGCGGAGTGGGTTCGGGTCTGTCGGAGTGGGTTTGGGGTCTGGCGGAGTAGGTTCGGGTCTGGCAGAGTGGGTTTGTGTCTGGCGGAGTGGTTTTGGGTCTGGCGGAGTGGGTTTGGGTCTGGCGGAGTGGGTTTGGGTCTGGCGGAGTGGGTTTGGGTCTGGCGGAGTGGGATTGGGTCTGGCGGAGTGGCTTTGGGTCTGGCGAAGTGGGTTGGGGTCTGGCGTATTGGGTTCGGGTCTGGCGGAGTGGGTTTGGGTCTGGCGGTGTGGGTTTTGGTCTGGCGGAGTGGGTTCGGGTCTGTCGGAGTGGGTTCGGGTCTTGCGGAGTGGGTTCGGGTCTGGCGGAGTGGGTTCGGGTCTGGCGTAGTGGGTTCGGGTCTGGCGGAGTGGGTTCGGGTCTGGCGGAGTGGGTTTGTGTTTTGGTCTAGCGGAGTGGGTTTGGGTTTGGGTCTAGCGGAGTGCGTTTGGGTCTAGCGGATTGGGTTTGGGTCTGGCGGAGTGGGTTTGGGTCTGGCGGAGTGGGTTTGGGTCTGGCGGAGTGGGTTGGGGTCTGGCGGAGTGGGTTCGGGTCTGGCGGAGTGGGTTCGGGTCTGGCGGAGTGGGTTAGGGTCTGGCAGAGCGGGTTTGGGCCTGTCGGAGCAGGTTGGGGTCTGGCGGAGTGGCTTTGGGTCTGGCGGAGTGGGTTCGGGTCTGGCGGAGTGGGTTTGTGTTTAGGTCTAGCGGAGTGGGTTTGGGTTTGGGTCTCGCGGAGTGGGTTTGGGTCTAGCGGAGTGGGTTTGGGTCTAGCGGAGTGGGTTTGGGTCTGGCGGAGTGGGTTTGGGCCTGGCGGAGTGGGTTTGGGTCTAGCGGAGTGGGTTTGGGTCTGGCGGAGTGGGTTTGGGTCTGGCGGAGTGGGTTCGGGTCGGGCGGAGTGGGTTCGGGTCTGGCGGAGTGGGTTTGGGTCTGCCGGAGTGGGTTCGGGTCTGGCGGAGTGGGTTCGGGTCTGGCGGATTGGGTTCGGGTCTGTCGGAGTGGGTTGGGGTCTGGCGGAGTGGGTTCGGGTCTGGCGGAGTGGGTTTCAGTCTGGCGGAGTGGTTTTGGGTCTGGCGGAGTGGGTTTGTTTCTGGCGGAGTGGGTTTGGGTCTGGCGGAGTGGGTTTGGGTCTGGCGGAGTGGGTTTGGGTCTGGCGGAGTGGGTTTGGGTCTGGCGGAGTGGGTTGGGGTCTGGCGGATTGGGTTCGGGTCTGGCGGAGTGGGTTCGGGTCTGGCGGAGTGGGTTTGGGTCTGGCGGAGTGGGTTCGGGTCTGGCGGAGTGGGTTTGTGTTTGGGTCTAGCGGAGTGGCTTTGGGTTTGGGTCTAGCGGAGTGGGTTTGGGTCTAGCGGAGTGTGTTTGGGTCTGGCGGAGTGGGTTTGGGTCTGGCGGAGTGGCTTCGGGTCTGGCGGAGTGGGTTTGGGTATGGCGGAGTGGGTTTGTCTTTGGGTCTAGCGGAGTGGGTTTGGGTTTGGGTCTCGCGGAGTGGGATTGGGTCTTGCTCAGTGGGTTTGGGTCTAGCGAAGTGGGTTTGGGTCTGGCGGAGTGGGTTACGGTCTGGCGGAGTGAGTTTGGGCCTGTCGGAGCGGGTTGGGGTCTGGCGGAATGGGTTCGGGTCTGGCGGAGTGGGTTCGGGTCTGGCGGAGTGGGTTCGGGTCTGCCGGAGTGGGTTCGGGTCTGGCGGAGTGGGTTTGGGTCTAGCGGAGTGGGTTTGGGTCTGGTGGAGTGGGTTTGGGTCTGGCGGAGTGGGTTTGGGTCGGGCGGAGTGGGTTCGGGTCTGGTGGAGAGGGTTTGGGTTTGGCGGAGTGGGTTCGGGTCTGGCGGAGTGGGTTCGGGTCTGGCGGAGTGGGTTCGGGTCTGGCGGAGTTGGTTCGGGTCTGGCGGAGTTGGTTCGGGTCTGGCGGAGTGGGTTTGTGTTTGGGTCTGGCGGAGTGGGTTTAGGATTGGGTCTAGCGGAGTGGGTTTGGGTCTAGCGGAGTGGGTTTGGGTCTGGCGGAGTGGGTTGGGGTCTGTCGCAGCGCGTTGGGTTCCGGCGGATTGGGTTCGGGTCTGACGGAGTGGGTTTGGGTCTGGCGGAGTGGGTTCGGGTCTGGCGGAGTGGGTTTGGGTCTGGCGGAGTGGGTTCGGGTCTGGCGGAGTGGGTTTGGGGTCTGGCGGAGTGGGTTTGGGTCTGGCGTTGTGGTTTTGGGTCTGGCGGTGTGGGTTTGTGTCTGGCGGAGTGGGTTTGGGTCTGGCGGAGTGGGTTTGGGTCTGGCGGAGTGGGTTTGGGTCTGGCGGAGTGGGTTTGGGTCTGGCGGAGTGGGTTGGGGTCTGGCGGATTGGGTTCGGGTCTGGCGGAGTGGGTTCGGGTCTGGCGGAGTGGGTTGGGGTCTGGCGGAGTGGGTTCGTGTCTGGCGGAGTGGGTTCGGGTATGGCGGAGTGGGTTCGGGTCTGGCGGAGTGGGTTTGGGTCTGGCGGAGTGGGTTAGGGTCTGGCGGAGTGGGTTCGGGTCTGGCGGAGTGGATTCGGGTCTGGCGGAGTGAGTTCGGGTCTGGCGGAGTGGGTTCGGGTCTGGCGGAGTGGGTTCGGGTCTGGCGGAGTGGGTTCGGGTCTGGCGGAGTGGGTTTGTGTTTGGGTCTGGCGGAGTGGGTTTTTGGTTTGGGTCTAGCGGAGTGGGTTTGGGTCTAGCGGAGTGGGTTTGGGTCCAGCGGAGTGGGTTTGGGTCTAGCGGAGTGGGTTTGGGTCTGGCGGAGTGGGTTTGGGTCTGGCGGAGTGGGTTTGGGTCTGGCGGAGTGGGTTTGGGTCTGGCGGAGTGTGTTTGGGCCTGGCGGAGTGTGTTTGGGTCTGGCGGAGTGGGTTTGGGTCTGGCGGAGTGCGTTTGAGTCTGGCGGAGTGGGTTTGGGTCTGGCGGAGTGGGTTTGGGTCTGGCGGAGTGGGTTTGGGTCTGGCGGAGTGGGTTAGGGTCTGGCGGAGTGGGTTTGGGTCTGGCGGAGTGGGTTCGGGTCTGGCGGAGAGGGTTGGGGTCTGTCGGAGAGGGTTGGGTTCTGGCGGAGTGGGTTTGGGTCTGGCGGAGTGGGTTTGGGTGTGGCGGAGTGGGTTTGGGTCTGGCGGAGTGGGTTTGGGTCTGTCGGAGCGGGTTGGGGTCTGGCGGAGTGGGTTTGGGTCTGGCGGAGTGGGTTTGCGTCTGGCGGAGTGGGTTTGTGTTTGGGTCCAGCGAAGTGGGTTTGGGTTTGGGTGTAGCGGAGTGGGTTCGGGTCTGGCGGAGTGGGTTTGTGTTTGGGTCTAGCGGAGTGGGTTTGGGTTTGTGTCTAGCGGAGCGGGTTTGGGTCTGTCGGAGCGGGTTGGGGTCTGTCGGAGCGGGTTGGGGTCTGGCGGAGTGGGTTGGGGTCTGGCGGAGTGGGTTCGGGTCTGGCGGCGTGGGTTTGGGTCTGTCGGAGCGGGTTGGGGTCTGGCGGAGTGGGTTCGGGTCTGGCTGAGTGGGTTCGGGTCTGGCGGATTGGGTTCGGGTCTGGCGGAGTGGGTTCGGGTCTGGCGGAGTGGGTTCGGGTCTGCCGGAGTGGGTTCGGGTCTGGCGGAGTGGGTTGGGGTCTAGCGGAGTGGGTTTGGTTCCAGCGGAGTGGGTTTGTGTTTGGGTCTAGCGGAGTGGGTTTGGGTCTCGCGGAGTGGGTTTGGGTCTAGCGGAGTGGTTTTGGGTTTGGGTCTAGCGGAGTGTGTTTGGGTCTAGCGGAGTGGGTTTGGGTCTAGCGGAGTGGGTTTGGGTCTAGCGGAGTGGGTTTGGGTCCGGCGGAGTGGGTTCGGGTCTGGCGGAGTGGGTTTCTGTCTGGCGGAGTGGGTTTGGGTCTGGCGGTGTGGGTTTGGGTCTGGCAGAGTGGGTTTGGGTAAGTTGTAGCGGGTTGGGGTGTGGCGGAGTGGATTCGGGTGTGGCGGACTGGGTTCGGGTCTGGCGGAGTGGGTTCGGGTCTGGCGGAGTGGGTTCGGGTCTGGCGGAGTGGGTTCGACTCTGGCGGAGTTGGTTCGGGTCTGGCGGAGTGGGTTCGGGTCTGGCGGAGTGGGTTTGGGTCTGGCGGAGTGGGTTTGGGTCTGGCGGAGTGGGTTCGGGTCTGCCGGAGTGGGTTCGTGTCTGGCGGAGTGGGTTCGGGTCTGGCGGAGTGGGTTCGGGTCTGGCGGAGTGGGTTTTGGTCTGGCGGGGTGGGTTCGGGTCTGGCGGAGTGGTATTTGTGTCTGGTGGAGTGGGTTTGGGTCTGGCGGAGTGGCTTTGGGTCTGGCGGAGTGGGTTTGGGTCTGGCGGAGTGGGTTTGGGTCTGGCGGAGGGGGTTTGGGTAAGTTGGAGCGGGTTGGGGTGTGGCGGAGTGGATTCGGGTCTGGCGGAGTGGGTTCGGGTCTGGCGGAGTGGGTTCGGGTCTGGCGGAGTGGGTTCGGGTCTGGCGGAGTGGGTTGGGGTCTGGCGGAGTGGGATGGGGTCTGGCGTAGTGGGTTCAGGTCTAGCGGAGTGGTTTTGGGTTTGGGTCTAGCGGAGTGGGTTTGGGTCTAGCAGAGTGGGTTTGGGTCTAGCGGAGTGGGTTTGGGTCAAGCGGAGTGGGTTTGGGTCTGGCGGAGTGGGTTTGGGTCTGGCGGAGTGGGTTTGGGTCTGGCGGAGTGGGTTAGGGTCTGGCGGAGTGGGTTCGGGTCTGGCGGAGTGGGTTCGGGTCTGGTGGAGTGGGTTGGGGTCTGTCGGAGCGGGTTGGGTTCTGGCGGAGTGGGTTTGGGTCTGGTGGAGTGGGTTTGGCTCTGGCGGAGCGGGTTTGGGTCTGGCGGATTGGGTGCTGGTCTGGCGGAGTGGGTTTGGGTTTGGGGAGTGCGTTTGGGTCTGGCGGAGTGGGTTTGTGTCTGTCGGAGTGGGTTCGGTTCTGGCGGAGTGGGTTCGGATCTGGCGGAGTGGGTTCGGGTCTGGCGGAGTGGGTTTTGGTCTGGCGGAGTGGGTTTGTGTCTGGCGGAGAGGGTTTGGGTCTGTCGGAGCGGGTTGGGGTCTGGCGGAGTGGGTTTGTGTCTGGCGGAGTGGGTTTGGGTCTGGCGGAGTGCGTTCGGGTCTGGCGGAGCGGGTTTGGGTCTGTCGGAGCGGGTTGGGGTCTGGCGGAGTGGGTTCAGGTCTGGCGGAGTGGGTTCGGGTCTGGCGGAGTGGGTTTGGGTCTGGCGGAGTGGGTTTGTGTTTGGGTCTAGCGGAGTGGGTTTGGGTTTGGGTCTAGCGGAGTGGGTTCGGGTCTCGCGGAGTGGGTTCGGGTCTGGCGGAGTGGGTTTGTGTTTGGGTCTAGCGGAGTGGGTTTGGGTTTGGGTCTAGCGGAGCGGGTTTGGGTTTGTCGGAGCGGGTTGGGGTCTGGCGGAGTGGGTTGGGGTCTGGCGGAGTGGGTTCGGGTCTGGCGGAGTGGGTTGGGTTCTGGCGGAGTGGGTTTGGGTCTGCCGGAGCGGGTTGGGGTCTGACCGAGTGGGTTCGGGTCTGGCGGAGTGGGTTCGGGTCTGGCGGAGTGGGTTCGGGTCTGGCAGAGTGGGTTCGGGTCTGGCGGAGTGGGTTCGGGTCTGCCGGAGTTGGTTCGGGTCTGGCGGAGTGGGTTGGGGTCTTGCGGAGTGGGTTTGGGTCTAGCGGAGTGGGTTAGTGTTTGGGTCTAGCGGAGTGGGTTTGGGTCTAGCGGAGTGGGTTTGTGTTTGCGTTTGGCGGAGTGGGTTTGGGTCTCGCGGAGTGGGTTTGTGTCTGGCGGAGTGGGTTGGGACTGGCGTGGGGGGTTTGGGTCCGGCGGAGTGGGTTAGTGTCTGGCAGAGTGGGTTTGGGTAAGTTGGAGCGGGTTGGGGTGTGGCGGAGTGGATTCGGGTCGGGCGGAGTGGGTTCGGGTCTGGCGGAGTGGGTTCGGGTCTGGCGGAGTGGGTTGGGGTCTGGCGGAGTGGGTTCGGGTCTGGCGGAGTGGTTTTGGGTCTGGCGGAGTGGGTTCGGGACTGGCGGAGTGGGTTCATGTGTGGCTGAGTGGGTTTGGGTCTGGCGGAGTGGGTTTGGGGTCTGGAGGAGTGGGTTCGGGTCTGGCAGAGTGGGTTTGGGTCTGGCGGAGTGGGTTTGGGTCTGGCGGAGTGGGTTGGGGTCTGGCGGAGTGGGTTCGTGTCTGGCGGAGTGGGTTCGGGTCTGGCGGAGTGGGTTCGGGTCTGGCGGAGTGGGTTCGTGTCTGGCAGAGTGGGTTTGGGTCTGGCGGAGTGGGTTTGGGTCTGGCAGAGAGGGTTTGGGTCTGTCGGAGCGGGTTGGGGTCTGGCGGAGTGGGTTTGTGTCTGGCGGAGTGGGTTTGGGTCTGTCGGAGCGGGTTGGGGTCTGGCGGAGTGGGTTTGGGTCTGGCGGAGTGGGTTTGCGTCTGGCGGAGTGGGTTTGTGTTTGGGTCCAGCGAAGTGGGTTTGGGTTTGGGTCTAGCGGAGTGGGTTCGGGTCTGGCGGAGTGGGTTTGTGTTTGGGTCTAGCGGAGTGGGTTTGGGTTTGTGTCTAGCGGAGCGGGTTTGGGTCTGTCGGAGCGGGTTGGGGTCTGTCGGAGCGGGTTGGGGTCTGGCGGAGTGGGTTGGGGTCTGGCGGAGTGGGTTCGGGTCTGGCGGCGTGGGTTTGGGTCTGTCGGAGCGGGTTGGGGTCTGGCGGAGTGGGTTCGGGTCTGGCGGAGTGGGTTCGGGTCTGGCGGAGTGGGTTCGGGTCTGGCGGAGTGGGTTCGGGTCTGCCGGAGTGGGTTCGGGTCTGCCGGAGTGGGTTCGGGTCTGGCGGAGTGGGTTGGGGTCTAGCGGAGTGGGTTTGGGTCCAGCGGAGTGGGTTTGTGTTTGGGTCTAGCGGAGTGGGTTTGGGTCTCGCGGAGTGGGTTTGGGTCTAGCGGAGTGGTTTTGGGTTTGGGTCTAGCGGAGTGTGTTTGGGTCTAGCGGAGTGGGTTTGGGTCTAGCGGAGTGGGTTTGGGTCTAGCGGAGTGGGTTTGGGTCCGGCGGAGTGGGTTCGGGTCTGGCGGAGTGGGTTTCTGTCTGGCGGAGTGGGTTTGGGTCTGGCGGTGTGGGTTTGGGTCTGGCAGAGTGGGTTTGGGTAAGTTGTAGCGGGTTGGGGTGTGGCGGAGTGGATTCGGGTGTAGCGGACTGGGTTCGGGTCTGGCGGAGTGGGTTCGGGTCTGGCGGAGTGGGTTCGGGTCTGGCGGAGTGGGTTCGACTCTGGCGGAGTTGGTTCGGGTCTGGCGGAGTGGGTTCGGGTCTGGCGGAGTGGGTTCGGGTCTGGCGGAGTGGGTTTGGGTCTGGCGGAGTGGGTTCGGGTCTGGCGGAGTGGGTTCGGGTCTGCCGGAGTGGGTTCGTGTCTGGCGGAGTGGGTTCGGGTCTGGCGGAGTGGGTTTGGGTCTGGCGGAGTGGGTTTGGGTCTGGCGGGGTGGGTTCGGGTCTGGCGGAGTGGGTTTGTGTCTGGTGGAGTGGGTTTGGGTCTGGCGGAGTGGCTTTGGGGCTGGCGGAGTGGGTTTGGGTCTGGCGGAGTGGGTTTGGGTCTGGCGGAGGGGGTTTGGGGAAGTTGGAGCGGGTTGGGGTGTGGCGGAGTGGATTCGGGTCTGGCGGAGTGGGTTCGGGTCTGGCGGAGTGGGTTCGGGTCTGGCGGAGTGGGTTGGGGTCTGGCGGAGTGGGTTGGGGTCTGGCGGAGTGGGATGGGGTCTGGCGTAGTGGGTTCAGGTCTAGCGGAGTGGTTTTGGGTTTGGGTCTAGCGGAGTGGGTTTGGGTCTAGCAGAGTGGGTTTGGGTCTAGCGGAGTGGGTTTGGGTCAAGCGGAGTGGGTTTGGGTCTGGCGGAGTGGGTTTGGGTCTGGCGTAGTGGGTTTGGGTCTGGCGGAGTGGGTTAGGGTCTGGCGGAGTGGGTTCGGGTCTGGCGGAGTGGGTTCGGGTCTGGCGGAGTGGGTTGGGGTCTGTCGGAGCGGGTTGGGTTCTGGCGGAGTGGGTTTGGGTCTGGTGGAGTGGGTTTGGCTCTGGCGGAGCGGGTTTGGGTCTGGCGGATTGGGTGCTGGTCTGGCGGAGTGGGTTCGGGTTTGGGGAGTGCGTTTGGGTCTGGCGGAGTGGGTTTGTGTCTGTCGGAGTGGGTTCGGTTCTGGCGGAGTGGGTTCGGATCTGGCGGAGTGGGCTCGGGTCTGGCGGAGTGGGTTTTGGTCTGGCGGAGTGGGTTTGTGTCTGGCGGAGAGGGTTTGGGTCTGTCGGAGCGGGTTGGGGTCTGGCGGAGTGGGTTTGTGTCTGGCGGAGTGGGTTTGGGTCTGGCGGAGTGCGTTCGGGTCTGGTGGAGCGGGTTTGGGTCTGTCGGAGCGGGTTGGGGTCTGGCGGAGTGGGTTCGGGTCTGGCGGAGTGGGTTCGGGTCTGGCGGAGTGGGTTTGGGTCTGGCGGAGTGGGTTTGTGTTTGGGTCTAGCGGAGTGGGTTTGGGTTTGGGTCTAGCGGAGTGGGTTCGGGTCTCGCGGAGTGGGTTCGGGTCTGGCGGAGTGGGTTTGTGTTTGGGTCTAGCGGAGTGGGTTTGGGTTTGGGTCTAGCGGAGCGGGTTTGGGTTTGTCGGAGCGGGTTGGGGTCTGGCGGAGTGGGTTGGGGTCTGGCGGAGTGGGTTCGGGTCTGGCGGAGTGGGTTGGGTTCTGGCGGAGTGGGTTTGGGTCTGCCGGAGCGGGTTGGGGTCTGACGGAGTGGGTTCGGGTCTGGCGGAGTGGGTTCGGGTCTGGCGGAGTGGGTTCGGGTCTGGCAGAGTGGGTTCGGGTCTGGCGGAGTGGGTTCGGGTCTGCCGGAGTGGGTTCGGGTCTGGCGGAGTGGGTTGGGGTCTAGCGGAGTGGGTTTGGGTCTAGCGGAGTGGGTTAGTGTTTGGGTCTAGCGGAGTGGGTTTGGGTCTCGCGGAGTGGGTTTGTGTTTGCGTCTGGCGGAGTGGGTTTGGGTCTGGCGGAGTGGGTTTGGGTCTGGCGGAGTGGGTTGGGTCTGGCGGAGGGGGTTTGGGTCCGGCGGAGTGGGTTAGTGTCTGGCAGAGTGGGTTTGGGTAAGTTGGAGCGGGTTGGGGTGTGGCGGAGTGGATTCGGGTCGGGCGGAGTGGGTTCGGGTCTGGCGGAGTGGGTTCGGGTCTGGCGGAGTGGGTTGGGGTCTGGCGGAGTGGGTTCGGGTCTGGCGGAGTGGTTTTGGGTCTGGCGGAGTGGGTTCGGGACTGGCGGAGTGGGTTCGGGTCTGGCTGAGTGGGTTCGGGTCTGGCGGAGTGGGTTTGGGGTCTGGAGGAGTGGGTTCGGGTCTGGCAGAGTGGGTTTGGTTCTGGCGGAGTGGGTTTGGGTCTGGCGGAGTGGGTTGGGGTCTGGCGGAGTGGGTTCGTGTCTGGCGGAGTGGGTTCGGGTCTGGCGGAGTGGGTTCGGGTCTGGCGGAGTGGGTTCGTGTCTGGCAGAGTGGGTTTCGGTCTGGCGGAGTGGGTTTGGGTCTGGCGGAGAGGGTTTGGGTCTGTCGGAGCGGGTTGGGGTCTGGCGGAGTGGGTTTGTGTCTGGCGGAGTGGGTTTGGGTCTGGCGGACAGGGTTCGGGTCTGGTGGAGCGGGTTTGGGTCTGTCGGAGCGGGTTGGGGTCTGGCGGAGTGGGTTCGGGTCTGGCGGAGTGGGTTCGGGTCTGGCGGAGTGGGTTCGGGTCTGGCAGAGTGGGTTCGGGTCTGGCGGAGTGGGTTCGGGTCTGCCGGAGTGGGTTCGGGTCTGGCGGAGTGGGTTGGGGTCTAGCGGAGTGGGTTTGGGTCTAGCGGAGTGGGTTAGTGTTTGGGTCTAGCGGAGTGGGTTTGGGTCTAGCGGAGTGGGTTTGTGTTTGCGTCTGGCGGAGTGGGTTTGGGTCTAGCGGAGTGGGTTTGGGTTTGGGTCTAGCGGAGTGGGTTCGGGTCTCGCGGAGCGCGTTCGGGTCTGGCGGAGTGGGTTTGTGTTTGGGTCTCGCGGAGTGGGTTTGGGTTTGGGTCTAGCGGAGCGGGTTTAGGTCTGTCGGAGCGGGTTGGGGTCTGGCGGAGTGGGTTGGGGTCTGGCGGAGTGGGTTCGGGTCTGGCGGAGTGGGTTGGGGTCTGGCCGAGTGGGTTTGGGTCTGTCGGGGCGGGTTGGGGTCTAGCGGAGTGGGTTCGGGTCTGGCGGAGTGGGTTCGGGTCTGCCGGAGTGGGTTTGGGTCTGGAGGAGTTGGTTTGGGTCTGGCGGAGTGGGTTCGGGACTGGCGGAGTGGGTTCGGGTCTGGCGGAGTGGGTTGGGGTCTGACGGAGTGGGTTGGGGTCTGGCGGCGTGGGTTGGGGTCTGGCGGAGTGGGTTCGGGTCTGGCGGTGTGGGTTCGGGTCTGGCGGAGTGGGTACAGGTCTGGCGGAGTGGGTCCGGGTCTGGCGGTGTGGGTCGGGGTCTGGCGGAGTGGGTTTTCGTCTGGCGTAGTGGGTTTGGGTCTGGCGGAGTGGGTTTGGGTCTGGCGGAGTGGGTTCGGGTTTGGCGTAGTGGGTTTGGGTCTAGCGGAATGGGTTTGGGTCTGGCGGAGTGGGTTTGGGTGTGGCGGAGTGGGTTTGGGTGTGGCGGAGTGGGTTTGGGTCTGGCGGAGTGGGTTTGGGTCTGGCGGAGTGCGTTTGGGTCTGGCGGTGTGGGTTCGGGTGTGGCGGAGTGGGTTTGGGTCTGGCGGAGTGGGTTTGGGTCTAGCGGAGTGGGTTTGGGTCTGGCGGAGAGGGTTCGGTTCTGGCGGAGTGGGTTTGTGTTTGGGACTAGCGGAGTGGGTTTGGGTTTGGGTCTAGCGGAGTGGGTTTGGGTCTAGCGGAGTGGGTTTGGGTCTAGCGGAGTGGGTTTGGGTCTGGCGGAGTGGGCTTGGGTCTGGCGGAGTGGGTTTGGGTCTGGCGGAGTGGGTTTGGGTCTGGCGGAGTGGGTTTGGGTCTGGCGGAGTGGGTTTGGGTCTGGCGGTGTGGGTTTGGGTCTGGCGGAGTGGGTTTGGGTTTGGCGGAGGGGTTTGGGTCTGGCGGAGCGGGTTTGGCTCTGGCGGAGCGGGTTTGGGTCTGGCGGAGCGGGTTTGGGTCTGGCGGAGCGGGTTTGGGTCTGGCGGAGTGGGTTTGGGTCTGGCGGAGTGGGTTTGGGTCTGGCGGAGAGGGTTTGGGTCTGTCGGAGCGGGTTGGGGTCTGGCGGAGTGGGTTCGTGTCTGGCGGAGTGGGTTCGGGTCTGGCGGAGTGGGTTCGGGTCTGGCGGAGCGGGTTTGGGTCTGTCGGAGCGGGTTGGGGTCTGGCGGAGTGGGTTCGGGTCTGGCGGAGTGGTTTCGGGTCTGGCGGAGTGGGTTTGGTTCTGGCGGAGTGGGTTTGTGTTTGGGTCTGGCGGAGTGGGTTTGGGTTTGGGTCTAGCGGAGTGGGTTCGGTTCTCGCGGAGTGGGTTCGGGTCTGGCGGAGTGGGTTCGGGTCTGGCGGTGGGTTCGGGTCTGGCGGAGTGGGTTCGGGTCTGGCGGAGTGGGATCGGGTCTGGCGCAGTGGGTTTGGGTCTGGCGGAGTGGGTTTGTGTTTGGGTCTCGCGGAGTGGGTTTGGGTTTGGGACTAGCGGAGTGGGTTTGGGTCTAGCGGAGTGGGTTTGGGTCCAGCGGAGTGGGTTTGGGTCTGGCGGAGTGGGTTTGGGTCTAGCGGAGTGGGTTTGTGTTTGGGTCTAGCGGAGTGGGTTTGGGTTTGGGTCTAGCGGAGTGGGTTCGGTTCTCGCGGATTGGGTTCGGTTCTCGCGGATTGGGTTCCGGTCTGGCGGAGTGGGTTTGGGTCTGGCGGTGGGTTCGGGTCTGGCGGAGTGGGTTCGGGTCTGGCAGAGTGGGATCGGGTCTGGCGGAGTGGGTTTGGGTCTGTCGGAGTGGGTTTGGGTTTGGGACTGGCGGAGTGGGTTTGGGTCTAGCGGAGTGGGTTTGGGTCTAGCGGAGTGGGTTTGGGTCTGGCGGAGTGGGTTTGGGTCTGGCGGAGTGGGTTTGGGTCTGTCGGAGCGGGTTGGGGTCTGGCGGAATGGGTTCTCGTCTGGCGGAGTGGGTTCGGGTCTGGCGGAGTGGGTTTGGGTCTGGCGGAGTGGGTTTGGGTCTGGCGGAGTGGATTTGTGTTTGGGTCTAGCGGAGTGGGTTTGGGTTTGGGTCTAGCGGAGTGGGTTCGGGTCTCGCGGAGTGGGTTCGGGTCTGGCGGAGTGGGTTTGTGTTTGGGTCTAGCGGAGTGGGTTTGGGTTTGGGTCTTGCGGAGCGGGTTTAGGTCTGTCGGAGCGGGTTGGGGTCTGGCGGAGTGGGTTGGGGTCTGGCGGAGTGGGTTGGGGTCTGGCGGAGTGGGTTGGGGTCTGGCCGAGTGGGTTTGGGTCTGTCGGAGCGGGTTGGCGTCTAGCGGAGTGGGTTCGGGTCTGGCGGAGTGGGTTTGGGTCTGGCGGAGTGGGTTTGGGTCTGGCGGAGTGGGTTTGTGTTTGGGACTAGCGGAGTGGGTTTGGGTTTGGGTCTAGCGGAGTGGGTTTGGGTCTAGCGGAGTGGGTTTGGGTCTAGCGGAGTGGGTTTGGGTCTGGCGGAGTGGGTTTGGGTCTGGCGGAGTGGGTTTGGGTTTGGCGGAGTGGGTTTGGGTCTGGCGGAGTGGGTTTGGGTCTGGCGGTGTGGGTTTGGGTCTGGCGGAGTGGGTTTGGGTTTGGCGGAGGGGTTTGGGTCTGGCGGAGTGGGTTTGGGTCTGGCGGAGCGGGTTTGGGTCTGGCGGAGCGGGTTTGGGTCTGGCGGAGCGGGTTTGGGTCTGGCGGAGTGGGTTTGGGTCTGGCGGAGTGGGTTTGGGTCTGGCGGAGAGGGTTTGGGTCTGTCGGAGCGGGTTGGGGTCTGGCGGAGTGGGTTTGTGTCTGGCGGAGTGGGTTTGGGTCTGGCGGAGTGGGTTCGGGTCTGGCGGAGCGGGTTTGGGTCTGTCGGAGCGGGTTGGGGTCTGGCGGAGTGGGTTCGGGTCTGGCGGAGTGGGTTCGGGTCTGGCGGAGTGGGTTTGGGTCTGGCGGAGTGGGTTTGTGTTTGGGTCTAGCGGAGTGGGTTTCGGTTTGGGTCTAGCGGAGTGGGTTCGGTTCTCGCGGATTGGGTTCGGGTCTGGCGGAGTGGGTTTGGGTCTGGCGGTGGGTTCGGGTCTGGCGGAGTGGGTTCGGGTCTGGCGGAGTGGGATCGGGTCTGGCGGAGTGGGTTTGGGTCTGGCGGAGTGGGTTTGTGTTTGGGTCTCGCGGAGTGGGTTTGGGTTTGGGACTGGCGGAGTGGGTTTGGGTCTAGCGGAGTGGGTTTGGGTCTAGCGGAGTGGGTTTGGGTCTGGCGGAGTGGGTTTGGGTCTGGCGGAGTGGCTTTCTGTTTGGGTCTAGCAGAGTGGGTTTGGGTTTGGGTCTAGCGAAGTGGGTTTGGGTCTAGCGGAGTGGGTTTGGGTCTGGCGGAGTGGGTTTGGGTCTGGCGGAGTGGGTTCGGGTCTGGCGGAGTGGGTTCGGTTCTGGCGGAGTGGGTTCGGGTCTGGCGGAGTGGATTCGGGTGTGGCGGAGTGGGTTGGGGTCTGGCGGAGTGGGTTGGGGTCTGGCGGAGTGGGTTCGGGTCTGGCGGAGTGGGTTCGGGTCTGGCGGAGTGGGTTCGGGTCTGGCGCAGTGGGTTTGTGTTTGGGTCCAGCGGAGTGGTTTTGGGTTTGGGTCTAGCGGAGTGGTTTTGGGTTTGGGTCTAGCGGAGTGGGTTTGGGTCCAGCGGAGTGGGTTTGGGTCTGGCGGAGTGGGTTTGGGTCTGGCGGAGTGGGTTTGGGTCTGGCGGAGTGGGTTTGGGTCTGGCGGAGTGGGTTTGGGTCTGGCGGTGTGGGTTTGGGTCTGGCGGAGTGGGTTTGGGTCTGGCGGAGTGGGTTTGGGTCTGGCGGAGTGGGTTTGGGTCTGGCGGAGTGGGTTTGGGTCTGGCGGAGTGGGTTTGGGTCTGGCGGAGTGGGTTTGGGTCTGGCGGAGTGGGTTTGGGTCTTGCGGAGTGGGTTTGCGTCTGGCGGAGTGGGTTTGGGTCTGGCGGAGTGGGTTTGGGTCTGGCGGTGGGTTTGGGTCTGGCGGAGTGGGTTCGGGTCTGGCGGAGTGGGTTCGGGTCTGGCGGAGTGGGTTAGGGTCTGGCGGAGTGGGTTTGGGTAAGTTGTAGCGGGTTGGGGTGTGGCGGAGTGGATTCGGGTGTGGCGGAGTGGGTTCGGGTCTGGCAGAGTGGGTTTGGGTCTGGCGGAGTGGGTTTGGGGTCTGGCGGAGCGGGTTGGGGTCTAGCGGAGCAGGTTTGGTTCTAGCGGAGTGGGTTTGTGTTTGGGTCTTGCGGAGTGGATTTGGGTTTGGGTCTAGCACAGTGGGTTTGGGTCTAGCGGAGTGGGTTCGGGTCTAGCGGAGTGGGTTCGGGTCTGGCGGAGTGGGTTCGGGTCTGGCGGAGTGGGTTCGGGTCTGGCGGAGTGGGTTCGGGTCTGGCGGAGTGGGTTCGGGTCTGGCGGAGTGGGTTCGGGTCTGGCGGAGTGGGTTCGGGTCTGGCGGAGTGGGTTGGGGTCTGGCGGAGTGGGTTGGGGTCTGGCGGAGTGGGTTTGGGTCTAGCGAAGTGGGTTTGTGTTTGGGTCTCGCGGAGTGGGTTTGGGTCTAGCGGAGTGGGTTTGGGTCTAGCGGAGTGGTTTTGGGTTTGGGTCTAGCGGAGTGGGTTTGGGTCTGGCGGAGTGGGTTTGGGTCTAGCGGAGTGGGTTTGGGTCTAGCGGAGTGGGTTTGGGTCCGGCGGAGTGGGTTCGGGTCTGGCGGAGTGGGTTTCTGTCTGGCGGAGTGGGTTTGGGTCTGGCGGTGTGGGTTTGGGTCTGGCAGAGTGGGTTTGGGTAAGTTATAGCGGGTTGGGGTGTGGCGGAGTGGATTCGGGTGTGGCGGACTGGGTTCGGGTCTGGCGGAGTGGGTTCGGGTCTGGCGGAGTGGGTTCGGCTCTGGCGGAGTTGGTTCGACTCTGGCAGAGTGGGTTCGGGTCTGGCAGAGTGGGTTCGGGTCTGGCGGAGTGGGTTCGGGTCTGGCGGAGTGGGTTCGGGTCTGGCGGAGTGGGTTCGGGTCTGCCGGAGTGGGTTCGGGTCTGCCGGAGTGGGTTCGGGTCTGGCGGAGTGGGTTGGGGTCTGGCGGAGTGGGTTCGGGTCTAGCGGGGTGGGTTTGGGCCTGGCGGGGTGGGTTTGTGTCTGGCGGAGTAGGTTTGGGTCTGGCGGAGTGGCTTTGGGTCTGGCGGAGTGGCTTTGGGTCTGGCGGAGTGGGTTCGGGTCTGGCGGATTGGGTTCGGGTCTGGCGGAGTGGGTTTGGGTCTGGCGGAGAGGGTTTGTGTCTGTCGGAGTGGGTTGGGGTCTGGCGGAGTGGGTTCGGGTCTGGCGGAGTGGGTTCGGGTCTGGCGGAGTGGGTTCGGGTCTGGCGGAGTGGGTTTGGGTCTGGTGGAGTGGGTTGGGGTCTGGCGGAGTGGGTTCGGGTCTGGCGGAGTGGGTTCGGGTCTGGCGGAGTGGGTTTGGGTCTGGTGGAGTGGGTTGGGGTCTGGCGGAGTGGGATGGGGTCTGGCGTAGTGGGTTCAGGTCTAGCGGAGTGGTTTTGGGTTTGGGTCTAGCGGAGTGGGTTTGGGCCTAGCGGAGTGGGTTTGGGTCGAGCGGAGTGGGTTTGGGTCGAGCGGAGTGGGTTTGGGTCTGGCGGAGTGGGTTTGGGTCTGGCGGAGTGGGTTCGGGTCTGGCGGATTGGGTTCGGGTCTGGCGGAGTGGGTTCGGGTTTGGGGAGTGCGTTTGGGTCTGGCGGAGTGGGTTTGTGTCTGTCGGAGTGGGTTCGGGTCTGGCGGAGTGGGTTCGGGTCTGGCGGAGTGGGTTCGGGTCTGGCGGAGTGGGTTCGGGTCTGGCGGAGTGGGTTTGTGTCTGGCGGAGAGGGTTTGGGTCTGTCGGAGCGGGTTGGGGTCTGGCGGAGTGGGTTTGTGTCTGGCGGAGTGGGTTTGGGTCTGGCGGAGTGCGTTCGGGTCTGGCGGAGCGGGTTTGGGTCTGTCGGAGCGGGTTGAGGTCTGGCGGAGTGGGTTCGGGTCTGGCGGAGTGGGTTCGGGTCTGGCGGAGTGGGTTCGGGTCTGGCGGAGTGGGTTTGTGTTTGGGTCTAGCGGAGTGGGTTTGGGTTTGGGTCTAGCGGAGTGGGTTCGGGTCTCGCGGAGTGGGTTCAGGTCTGGCGGAGTGGGTTTGTGTTTGGGTCTAGCGGAGCGGGTTTGGGTTTGGGTCTAGCGGAGCGGGTTTGGGTTTGTCGGAGCGGGTTGCGGTCTGGCGGAGTGGGTTGGGGTCTGGCGGAGTGGGTTCGGGTCTGGCGGAGTGGGTTGGGTTCTGGCGGAGTGGATTTGGGTCTGCCGGAGCGGGTTGGGGTCTGACGGAGTGGGTTCGGGTCTGGCGGAGTGGGTTCGGGTCTGGCGGAGTGGGTTCGGGTCTGGCAGAGTGGGTTCGGGTCTGGCGGAGTGGGTTCGGGTCTGCCGGAGTGGGTTCGGGTCTGGCGGAGTGGGTTGGGGTCTAGCGGAGTGGGTTTGGGTCTAGCGGAGTGGGTTAGTGTTTGGGTCTAGCGGAGTGGGTTTGGGTCTAGCGGAGTGGGTTTGTGTTTGCGTCTGGCGGAGTGGGTTTGGGTCTGGCGGAGTGGGTTTGGGTCTGGCGGAGTGGGTTGGGTCTGGCGGAGGGGGTTTGGGTCCGGCGGAGTGGGTTAGTGTCTGGCAGAGTGGGTTTGGGTAAGTTGGAGCGGGTTGTGGTGTGGCGGAGTGGATTTGGGTCGGGCGGAGTGGGTTCGGGTCTGGCGGAGTGGGTTCGGGTCTGGCGGAGTGGGTTGGGGTCTGGCGGAGTGGGTTCGGGTCTGGCGGAGTGGTTTCGGGTCTGGCGGAGTGGGTTCGGGACTGGCGGAGTGGGTTCGGGTCTGGCTGAGTGGGTTCGGGTCTGGCGGAGTGGGTTTGGGGATCTGGAGGAGTGGGTTCGGGTCTGGCAGAGTGGGTTTGGGTCTGGCGGAGTGGGTTTGGGTCTGGCGGAGTGGGTTGGGGTCTGGCGGAGTGGGTTCGTGTCTGGCGGAGTGGGTTCGGGTCTGGCGGAGTGGGTTCGGGTCTGGCGGAGTGGGTTCGTGTCTGGCGGAGTGGGTTTGGGTCTGGCGGAGTGGGTTTGGGTCTGGCGGAGAGGGTTTGGGTCTGTCGGAGCGGGTTGGGGTCTGTCGGAGTGGGTTTGCGTCTGGCGGAGTGGGTTCGGGTCTGGCGGAGAGGGTTCGGGTCTGGTGGAGCGGGTTTGGGTCTGTCGGAGCGGGTTGGGGTCTGGCGGAGTGGGTTCGGGTCTGGCGGAGTGGGTTTGGGTCTGGCGGAGTGGGTTTGGGTCTGGCGGAGTGGGTTTGTGTTTGGGTCTAGCGGAGTGGGTTTGTGTTTGGGTCTAGCGGAGTGGGTTTGGGTTTGGGTCTAGCGGATCGGGTTTGTGTCTGTCGGAGCGGGTTGGGGTCTGGCGGAGTGGGTTGGGGTCTGGCGGAGTGGGTTCGGGTCTGGCGGAGTGGGTTGGGGTCTGGCGGACTGGGTTTGGGTCTGTCGGAGCGGGTTGGGGTCTGGCGGACTGGGTTCGCGTCTGGCGGAGTGGGTTGGGGTCTGGCGGAGTGGGTTGGGGTCTAGCGGAGTGGGTTTGGGTCTAGCGGAGTGGGTTAGTGTTTGGGTCTAGCGGAGTGGGTTTGGGTCTAGCGGAGTGGGTTTGTGTTTGCGTCTGGCGGAGTGGGTTTGGGTCTGGCGGAGTGGGTTTGGGTCTGGCGGAGTGGGTTGGGTCTGGCGGAGGGGGTTTGGGTCCGGCGGAGTGGGTTAGTGTCTGGCAGAGTGGGTTTGGGTAAGTTGGAGCGGGTTGTGGTGTGGCGGAGTGGATTTTGGTCTAGCGGAGTGGGTTCGGGTCTCGCGGAGTGGGTTCGGCTCTGGCGGAGTGGGTTTGTGTTGGGGTCTGGCGGAGTGGGTTTGGGTTTGGGTCTAGCGGAGCGGGTTTAGGTCTGTCGGAGCGGGTTGGGGTCTGGCGGAGTGGGTTGGGGTCTGGCGGAGTGGGTTCGGGTCTGGCGGAGTGGGTTGGGGTCTGGCCGAGTGGGTTTGGGTCTGTCGGAGCGGGTTGGCGTCTAGCGGAGTGGGTTCGGGTCTGGCGGAGTGGGTTTGGGTCTGGCGTAGTGGGTTTGGGTCTGGCGGAGTGGGTTTGTGTTTGGGACTAGCGGAGTGGGTTTGGGTTTGGGTCTAGCGGAGTGGGTTTGGGTCTAGCGGAGTGGGTTTGGGTCTAGCGGAGTGGGTTTGGGTCTGGCGGAGTGGGTTTGGGTCTGGCGGAGTGGGTTTGGGTTTGGCGGAGTGGGTTTGGGTCTGGCGGAGTGGGTTTGGGTCTGGCGGTGTGGGTTTGGGTCTGGCGGAGTGGGTTTGGGTTTGGCGGAGGGGTTTGGGTCTGGCGGAGCGGGTTTGGGTCTGGCGGAGCGGGTTTGGGTCTGGCGGAGCGGGTTTGGGTCTGGCGGAGCGGGTTTGGGTCTGTCGGAGTGGGTTTGGGTCTGGCGGAGTGGGTTTGGCTCTGGCGGAGAGGGTTTGGGTCTGTCGGAGCGGGTTGGGGTCTGGCGGAGTGGGTTTGTGTCTGGCGGAGTGGGTTTGGGTCTGGCGGAGCGGGTTCGGGTCTGGCGGAGCGGGTTCGGGTCTGTCGGAGCGGGTTGGGGTCTGGCGGAGTGGGTTCGGGTCTGGCGGAGTGGGTTCGGGTCTGGCGGAGTGGGTTCGGGTCTGGCGGAGTGGGTTTGTGTTTGGGTCTGGCGGAGTGGGTTTCGGTTTGGGTCTAGCGGAGTGGGTTCGGTTCTCGCGGATTGGGTTCGGGTCTGGCGGAGTGGGTTTGGGTCTGGCGGTGGGTTCGGGTCTGGCGGAGTGGGTTTGGGTCTGGCGGAGTGGGTTTGTGTTTGGGTCTCGCGGAGTGGGTTTGGGTTTGGGACTGGCGGAGTGGGTTTGGGTCTAGCGGAGTGGGTTTGGGTCTAGCGGAGTGGGTTTGGGTCTGGCGGAGTGGGTTTGGGTCTGGCGGAGTGGGTTCGTGTTTGGGTCTGGCAGAGCGGGTTTGGGACTGTCGGAGCGGGTTGGGGTCTGGCGGAGTGGTTTTGGGTGTGGAGGAGTGGGTTGGGGTCTGGCGGAGTGGGTTCGGGTCTGGCGGAGTGGGTTGGGGTCTGGCGGAGTGGGTTGGGGTCTGGCGGAGTGGGTTGGGGTCTGGCGGAGTGGGTTTGGGTCTGGCGGAGTGGGTTCGGGTCTGGCGGTGGGTTCGGGTCTGGCGGAGTGGGTTCGGGTCTGGCGGAGTGGGTTCGGGTCTGGCGGAGTGGGTTCGGGTCTGGCGGAATGGGTTCGGGTCTGGCGGAGTGGGTTCGGGTCTGGCGGAGTGGGTTCGGGTCTGGCGGAGTGGGTTTGGGTCTGGCGGAGTGGGTTTGGGGTCTGGCGGAGTGGGTTTGGGTCTTGCGGAGTGGGTTTGGGTCTGGCGGAGTGGGTTTGGGTCTGGCGGAGTGGGTTGGGGTCTGGCGTAGTGGGTTCGGGTCTGGCGGAGTGGGTTAGGGTCTGGCGGAGTGGGTTTGGGTCTGTCGGAGCGGGTTGGGGTCTGGCGGAGTGGGTTCGGGTGTGGCGGAGTGGGTTCGGGTCTGGCGGAGTGGGTTCGGGTCTGGCGGTGTGGGTTCGGGTCTTGCGGAGTGGGTTAGGGTCTGGCGGAGTGGGTTGAGGTCTGGCCGAGTGGGTTCGGGTCTGGCCGAGGGGGTTCGGGTGTGGCCGAGTGGGTTCGGGTCTGGCGGAGTGGGTTGGGGTCTGGCGGAGTGGGTTGGGGTCTGGCGGAGTGGGTTTGGGTCTGGCGGTGGGTTCGGGTGTGGCGGAGTGGGTTCGGGTCTGGCGGAGTGGGTTCGGGTCTGGCGGAGTGGGTTCGGGTCTGGCGGAGTGGGTTCGGGTCTGGCGGAGTGGGTTCGGGTCTGGCGGAGTGGGTTCGGCTCTGGCGGAGTGGGTTCGGCTCTGGCGGAGTGGGTTCAGGTCTGGCGGGGTGGGATTGGGTCTGGCGGAAAGGTTTGGGTCTGGCGGAGTGGGTTCGGGTCTGGCGGAGTGGGTTCGGGTCTGGCGGAGTGGGTTCGGGTGTGGCGGAGTGGGTTCGGGTGTGGCTAAGTGGGTTCGGGTCTGGCGGAGTGGGTTCGGGTCTGGCGGAGTGGGTACGGGTCTGGCGGTGTGGGTAGGGGTCTGGCAGAGTGGGTTTGGGTCTGGCGGAGTGGGTTTGGGTCTGGCGGAGTGGGTTTGGGTCTTGCGGAGTGGGTTTGGGTCTGGCGGAGTGGGTTTGGGTCTGGCGGAGTGGGTTGGGGTCTGGCGGAGTGGGTTTGGGTCTGGCGGAGTGGGATTGGGTCTGGCGGATTGGGTTCGGGTCTGGCGGAGTGGGTTGGGGTCTGGCGGAGTGGGTTCGGGTCTCGCGGAGTGGGTTCGGGTCTATCGGCGTGGGTTCGGGTCTGGCGGAGTGGGTACGGGTCTGGCGGAGTGGGTCCGGGTCTGGCGGTGTGGGTCGGGGTCTGGCGGAGTGGGTTTGTGTCTCGCGGAGTGGGTTTCAGTCTGGCGGAGTGGGTTTGGGTTTGGCGGAGTGGGTTCGTGTTTGGAGTATTGGGTTCGGGTCTGGCGGAGTGGGTTCGGGTCTGGCGGAGTGGGTTTGGGTCTGGCGGAATGGGTTTGGGTCTGGCGGAGTGGGTTTGGGTCTGGCGGAGTTGGTTTGGGTCTGGCGGAGTGGGTTTGGGTCTGGCGGAGTGGGTTTGGGTCTGGCGGTGTGGGTTCGGGTGTGGCGGAGTGGGTTTGGGTCTGGCGGTGTGGGTTCGGGTCTGGCGGAGTGGGTTCGGGTGTGGCGGAGTGGGTTCGGGTCTGGCGGAGTGGGTTTGTGTTTGGGTCTAGCGGAGTGGGTTTGGGTTTGGGTCTAGCGGTGTAGGTTTGGGTCTGGCGGAGTGGGTTTGGGTCTGGCGGAGTGGGTTCGGGTCTGGCGGAGTGGGTTCGGGTCTGGCGGAGTGGGTTCGCGTCTGGCGGAGTGGGTTTGTGTCTGACGGAGTGGGTTTGGGTCTGGCGGTGGGTTTCGGTCTGGCGGAGTGGGTTTGGGTCTGGCGGAGTTGGTTTGGGTCTGGCGGAGTGGGTTTGGGTCAGGCGGAGTGGGTTTGGGTCTGGCGGTGTGGGTTCGGGTGTGGCGGAGTGGGTTTGGGTCTGGCGGTGTGGGTTCGGGTCTCGCGGAGTGGGTTCGGGTGTGGCGGAGTGGGTTCGGGTCTGGCGGAGTGGGTTTGTGTTTGGGTCTAGCGGAGTGGGTTTGGGTTTGGGTCTAGCGGTGTGGGTTTGGGTCTGGCGGAGTGGGTTCGGGTCTGGCGGAGTGGGTTCGGGTCTGGCGGAGTGGGTTTGGGTCTGGCGGAGTGGGTTTGGGTCTGGCGGAGTGGGTTCGGGTCTGGCGGAGTGGGTTCGGTTCTGGCCGAGTGGGTTTGTGTTTGGGTCTAGCGGAGTGGGTTTGTGTTTGGGTCTAGCGAGTGGGTTTGGGTTTGGGTCTAGAGCAGTGGGTTTGGGTCTCGCGGAGTGGGTTTGGGTCTAGCCGAATGGGTTTGGGTCTGGCGGAGTGGGTTTGGGTCTGGTGGAGTCGGTTTGGGTCTGGCGGAGTCGGTTTGGGTCTGGCGGAGTCGGTTTGGGTCTGGCGGAGTGGGTTTGGGTCTTGCGGAGTGGGTTCGGGTCTGGCGGAGTGGGTTGGGGTCTGGCGGAGTGGGTTGGGGTCTGGCGGAGTGGGTTTGGGTCTGGCGGTGGGTTGGGGTGTGGCGGAGTGGGTTCGGGTCTGGCGGAGTGGGTTCGGGTCTGGCGGAGTGGGTTCGGGTCTGGCGGAGTGGGTTCGGGTCTGGCGGAGTGGGTTCGGGTCTGGCGGAGTGGGTTCGGCTCTGGCGGAGTGGGTTCGGCTCTGGCGGAGTGGGTTCGGGTCTGGCGGAGTGGGTTCGGGTCTGGCGGGGTGGGATTGGGTCTGGCGGAGAGGTTTGGGTCTGTCGGAGTGGGTTCGGGTCTGGCGGAGTGGGTTCGGGTCTGGCGGAGTGGGTTCGGGTCTGGCGGAGTGGGTTCGGGTCTGGCGGAGTGGGTTTGGGTCTGGCGGAGTTGGTTTGGGTCTGGCGGAGTGGGTTTGGGTCTGGCGGAGTGGGTTTGGGTCTGGCGGTGTGGGTTCGGGTGTGGCGGAGTGGGTTTGGGTCTGGCGGTGTGGGTTCGGGTCTGGCGGAGTGGGTTCGGGTGTGGCGGAGTGGGTTCGGGTCTGGCGGAGTGGGTTTGTGTTTGGGTCTAGCGGAGTGGGTTTGGGTTTGGGTCTAGCGGTGTGGGTTTGGGTCTGGCGGAGTGGGTTTGGGTCTGGCGGAGTGGGTTAGGGTCTGGCGGAGTGGGTTCGGGACTGGCGGAGTGGGTTCGCGTCTGGCGGAGTGGGTTTGTGTCTGGCGGAGTGGGTTTGGGTCTGGCGGTGGGTTTCGGTCTGGCGGAGTGGGTTCGGGTGTGGCAGAGAGGGTTCGGGTGTGGCAGAGAGGGTTTGGGTCTGTCGGAGCGGGTTGGGGTCTGGCGGAGTGGGTTTGGGTCTGGCGGAGTGGGTTTGGGTCAGGCGGAGTGGGTTCGGGTCTGGCGGTGTGGGTTCGGGTGTGGCGGAGTGGGTTCGGGTCTGGCGGTGTGGGTTCGGGTCTCGCGGAGTGGGTTCGGGTGTGGCGGAGTGGGTTCGGGTCTGGCGGAGTGGGTTTGTGTTTGGGTCTAGCGGAGTGGGTTAGGGTTTGGGTCTAGCGGTGTGGGTTCGGGTCTGGCGGAGTGGGTTCGGGTCTGGCGGAGTGGGTTCGTGTCTGGCGGAGTGGGTTTGGGTCTGGCGGAGTGGGTTCGGGTCTGGCGGAGTGGGTTCGGGTCTGGCGGAGTGGGTTCGGTTCTGGCCGAGTGGGTTTGTGTTTGGGTCTAGCGGAGTGGGTTTGTGTTTGGGTCTAGCGAGTGGGTTTGGGTTTGGGTCTAGAGCAGTGGGTTTGGGTCTCGCGGAGTGGGTTTGGGTCTGGCGGAGTCGGTTTGGGTCTGGCGGAGTGGGTTTGGGTCTGGCGGAGTGGGTTTGGGTCTTGCGGAGTGGGTTCGTGTCTGGCGGAGTGGGTTTGGGTCTGGCGGAGTGGGTTTGGGTCTGGCGGTGGGTTTCGGTCTGGCGGAGTGGGTTAGGGTCTGGCAGAGTGGGTTTGGGTCTGTCGGAGCGGGTTCGGGTCTGGCGGAGTGGTTTCGGGTCTGGCGGAGTGGGTTCGGGTCTGGCGGAGTGGGTTCGCGTCTGGCGGAGTGGGTTCGGGTCTGGCGGAGTGGGTTCGGGTCTGGCGGAGTGGGTTCGGGTCTGCCGGAGTGGGTTTGGGTCTGGCGGAGTGGGTTTGTGTTTGGGTCTAGCGGAGTGGGTTTGTGTTTGGGTCTAGCGAGTGGGTTTGGGTTTGGGTCTAGAGAATTGGGTTTGGGTCTAGCGGAGCGGGTTTGGGTCTAGCCGAATGGATTTGGGTCTAGCGGAGTGGGTTTGGTTCTGGCGGAGTGGGTTCGGGTCCGTCGGAGTGGGTTTGGGTCTGGCGGAAAGGTTTGGGCCTGGCGGAGTGGGCATGGGTCTGGCGGAGTGGGTTTGGTTCTGGCTGAGTGGGTTCGGGTCTGGCGGAGTGGGTTCGGGTCTGGCGGAGTGGGTTCGGGTCTGGCGGAGTGGGTTTGGGTCTGGCGGAGTGGGTTCGGGTCTGGCGGATTGGGTTCGGGTCTGGCGGAGTGGGTTGGGGTCTGGCGGAGTGGGCTCGGGTCTGGCGGAGTGGGTTTGTGTTTGGGTCTAGCGGAGTGGGTTGGGGTCTAGCGGAGTGGGTTTGGGTCTGGCGGAGTGGGTTTGGGTCTGGCGGAGTGGGTTGGGGCCTGGCGGAGTGGGTTCGGGTCTGGCGGAGTGGGTTTGTGTTTGGGTCTAGCGGAGTGGGTTGGGGTCTAGCGGAGTGGGTTTGGGTCTGGCGGAGTGGGTTTGGGTCTGGCGGAGTGGGTTCGGGTCTGGCGGAGTGGGTTCGGGTGTGGCGGAGTGGGTTTTGGTCTGGCGGAGTGGGTTTGGTTCTGGCGGAGTGGGTTTGGGTCTGGCGGAGTGGGTTTGGGTCTGGCGGAGTGGGTTTGGGTCTGGCGGAGTGGGTTTGCGTCTGGCGGAGTGGGTTTGGGTCTGGCGGAGTGAGTTTGGGTCTGGCGGAGTGGGTTCGGGTCTGGCGGAGTGGGTTTGGGTCTGGCGCATTGGGTTTGGGTCTGGCGGAGTGGGTTTGGGCCTGGCGGTGGGTTTGGCGGAGTGGGTTAGTGACTGGCGGAGTGGGTTTGGGTCTGGCGGAGTGGGTTTGGGTCTGGCGGAGTGGGTTTGGGTCTGGCGGAGTGGGTTTGGTTCTGGCGGAGTGGGTTTGGGTCTGGCGGAGTGGGTTTGGGTCTGGCGGTGTGGTTTTGGGTCTGGCGGAGTGGGTTTGGGTCTGGCGGAGTGGGTTCGGGTCTGGTGGAGTGGGTCTGGGTCTGGTGGAGTGAGTTCGGGTCTGGCGGAGTGGGTTCGGTTCTGGCGGAGTTGGTTTGTGTTTGGGTCTAGCGGAGTGGGTTTGGGTTTGGGTCTAGAGGAGTGGGTTTGGGTCTGGCGGAGTGGGTTTGGGTCTGGCGGAGTGGGTTTGGGTCTGGCGGAGTGGGTTTGGGTCTGGCGGAGTGGGTTTGGGTCTGGCGGAGTGGGTTTGGGTCTGGCGGAGTGGGTTTGGGTCTGGCGGAGTGGGTTTGGGTCTGGCGGTGGGTTTCGGTCTGGCGGAGTGGGTTAGGGTCTGGCGGAGCGGGTTTGGGTCTGTCAGAGCGGGTTCGCGTCTGGCGGAGTGGGTTTGGGTCTGGCGGAGTGGGTTTGGGTTTGGCGGAGTGGGTTTGGGCCTGGCGGAGTGGGTTCGGGTCTCGCGGAGTGGGTTTGGGTCTGGCGGAGTGGGTTCGGGTCTGGCGGAGTGGGTTTGGTTCTGGCGGATTGGGTTTGGGTCTGGCGGAGTGGGTTTGGGTCTGGCGGAGTGGGTTTGGGTCTGGCGGAGTGGGTTTGGGTCTGGCGCATTGGGTTTGGTTCTGGCGGAGGTGGGTTTGGGCCTGGCGGTGGGTTTGGCGGAGTGGGTTAGTGACTGGCGGAGTGGGTTTGGGTCTGGCGGAGTGGGTTTGGGTCTGGCGGAGTGGGTTTGGGTCTGGCGGAGTGGGTTTGGGTCTGGCGGAGTGGGTTTGGGTCTGGCGGTGTGGTTTTGGGTCTGGCGGAGTGGGTTTGGGTCTGGCGGAGTGGGTTTGGGTCTGGCGGAGTGGGTTCGGGTCTGGCGGAGTGGGTCTGGGTCTGCTGGAGTGGGTTCGGGTCTGGCGGAGTGGGTTCGGGTCTGGCGGAGTGGGTCTGTGTTTGGGTCTAGCGGAGTGGGTTTGGGTTTGGGTCTAGAGGAGTGGGTTTGGGTCTAGTGGAGTGGGTTTGGGTCTAGCGGAATGGGTGTGGGTCTGGCGGAGTGGGTTTGGGTCTGGCGGAGTGGGTTTGGGTCTGGCGGAGTGGGTTCGGGTCTGGCGGAGTGGGTTCGGGTCTGGCGGAGTGGGTTCGGGCCTGCTGGAGTGGGTTCGGGTCTGGCGGAGTGGGTTTGGGTCTGGCGGAGAGGTTTGGGTCTGGCGGAGTGGGTTTGGGACTGGCGGAGTGGGTTTGGGTTTGGCGGAATGGGTTTGGGCCTGGCGGAGTGGGTTCGGGTCTGGCGGAGTGGGTTTGGGTCTCGCGGAGTGGGTTTGGGTCTGGCGGAGTGGGTTTGGGTCTGGCGGAGTGGGTTCGGGTCTGGCGGAGTGGGTTCGGGTCTGGCGGAGTGGGTTTGGGTCTGGCGGAGTGGGTTGGGGTCTGGCGGTGGGTTTCGGTCTGGCGGAGTGGGTTAGGGTCTGGCAGAGTGGGTTTTGGTCTGTCGGAGCGGGTTGGGGTCTGGCGGAGTGGTTCAGGTCTGTCGGAGTGGGTTCGGGTCTGGCGGAGTGGGTTCGGGTCTGGCGGAGTGGGTTCGGGTCTGCCGGAGTGGGTTCGGGTCTGCCGGAGTGGGTTCGGGTCTGGCGGAGTCGGTTCGGTTCTGGCAGAGTGGGTTTGTGTTTGGGTCTAGCGGAGTGGGTTTGTGTTTGGGTCTAGAGGAGTGGGTTTGGGTTTGGGTCTAGAGGAGTGGGTTTCGGTCTAGTGGAGTGGGTTTTGTGTCTAGCGGAGTGGGTTTGGGTCTGGCGGAGCGGGTTTGGGTCTGGCGGAGCGGGTTTGGGTCTGGCGGAGCGGGTTTGGGTCTGGCGGAGCGGGCTTGGGTCTGGCGGAGCGGGCTTGGGTCTGGCGGAGCGGGTTTGGGTCTGGCGGAGCGGGTTTGGGTCTGGCGGAGCGGGTTTGGGTCTGGCGGAGCGGGTTTGGGTCTGGCGGAGTGGGGTTGGGTCTGGCGGAGTGGGTTTGGGTCTGGCGGAGTGGGTTTGGGTCTGGCGGAGTGGGTTTGGGTCTGGCGGAGTGGGTTTGGGTCCGGCGGAGTGGGGTTGGGTCTGGCGGAGTGGGTTTGGGTCTGGCGGAGTGGGTTTGGGTCTGGCGGAGTGGGTTTGGGTCTGGCGGAGTGGGTTTGGGTCTGGCGGAGTGGGTTCGGGTCTGGCGGAGTGGGTTCGGGTCTGGCGGAGTGGGTTCGGGTCTGGCGGAGGGGGTTTGGGTCTGGCGGAGGGGGTTTGGGTCTGGCGGAGCGGGTTTGGGTCTGGCGGAGCGGGTTTGGGTCTGGCGGAGCGGGTTTGGGTCTGGCGGAGTGGGTTTGGGTCTGGCGGAGTGGGTTTGGGTCTGGCGGAGTGGGTTTGCATCTGGCGGAGTGGGTTTGCGTCTGGCGGAGTGGGTTTCGGTCTGGCGGAGTGGGTTTCGGTCTGGCGGAGTGGGTTAGGGTCTGGCGGTGCGGGTTAGGGTCTGGCGGAGCGGGTTAGGGTGGGTTTGGCTCCAGCGGAGTGGGTTCGGGTCTGGCGGAGTGGGTTCGGGTCTGGCGGAGTGGGTTCGGGTCTGGCGGAGTGGGTTCGGGTCTGGCGGAGTGGGTTCGGGCCTGCTGGAGTGGGTTCGGGCCTGCTGGAGTGGGTTCGGGTCTGGCGGAGTGGGTTTGGGTCTGGCGGAGAGGTTTGGGTCTGGCGGAATGGGTTTGGGTCTGGCGGAGTGGGTTTGGGTCTGGCGGAGTGTGTTTGGGCCTGGCGGAGTGGGTTCGGGTCTGGCGGAGTGGGTTCGGGTCTGGCGGAGTGGGTTCGGGTCTGGCGGAGTGGGTTCGGGTCTTGCGGAGTGGGTTTGTGTTTGGGTCTAGCGGAGTGGGTTTGTGTTTGGGTCTAGCGGAGTGGGTTTGTGTTTGGGTCTAGCGGCGTGGGTTCGGGTCTGGCGGAGTGGGTTCGGGTCTGGAGGAGTGGGTTCGGGTCTGGCGGAGTGGGTTCGGGTCTGGCGGAGTGGGTTTGGGTCTGGCGGAGTGGGTTTGGTTCTGGCGGATTTGGTTTGGGTCTGGCGGAGTGGGTTTGGGTCTGGCGGAGTGGGTTTGGGTCTGGCGGAGTGGGTTTGCGTCTGTCGGAGTGGTTTGCGTCTGTCGGAGTGGGTTTGGGTCTGGCGGAGTGGGTTCGGGTCTGGCGGAGTGGGTTCGGGTCTGGCGCATTGGGTTTGGTTCTGGCGGAGGTGGGTTTGGGCCTGGCGGTGGGTTTGGCGGAGTGGGTTAGTGACTGGCGGAGTGGGTTTGGGTCTGGCGGAGTGGGTTTGGGTCTGGCGGAGTGGGTTTGGGTCTGGCGGAGTGGGTTTGGGTCTGGCGGAGTGGGTTTGGGTCTGGCGGTGTGGTTTTGGGTCTGGCGGAGTGGGTTTGGGTCTGGCGGAGTGGGTTCGGGTCTGGCGGAGTGGGTTCGGGTCTGGCGGAGTGGGTCTGGGTCTGCTGGAGTGGGTTCGGGTCTGGCGGAGTGGGTTCGGGTCTGGCGGAGTGGGTCTGTGTTTGGGTCTAGCGGAGTGGGTTTGGGTTTGGGTCTAGAGGAGTGGGGTTGGGTGTAGTGGAGTGGGTTTGGGTCTAGCGGAATGGGTGTGGGTCTGGCGGAGTGGGTTTGGGTCTGGCGGAGTGGGTTTGGGTCTGGCGGAGTGGGTTTTGGTCTGGCGGAGTGGGTTTTGGTCTGGCGGAGTGGGTTTGGGTCTGGCGGAGTGGGTTTGGGTCTGGCGGAGTGGGTTCGGTTCCGGCGGAGTGGGTTCGGGTCCGGCGGAGTGGGATCGGGTCTGGCGGAGTGGGTTCGGGTCTGGCGGAGTGGGTTCGGGCCTGCCGGAGTGGGTTCGGGTCTGGCGGAGTGTGTTTGGGTCTGGCGGAGTGGGTTTGTGTCTCGCGGAGTGGGTTTGGGTCTGGCGGAGTGGGTTTGGGTCTGGCGGAGTGGGTTTGGGTCTGGCGGAGTGGGTTCGGGTCTGGCGGAGTGGGTTGGGGTCTGGCGGTGGGTTTCGGTCTGGCGGAGTGGGTTAGGGTCTGGCTGAGTGGGTTTTGGTCTGTCGGAGCGGGTTGGGGTCTGGCGGAGTGGTTCGGGTCTGTCGGAGTGGGTTTGGGTCTGGCGGAGTGGGTTCGGGTCTGGCGGAGTGGGTTCGGGTCTGCCGGAGTGGGTTCGGGTCTGGTGGAGTGGGTCTGGGTCTGGGGGAGTGGGTTCGGGTCTGGCGGAGTGGGTTCGGTTCTGGCGGAGTGGGTTTGTGTTTGGGTCTAGCGGAGTGGGTTTGTGTTTGGGTCTAGCGGCGTGGGTTTGTGTTTGGGTCTAGCGGCGTGGGTTCGGGTCTGGCGGAGTGGGTTCGGGTCTGGAGGAGTGGGTTCGGGTCTGGCGGAGTGGGTTCGGGTCTGGCGGAGTGGGTTTGGTTCTGCCGGAGTGGGTTTGGTTCTGGCGGATTGGGTTTGGGTCTGGCGGAGTGGGTTTGGGTCTGGCGGAGTGGGTTTGGGTCTGGCGCATTGGGTTTGGTTCTGGCGGAGGTGGGTTTGGGCCTGGCGGTGGGTTTGGCGGAGTGGGTTAGTGACTGGCGGAGTGGGTTTGGGTCTGGCGGAGTGGGTTTGGGTCTGGCGGAGTGGGTTTGGGTCTGGCGGAGTGGGTTTGGGTCTGGCGGAGTGGGTTTGGGTCTGGCGGTGTGGTTTTGGGTCTGGCGGAGTGGGTTTGGGTCTGGCGGAGTGGGTTCGGGTCTGGCGGAGTGGGTTCGGGTCTGGCGGAGTGGGTTCGGGTCTGGCGGAGTGGGTTCGGGTCTGGCGGAGTGGGTCTGTGTTTGGGTCTAGCGGAGTGGGTTTGGGTTTGGGTCTAGAGGAGTGGGGTTGGGTCTAGTGGAGTGGGTTTGGGTCTAGCGGAATGGGTGTGGGTCTGGCGGAGTGGGTTTGGGTCTGGCGGAGTGGGTTTGGGTCTGGCGGAGTGGGTTTGGGTCTGGCGGAGTGGGTTTTGGTCTGGCGGAGTGGGTTTGGGTCTGGCGGAGTGGGTTTGGGTCTGGCGGAGTGGGTTTGGGTCTGGCGGAGTGGGTTCGGTTCCGGCGGAGTGGGTTCGGGTCCGGCGGAGTGGGATCGGGTCTGGCGGAGTGGGTTCGGGTCTGGCGGAGTGGGTTCGGGCCTGCCGGAGTGGGTTCGGGTCTGGCGGAGTGTGTTTGGGTCTGTCGGAGAGGTTTGGGTCTGGCGGAGTGGGCTTGGGTCTGGCGGAGTGGGTTTGGGTCTGGCGGGGTGGGTTTCGGTTTGGCGGAGTGGGTTTGGGCCTGGCGGAGTGGGTTCGGGTCTGGCGGAGTGGGTTTGGGTCTGGCGGAGTGGGTTTGGGTCTGGCGGAGTGGGTTCGGGTCTGGCGGAGTGGGTTCGGGTCTGGCGGAGTGGGTTTGTGTCTGGCGGAGTGGGTTCGGGTCTGGCGGAGTGGGTTCGGGTCTGGCGTAGAGTGTTTGTGTTTGGGACTAGCGGAGTGGGTTTGGGTTTGGGTCTAGAGGAGTGGGTTTGGGTCCAGCGGAGTGGGTTTGGGTCTAGCGGAATGGGTTTGGGTCTGGAGGAGTGGGTTTGGGTCTGGCGGAGTGGGTTTGGGTCTGGCGGAGTGGGTTTGGGTCTGGCGGAGTGGGTTTGGGTCTGGCGGAGTGGATTGGGGTCTGGCGGAGTGGGTTCGGTTCCGGCGGAGTGGGTTCGGGTCCGGCGGAGTGGGTTCGGGTCTGGCGGAGTGGGTTCGGGTCTGGCGGAGTGGGTTCGGGCCTGCTGGAGTGGGTTCGGGTCTGGCGGAGTGGGTTTGGGTCTGGCGGAGAGGTTTGGGTCTGTCGGAGTCGGCTTGGGTCTGGCGGAGTGGGTTTGGGACTGGCGGAGTGGGTTTGGGTTTGGCGGAGTGGGTTTGGGCCTGGCGGAGTGGGTTCGGGTCTGGCGGAGTGGGTTTGGGTCTCGCGGAGTGGGTTTGGGTCTGGCGGAGCGGGTTTGGGTCTGGCGGAGTGGGTTCGGGTCTGGCGGAGTGGGTTTGGGTCTGGCGGAGTGGGTTGGGGTCTGGCGGTGGGTTTCGGTCTGGCGGAGTGGGTTAGGGTCTGGCTGAGTGGGTTTTGGTCTGTCGGAGCGGGTTGGGGTCTGGCGGAGTGGTTCGGGTCTGTCGGAGTGGGTTTGGGTCTGGCGGAGTGGGTTCGGGTCTGGCGGAGTGGGTTCGGGTCTGCCGGAGTGGGTTCGGGTCTGGTGGAGTGGGTCTGGGTCTGGGGGAGTGGGTTCGGGTCTGGCGGAGTGGGTTCGGTTCTGGCGGAGTGGGTTTGTGTTTGGGTCTAGCGGAGTGGGTTTGGGTTTGGGTCTAGAGGAGTGGGTTTCGGTCTAGCGGAGTGGGTTTTGTGTCTAGCGGAATGGGTTTGGTTCTGGCGGAGTGGGTTTGGGTCTAGAGGAGTGGGGTTGGGTCTAGTGGAGTGGGTTTGGGTCTAGCGGAATGGGTGTGGGTCTGGCGGAGTGGGTTTGGGTCTGGCGGAGTGGGTTTGGGTCTGGCGGAGTGGGTTTGGGTCTGGCGGAGTGGGTTTTGGTCTGGCGGAGTGGGTTTGGGTCTGGCGGAGTGGGTTTGGGTCTGGCGGAGTGGGTTTGGGTCTGGCGGAGTGGGTTCGGTTCCGGCGGAGTGGGTTCGGGTCCGGCGGAGTGGGATCGGGTCTGGCGGAGTGGGTTCGGGTCTGGCGGAGTGGGTTCGGGCCTGCCGGAGTGGGTTCGGGTCTGGCGGAGTGTGTTTGGGTCTGTCGGAGAGGTTTGGGTCTGGCGGAGTGGGCTTGGGTCTGGCGGAGTGGGTTTGGGTCTGGCGGAGTGGGTTTCGGTTTGGCGGAGTGGGTTTGGGCCTGGCGGAGTGGGTTCGGGTCTGGCGGAGTGGGTTTGGGTCTGGCGGAGTGGGTTTGGGTCTGGCGGAGTGGGTTTGGGTCTGGCGGAGTGGGTTCGGGTCTGGCGGAGTGGGTTTGTGTCTGGCGGAGTGGGTTCGGGTCTGGCGGAGTGGGTTAGGGTCTGGCGTAGAGGGTTTGTGTTTGGGACTAGCGGAGTGGGTTTGGGTTTGGGTCTAGAGGAGTGGGTTTGGGTCCAGCGGAGTGGGTTTGGGTCTAGCGGAATGGGTTTGGGTCTGGAGGAGTGGGTTTGGGTCTGGCGGAGTGGGTTTGGGTCTGGCGGAGTGGGTTTGGGTCTGGCGGAGTGGGTTTGGGTCTGGCGGAGTGGATTGGGGTCTGGCGGAGTGGGTTCGGTTCTGGCGGAGTGGGTTCGGGTCCGGCGGAGTGGGTTCGGGTCTGGCGGAGTGGGTTCGGGTCTGGCGGAGTGGGTTCGGGCCTGCTGGAGTGGGTTCGGGTCTGGCGGAGTGGGTTTGGGTCTGGCGGAGAGGTTTGGGTCTGTCGGAGTCGGCTTGGGTCTGGCGGAGTGGGTTTGGGACTGGCGGAGTGGGTTTGGGTTTGGCGGAGTGGGTTTGGGCCTGGCGGAGTGGGTTCGGGTCTGGCGGAGTGGGTTTGGGTCTCGCGGAGTGGGTTTGGGTCTGGCGGAGCGGGTTTGGGTCTGGCGGAGTGGGTTCGGGTCTGGCGGAGTGGGTTTGGGTCTGGCGGAGTGGGTTGGGGTCTGGCGGTGGGTTTCGGTCTGGCGGAGTGGGTTAGGGTCTGGCTGAGTGGGTTTTGGTCTGTCGGAGCGGGTTGGGGTCTGGCGGAGTGGTTCGGGTCTGTCGGAGTGGGTTTGGGTCTGGCGGAGTGGGTTCGGGTCTGGCGGAGTGGGTTCGGGTCTGCCGGAGTGGGTTCGGGTCTGGTGGAGTGGGTCTGGGTCTGGGGGAGTGGGTTCGGGTCTGGCGGAGTGGGTTCGGTTCTGGCGGAGTGGGTTTGTGTTTGGGTCTAGCGGAGTGGGTTTGGGTTTGGGTCTAGAGGAGTGGGTTTCGGTCTAGCGGAGTGGGTTTTGTGTCTAGCGGAATGGGTTTGGTTCTGGCGGAGTGGGTTTGGGTCTGGCGGAGTGGGTTTGGGTCTGGCGGAGTGGGTTTGGGTCTGGCGGTGGGTTTCGGTCTGGCGGAGTGGGTTAGGGTCTGGCAGAGTGGGTTTGGGTCTGTCAGAGCGGGTTCGCGTCTGGCGGAGTGGGTTTGGGTCTGGCGGGGTGGGTTTGGGTTTGGCGGAGTGGGTTTGGGCCTGGCGGAGTGGGTTCGGGTCTCGCGGAGTGGGTTTGGGTCTGGCGGAGTGGGTTCGGGTCTGGCGGAGTGGGTTTGGTTCTGGCGGATTGGGTTTGGGTCTGGCGGAGTGGGTTTGGGTCTGGCGGAGTGGGTTTGGGTCTGGCGGAGTGGGTTTGCGTCTGTCGGAGTGGGTTTGGGTCTGGCGTAGTGGGTTCGGGTCTGGCGGAGTGGGTTTGGGTCTGGCGCATTGGGTTTGGTTCTGGCGGAGGTGGGTTTGGGCCGGGCGGTGTGTTTGGCGGAGTGGGTTAGTGACTGGCGGAGTGGGTTTGGGTCTGGCGGAGTGGGTTTGGGTCTGGCGGAGTGGGTTTGGGTCTGGCGGAGTGGGTTTGGGTCTGGCGGAGTGGGTCTGGGTCTGGCGGAGTGGGTTTGAGTCTGGCGGAGTGGGTTTGGGTCTGGCGGAGTGGGTTTGGGTCTGGCGGAGTGGGTTTGGGTCTGGCGGAGTGGGTTTGGGTCTGGCGGAGTGGGTTTGGGTCTGGCGGAGTGGGTTTGGGTCTGGCGGTGGGTTTCGGTCTGGCGGAGTGGGTTAGGGTCTGGCGGAGTGGGTTAGGGTCTGTCGGAGCGGGTTAGAGTCTGTCGGAGCGGGTTGGGGTCTGTCGGAGCGGGTTGGGGTCTGGCGGAGTGGGTTTGGGTCTGGCGGAGTGGGTTTGGGTCTGGCGGAGTGGGTTTGGGTCTAGCGGAATGGGTTTGGGTCTGGCGGAGTGGGTTTGGGACTGGCGGAGTGGGTTTGGGTCTGGCGGAGTGGGTTTGGGTCTGGCGGAGTGGGTTTGGGTCTGGCGGAGTGGGTTCGGGTCTGGTGGAGTGGGTTCGGGTCTGGCGGAGTGGGTTTGTGTTTGGGTCTAGCGGAGTGGGTTTGGGCTTGGGTCTAGCGGAGTGGGTTCGGGTCTCGCGGAGTGGGTTTGGGTCTGGCGGAGTGGGTTTGTGTTTGGGTCTAGCGGAGTGGGTTTGGGTTTGGGTCTAGCGGAGCGGGTTTAGGTCTGTCGGAGCGGGTTGGGGTCTGGCGGAGTGGGTTGGGGTCTGGCGGAGTGGGTTGGGGTCTGGCCGAGTGGGTTTGGGTCTGGCCGAGTGGGTTTGGGTCTGGCGGAATGGGTTTGGGTCTGGCGGAGCGGGTTTGGGTCTGGCGGAGCGGGTTTGGGTCTGGCGGAGCGGGTTTGGGTCTGGCGGAGCGGGTTTGGGTCTGGCGGAGTGGGTTTGGGTCTGGCGGAGTGGGTTTGGGTCTGGCGGAGTGGGTTTGGGTCTGGCGGAGTGGGTTTGAGTCTGGCGGAGTGGGTTTGGGTCTGGCGGAGTGGGTTTGGGTCTGGCGGTGGGTTTCGGTCTGGCGGAGCGGGTTAGGGTCTGTCGGAGCGGGTTAGGGTCTGTCGGAGCGGGTTAGGGTCTGTCGGAGCGGGTTGGGGTCTGTCGGAGCGGGTTTGGGTCTGGCGGAGTGGGTTTGGGTCTGGCGGAGTGGGTTTGGGTCTGGCGGAGTGGGTTTGGGTCTGGCGGAATGGGTTTGGGTCTGGCGGAGTGGGTTTGGGACTGGCGGAGTGGGTTTGGGTCTGGCGGAGTGGGTTTGGGTCTGGCGGAGTGGGTTCGGGTCTGGCGGAGTGGGTTCGGGTCTGGCGGAGTGGGTTCGGGTCTGGCGGAGTGGGTTCGGGCCTGCTGGAGTGGGTTCGGGTCTGGCGGAGTGGGTTCGGGTCTGGCGGAGAGGTTCGGGTCTGGCGGAGTGGGCTTGGGTCTGGCGGAGTGGGTTTGGGTCTGGCGGAGTGTGTTTGGGCCTGGCGGAGTGGGTTCGGGTCTGGCGGAGTGGGTTCGGGTCTGGCGGAGTGGGTTCGGGTCTGGCGGAGTGGGTTCGGGTCTGGCGGAGTGGGTTCGGGTCTTGCGGAGTGGGTTTGTGTTTGGGTCTAGCGGAGTGGGTTTGTGTTTGGGTCTAGCGGAGTGGGTTTGTGTTTGGGTCTAGCGGCGTGGGTTTGGGTCTGGCGGAGTGGGTTCGGGTCTGGAGGAGTGGGTTCGGGTCTGGCGGAGTGGGTTCGGGTCTGGCGGAGTGGGTTTGGGTCTGGCGGAGTGGGTTTGGTTCTGGCGGATTGGGTTTGGGTCTGGCGGAGTGGGTTTGGGTCTGGCGGAGTGGGTTTGGGTCTGGCGGAGTGGGTTTGCGTCTGTCGGAGTGGGTTTGGGTCTGGCGGAGTGGGTTTGGGTCTGGCGGAGTGGGTTCGGGTCTGGCGGAGTGGGTTTGGGTCTGGCGCATTGGGTTTGGTTCTGGCGGAGGTGGGTTTGGGCCTGGCGGTGGGTTTGGCGGAGTGGGTTAGTGACTGGCGGAGTGGGTTTGGGTCTGGCGGAGTGGGTTTGGGTCTGGCGGAGTGGGTTTGGGTCTGGCGGAGTGGGTTTGGGTCTGGCGGAGTGGGTTTGGGTCTGGCGGTGTGGTTTTGGGTCTGGCGGAGTGGGTTTGGGTCTGGCGGAGTGGGTTTGGGTCTGGCGGAGTGGGTTCGGGTCTGGCGGAGTGGGTCTGGGTCTGCTGGAGTGGGTTCGGGTCTGGCGGAGTGGGTTCGGGTCTGGCGGAGTGGGTCTGTGTTTGGGTCTAGCGGAGTGGGTTTGGGTTTGGGTCTAGAGGAGTGGGTTTGGGTCTAGTGGAGTGGGTTTGGGTCTAGCGGAATGGGTGTGGGTCTGGCGGAGTGGGTTTGGGTCTGGCGGAGTGGGTTTGGGTCTGGCGGAGTGGGTTTGGGTCTGGCGGAGTGGGTTTTGGTCTGGCGGAGTGGGTTTGGGTCTGGCGGAGTGGGTTTGGGTCTGGCGGAGTGGGTTTGGGTCTGGCGGAGTGGGTTCGGTTCCGGCGGAGTGGGTTCGGGTCCGGCGGAGTGGGTTCGGGTCTGGCGGAGTGGGTTCGGGTCTGGCGGAGTGGGTTCGGGCCTGCCGGAGTGGGTTCGGGTCTGGCGGAGTGTGTTTGGGTCTGGCGGAGAGGTTTGGTTCTGGCGGAGTGGGCTTGGGTCTGGCGGAGTGGGTTTGGGTCTGGCGGAGTGGGTTTCGGTTTGGCGGAGTGGGTTTGGGCCTGGCGGAGTGGGTTCGGGTCTGGCGGAGTGGGTTTGGGTCTGGCGGAGTGGGTTTGGGTCTGGCGGAGTGGGTTTGGGTCTGGCGGAGTGGGTTCGGGTCTGGCGGAGTGGGTTTGTGTCTGGCGGAGTGGGTTCGGGTCTGGCGGAGTGGGTTAGGGTCTGGCGTAGTGGGTTTGTGTTTGGGACTAGCGGAGTGGGTTTGGGTTTGGGTCTAGAGGAGTGGGTTTGGGTCCAGCGGAGTGGGTTTGGGTCTAGCGGAATGGGTTTGGGTCTGGAGGAGTGGGTTTGGGTCTGGCGGAGTGGGTTTGGGTCTGGCGGAGTGGGTTTGGGTCTGGCGGAGTGGGTTTGGGTCTGGCGGAGTGGATTGGGGTCTGGCGGAGTGGGTTCGGTTCTGGCGGAGTGGGTACGGGTCCGGCGGAGTGGGTTCGGGTCTGGCGGAGTGGGTTCCGGTCTGGCGGAGTGGGTTCGGGCCTGCTGGAGTGGGTTCGGGTCTGGCAGAGTGGGTTTGGGTCTGGCGGAGAGGTTTGGGTCTGGCGGAGTCGGCTTGGGTCTGGCGGAGTGGGTTTGGGACTGGCGGAGTGGGTTTGGGTTTGGCGGAGTGGGTTTGGGCCTGGCGGAGTGGGTTTGGGTCTGGCGGAGTGGGTTTGGGTCTCGCGGAGTGGGTTTGGGTCTGGCGGAGTGGGTTCGGGTCTGGCGGAGTGGGTTCGGGTCTGGCGGAGGGGGTTCGGGTCTGGCGGAGTGGGTTTGGGTCTGGCGGAGTGGGTTTGGGTCTGGCGGAGCGGGTTTGGGTCTGGCGGAGCGGGTTTGGGTCTGGCGGAGCGGGTTTGGGTCTGGCGGAGCGGGTTTGGGTCTGGCGGAGTGGGTTTGGGTCTGGCGGAGTGGGTTTGGGTCTGGCGGAGTGGGTTTGGGTCTGGCGGAGTGGGTTTGGGTCTGGCGGAGTGGGTTTGGGTCTGGCGGAGTGGGTTTGGGTCTGGCGGAGTGGGTTAGGGTCTGGCGGTGGGTTTCAGTCTGGCGGAGTGGGTTAGGGTCTGGCGGAGTGGGTTAGGGTCTGGCGGAGTGGGTTAGGGTCTGTCGGAGTGGGTTTGGGACCGGCGGAGTGGGTTCGGCTCCGGCGGAGTGGGTTCGGGTCTGGCGGAGTGGGTTCGGGTCTGGCGGAGTGGGTTCGGGTCTGGCGGAGTGGGTTCGGGTCTGGCGGAGTGGGTTCGGGTCTGGCGGAGTGGGTTCGGGCCTGCTGGAGTGGGTTCGGGTCTGGCGGAGAGGTTTGGGTCTGGCGGAGTGGGCTTGGGTCTGGCGGAGTGTGTTTGGGCCTGGCGGAGTGGGTTCGGGTCTGGCGGAGTGGGTTCGGGTCTGGCGGAGTGTGTTTGGTTCTGGCGGAGTGGGCTTGGGTCTGGCGGAGTGGGTTTGGGTCTGGCGGAGTGGGTTTCGGTTTGGCGGAGTGGGTGTGGGCCTGGCGGAGTGGGTTCGGGTCTGGCGGAGTGGGTTTGGGTCTGGCGGAGTGGGTTTGGGTCTGGCGGAGTGGGTTTGGGTCTGGCGGAGTGGGTTCGGGTCTGGCGGAGTGGGTTCGGGTCTGGCGGAGTGGGTTTGTGTCTGGCGGAGTGGGTTCGGGTCTGGCGGAGTGGGTTCGGGTCTGGCGGAGTGGGTTCGGGTCTGGCGGAATGGGTTCGGGTCTGGCGGAGTGGGTTCGGGTCTTGCGGAGTGGGTTTGTGTTTGGGACTAGCGGAGTGGGTTTGGGTTTGGGTCTAGAGGAGTGGGTTTGGGTCCAGCGGAGTGTGTTTGGGTCTAGCGGAGTGGGTTTGGGTCTGGCGGAGTGGGTTTGGGTCTGGCGGAGTGGGTTTGGGTCTGGCGGAGTGGGTTTGGGTCTGGCGGAGTGGATTGGGGTCTGGCGGAGCGGGTTTGGGTCTGTCGGAGCGGGTTGGGGTCTGGCGGAGTGGGTTGGGGTCTGGCGGAGTGGTTCGGGTCTGGCGGAGTGGGTTCGGGTCTGGCGGAGAGGTTTGGGTCGGGCGGAGTGGGTTTGGGTCTGGCGGAGTGGGTTTGGGTCTGGCGGAGTGGGTTTGGGTCTGGCGGAGTGGGTTTGGGTCTGGCGGAGTGGGTTTTGGTCTGGCGGAGTGGGTTTTGGTCTGGCGGAGTGGGTTTGGGTCTGGCGGAGTGGGTTTGGGTCTGGCGGAGTGGGTTTTGGGTCCGGCGGAGTGGGTTCGGGTCTGGCGGTGTGGGTTCGGTTCTGGCGGAGTGGGTTCGGGTCCGGCGGAGTGGGTTCGGGTCTGGCGGAGTGGGTTCGGGCCTGCCGGAGTGGGTTCGGGCCTGCCGGAGTGGGTTCGGGCCTGGCGGAGTGTGTTTGGGTCTGGCGGAGAGGTTTGGGTCTGGCGGAGTGGGCTTGGGTCTGGCGGAGTGGGTTTGGGTCTGGCGGAGTGGGTTTGGGTTTGGCGGAGTGGGTTTGGGCCTGGCGGAGTGGGTTCGGGTCTGGCGGAGTGGGTTCGGGTCTGGCGGAGTGGGTTTGGGTCTGGCGGAGTGGGTTCGGGTCTGGCGGAGTGGGTTCGGGTCTGGCGGAGTGGGTTTGTGTCTGGCGGAGTGGGTTCGGGTCTGGCGGAGTGGGTTCGGGTCTGGCGTAGTGGGTTTGTGTTTGGGACTAGCGGAGTGGGTTTGGGTTTGGGTCTAGAGGAGTGGGTTTGGGTCCAGCGGAGTGGGTTTGGGTCTGTCGGAGCGGGTTGGGGTCTGGCGGAGTGGGTTGGGGTCTGGCGGAGTGGTTCGGGTCTGGCGGAGTGGGTTCGGGTCTGGCGGAGAGGTTTGGGTCGGGCGGAGTGGGTTTGGGTCTGGCGGAGTGGGTTTGGGTCTGGCGGAGTGGGTTTGGGTCTGGCGGAGTGGCTTTGCGTCTGGCGGAGTGGGTTTTGGTCTGGCGGAGTGGGTTTTGGTCTGGCGGAGTGGGTTTGGGTCTGGCGGAGTGGGTTTGGGTCTGGCGGAGTGGGTTTTGGGTCCGGCGGAGTGGGTTTGGGTCTGGCGGAGTGGGTTCGGGTCTGGCGGAGTGGGTTCGGGTCCGGCGGAGTGGGTGCGGGTCTGGCGGAGTGGGTTCGGGTCTGGCGGAGTGGGTTCGGGTGTGGCGGAGTGGGTTTGTGTTTGGGTCTCGCGGAGTGGGTTTGGGTCCAGCGGAGTGGGTTGGGGTCTAGCGGAGTGGGTTCGTGTCTGGCGGAGTGGGTTCGGGTCTGGCGGAGTGGGTTCGGGTCTGGCGGAGTGGGTTCGGGTGTGGCGGAGTGGGTTTGGTTCTGGCGGAGTGGGTTTGGGTCTGGCGGAGTGGGTTTGGGTCTGGCGGAGTGGGTTTGGGTCTGGCGGAGTGGGTTTGCGTCTGGCGGAGTGGGTTTGGGTCTGGCGGAGTGGGTTTGGGTCTGGCGGAGTGGGTTTGGGTCTGGCGGAGTGGGTTTGGGTCTGGCGGAGTGGGTTTGGGTCTGGCGGAGTGGGTTTGGGTCTGGCGGAGTGGGTTTTGGTCTGGCGGAGTGGGTTTTGGTCTGGCGGAGTGGGTTTTGGTCTGGCGGAGTGGGTTTGGGTCCGGCGGAGTGGATTTTGGGTCCGGCGGAGTGGGTTCGGGCCTGCCGGAGTGGGTTCGGGCCTGCCGGAGTGGGTTCGGGTCTGGCGGAGTGTGTTTGGGTCTGGCGGAGAGGTTTGGGTCTGGCGGAGTGGGCTTGGGTCTGGCGGAGTGGGTTTGGGTTTGGCGGAGTGGGTTTGGGCCTGGCGGAGTGGGTTCGGGCCTGGCGGAGTGGGTTCGGGTCTGGCGGAGTGGGTTTGGGTCTGGCGGAGTGGGTTTGGGTCTGGCGGAGTGGGTTCGGGTCTGGCGGAGTGGGTTCGGGTCTGGCGGAGTGGGTTCGGGTCTGGCGGAGTGGGTTCGGGTCTGGCGGAGTGGGTTCGGGTCTGGCGGAGTGGGTTCGGGTCTGGCGGAATGGGTTTGTGTTTGGGTCCCGCGGAGTGGGTTTGGGTTTGGGTCCAGCGGAGTGGGTTGGGGTCTAGCGGAGTGGGTTCGTGTCTGGCGGAGTGGGTTCGGGTCTGGCGGAGTGGGTTCGGGTCTGGCGGAGTGGGTTCGGGTGTGGCGGAGTGGGTTTGGGTCTGGCGGAGTGGGTTTGGTTCTGGCGGAGTGGGTTTGGGTCTGGCGGAGTGGGTTTGGGTCTGGCGGAGTGGGTTTGGGTCTGGCGGAGTGGGTTTGCGTCTGGCGGAGTGGGTTTGGGTCTGGCGGAGTGGGTTTGGGTCTGGCGGAGTGGGTTTGGGCCTGGCGGTGGGTTTGGCAGAGTGGGTTAGTGTCTGGCGGAGTGGGTTTGGGTCTGGCGGAGTGGGTTTGGGTCTGGCGGAGTGGGTTTCGGTCTGGCGGAGTGGGTTTCGGTCTGGCGGAGTGGGTTTTGGTCTGGCGGAGTGGGTTTGGGTCTGGCGGAGTGGGTTTGGGTCTGGCGGAGTGGGTTTTGGGTCCGGCGGAGTGGGTTCGGGTGTGGCGGAGTGGGTTCGGGTGTGGCGGAGTGGGTTCGGGTCCGGCGGAGTGGGTTCGGGTCTGGCGGAGTGGGTTCGGGTCTGGCGGAGTGGGTTCGGGCCTGCCGGAGTGGGTTCGGGTCTGGCGGAGTGGGTTTGGGGCTGGCGGAGTGGGTTTGGGCCTGGCGGTGGGTTTGGCAGAGTGGGTTAGTGTCTGGCGGAGTGGGTTTGGGTCTGGCGGAGTGGGTTTCGGTCTGGCGGAGTGGGTTTCGGTCTGGCGGAGTGGGTTTTGGTCTGGCGGAGTGGGTTTGGGTCTGGCGGAGTGGGTTTGGGTCTGGCGGAGTGGGTTTTGGGTCCGGCGGAGTGGGTTCGGGTGTGGCGGAGTGGGTTCGGGTGTGGCGGAGTGGGTTCGGGTCCGGCGGAGTGGGTTCGGGTCTGGCGGAGTGGGTTCGGGTCTGGCGGAGTGGGTTCGGGCCTGCCGGAGTGGGTTCGGGTCTGGCGGAGTGGGTTTGGGGCTGGCGGAATGGGTTTGGGTCTGGCGGAGTGGGTTTGGGTCTGGCGGAGTGGGTTTGGGTCTGGCGGAGTGGGTTTGGGTCTGGCGGAGTGGGTTTGGGTCTGGCGGAGTGGGTTGGGGTCTGGCGGAGTGGGTTGGGGTCTGGCGGAGTGGGTTGGGGTCTGGCGGAGTGGGTTCGGGTCTGGCGGAGTGGGTTCGGGTCTGGCGGAGTGGGTTCGGGTCAGGCGGAGTGGGTTCGGGTCTGGCGGAGAGGTTTGGGTCTGGCGGAGTGGGTTTGGGTCTGGCGGAGTGGGTTTGGTTCTTGCTGAGTGGGTTTGGGTCTGGCGGAGTGGGTTTGGGTCTGGCGGAGTGGGTTTGGTTCTGGCGGAGTGGGTTTGGGTCTGGCGGGGTGGGTTTGGGTCTGGCGGAGTGGGTTCGGGTCTGGTGGAGAGGTTTGGGTCTGGCGTAGTGGGCTTGGGTCTGGCGGAGTGGGTTTGGTTCTTGCTGAGTGGGTTTGGGTCTGGCGGAGTGGGTTTGGGTCTGGCGGAGTGGGTTTGGTTCTGGCGGAGTGGGTTTGGGTCTGGCGGAGTGGGTTTGGGTCTGGCGGAGTGGGTTTGGGTCTGGCGGAGTGGGTTTGGGTCTGGCGGAGTGGGTTTGGGTCTGGCGGAGTGGGTTTGGGTCTGGCGGAGTGGGTTTGGGTCTGGCGGAGTGGGTTTGGGTCTGGCGGAGTGTGTTCGGGTCTGGCGGAGTGGGTTTGGGTCTGGCGGAGTGGGTTCGGGCATGCCGGAGTGGGTTCGGGTCTGGCGGAGTGGGTTTGGGTCTGGCGGAGAGGTTTGGGTCTGGCGGAGTGGGCTTGGGTCTGGCGGAGTGGGCTTGGGTCTGGCGGAGTGGGTTTGGGTCTGGCGGAGTGGGTTTGGGTTTGGCGGAGTTGGTTTGGGTTTGGCGGAGTGGGTTTGGGTCTGCCGGAGTGGGTTCGGGTCAGGCGGAGTGGGTTCGGGTCTGGTGGAGAGGTTTGGGTCTGGCGTAGTGGGCTTGGGTCTGGCGGAGTGGGTTTGGTTCTTGCTGAGTGGGTTTGGGTCTGGCGGAGTGGGTTTGGGTCTGGCGGAGTGGGTTTGGTTCTGGCGGAGTGGGTTTGGGTCTGGCGGGGTGGGTTTGGGTCTGGCGGAGTGGGTTTGGGTCTGGCGGAGTGGGTTTGGGTCTGGCGGAGTGGGTTTGGGTCTGGCGGAGTGGGTTTTGGGTCCGGCGGAGTGGGTTTGGGTCTGGCGGAGTGGGTGCGGTTCTGGCGGAGTGGGTTTGGGTCCGGCGGAGTGGGTTCGGGTCTGGCGGAGTGTGTTCGGGTCTGGCGGAGTGGGTTCGGGACTGGCGGAGTGGGTTCGGGCCTGCCGGAGTGGGTTCGGGTCTGGCGGAGTGGGTTTGGGTCTGGCGGAGAGGTTTGGGTCTGGCGGAGTGGACTTGGGTCTGGCGGAGTGGGTTTGGGTCTGGCGGAGTGGGTTTGGGTTTGGCGGAGTGGGTTTGGGTTTGCCGGAGTGGGTTTGGGCCTGGCGGAGTGGGTTCGGGTCTGGCGGAGTGGGTTTGGGTCTCGCGGAGTGGTTTTGGGTCTGGCGGAGTGGGTTCGGGTCTGGCGGAGTGGGTTCGGTTCTGGCGGAGTGGGTTTGGGTCTAGCGGAGTGGGTTTGTGTTTGGGTCTGGCGGAGTGGGTTTGGGTTTGGGCCTCGAGCAGTGGGTTTGGGTCTAGCGGAGTGGGTTTGGGTCTAGCCGAATGGGTTTGGGTCTGGCGGAGTGGGTTTGGGTCTGGCGGAGTCGGTTTGGGTCTGGCGGAGTGGGTTTGGGTTTGGCGGAGAGGTTTGGGTCTGGCGGAGTGGGTTCGGTTCTGGCGGAGTGGGTTCGGGTCCGGCGGAGTGGGTTCGGGTCTGGCGGAGTGGGTTCGGGTCTGGCGGAGTGGGTTCGGGCCTGCCGGAGTGGGTTCGGGTCTGGCGGAGTGGGTTTGGGGCTGGCGGAGAGGTTTGGGTCTGGCGGAGTGGGCTTGCGTCTGGCGGAGTTGGTTTGGGTCTGGCGGAGTGGGTTTGGGTTTGGCGGAGTGGGTTCGGGCCTGGCGGAGTGGGTTCGGGTCTGGCGGAGTGGGTTTGGGTCTCGCGGAGTGGGTTTGGGTCTGGCGGAGTGGGTTTGGGTCTGGCGGAGTGGGTTCGTGTCTGGCGGAGTGGGTTTGTGTCTGGCGGAGTGGGTTCGGGTCTGGCGGAGTGGGTTCGGGTCTGGCGGAGTGGGTTTGTGTTTGGGACTAGCGGAGTGGGTTTGGGTTTGGGTCTAGAGGAGTGGGTTTGGGTCCAGCGGAGTGGGTTTGGGTCTAGCGGAATGGGTTTGGGTCTGGTGGAGTGGGTTTGGGTCTGGCGGAGTGGGTTTGGGTCTGGCGGAGTGGGTTTGGGTCTGGCGGAGTGGGTTTGGGTCTGGCGGAGTGGGTTGGGGTCTGGCGGAGTGGGATGGGGTCTGGCGGAGTGGGTTTGGGTCTGGCGGAGTGGGTTGGGGTCTGGCGGAGTGGGTTCGGGTCAGGCGGAGTGGGTTTGGGTCTGGTGGAGAGGTTTGTGTCTGGCGTAGTGGGCTTGGGTCTGGCGGAGTGGGTTTGGGTCTGGCGGAGTGGGTTTGGTTCTGGCGGAGTGGGTTTGGGTCTGGCGGGGTGGGTTTGGGTCTGGCGGAGTGGGTTTGGGTCTGGCGGAGTGGGTTTGGGTCTGGCGGAGTGGGTTTGGGTCCGGCGGAGTGGGTTTTGGGTCCGGCGGAGTGGGTTTGGGTCTGGCGGAGCGGGTGCGGTTCTCGCGGAGTGGGTTCGGGTCCGGCGGAGTGGGTTCGGGTCTGGCGGAGTGTGTTCGGGTCTGGCGGAGTGGGTTTGGGTCTGGCGGAGTGGGTTCGGGCATGCCGGAGTGGGTTCGGGTCTGGCGGAGTGGGTTTGGGTCTGGCGGAGAGGTTTGGGTCTGGCGGAGTGTGCTTGGGTCTGGCGGGGTGTGCTTGGGTCTGGCGCAGTGGGTTTGGGTCTGGCGGCATGGGTTTGGGCCTGCCGGAGTGGGTTTGGGTTTGGCGGAGAGGTTTGGGTCTGGCGGAGTGGGCTTGGGTCTGGCTGAGTGGGTTTGGGTCTGGCGGAGTGGGTTTGGGTCTGGCGGAGTGGGTTTGGGTCTGGCGGAGTGGGTTCGGGTTTGGCGGAGTGGGTTCGGGCCTGGCGGAGTGGGTTCGGGTCTGGCGGAGTGGGTTCGGGTCTGGCGGAGTGGGTTCGGGTCTGGCGGAGTGGGTTTGGGTCTGGCGGAGTGGGTTGGGGTCTGGCGGAGTGGGTTTTGGTCTGGCGGAGTGGGTTCGGGTCTGGCGGAGTGGGTTCGGGTCTGGCGGAGTGGGTTTTGGTCTGGCGGAGTGGGTTTGGTTCTGGCTGATTGGGTTTGGGTCTGGCGGAGTGGGTTTGGGTCTGGCGGAGTGGGTTTGGGTCTGGCGGAGTGGGTTTGCGTCTGGCGGAGTGGGTTTGGGTCTGGCGGAGTGGGTTCGGGTCTGGCGGAGTGGGTTCGGGTCTGGCGGAGTGGGTTTGGGTCTGGCGCATTGGGTTTGGGTCTGGCGGAGTGGGTTTGGGTCTGGCGGAGTGGGTTTGGGTCTGGCGGAGTGGGTTTGGGTCTGGCGGTGTGGTTTTGGGTCTGGCGGAGTGGGTTTGGGTCTGGCGGAGTGGGTTTGGGTCTGGCGGAGTGGGTTCGCGTCTGGTGGAGTGGGTCTGGGTCTGGTGGAGTGGGTTCGGGTCTGGCGCATTGGGTTTGGGTCTGGCGGAGTGGGTTTGGGTCTGGCGGAGTGGGTTTGGGTCTGGCGGAGTGGGTTTGGGTCTGGCGGTGTGGTTTTGGGTCTGGCGGAGTGGGTTTGGGTCTGGCGGAGTGGGTTTGGGTCTGGCGGAGTGGGTTCGGGTCTGGTGGAGTGGGTCTGGGTCTGGTGGAGTGGGTTCGGGTCTGGCGGAGTGGGTTCGGTTCTGGCGGAGTGGGTTTGTGTTTGGGTCTAGCGGAGTGGGTTTGGGTTTGGGTCCAGAGGAGTGGGTTTGGGTCTAGCGGAATGGGTTTGGTTCTGGCGGAGTGGGTTTGGGTCTGGCGGAATGGGTTTGGTTCTGGCGGAGTGGGTTTGGGTCTGGCGGAGTGGGTTTGGGTCTGGCGGAGTGGGTTTGGGTCTGGCGGAGTGGGTTTGGGTCTCGCGGAATGGGTTTGGGTCTGGCGGAGTGGGTTTGGGTCTGGCGGAGTGGGTTTGGGTCTGGCGGAGTGGGTTTGGGTCTGGCGGAGTGGGTTTGGGTCTGGCGGAGTGGGTTCGGGTCTGGCGGAGTGGGTTCGGGTCTTGCGGAGTGGGTTCGGGTCTGGCGGAGTGGGTTCGGGTCTGGCGGAGTGGGTTTGGGTCTGGCGGTGGGTTTCGGTCTGGCGGAGTGGGTTATGGTCTGGCGGAGTGGGTTTGGGTCTGTGGAGCGGGTTGGGGTCTGGCGGAGTGGTTCGGGTCTGGCGGAGTGGGTTGGGGTCTCGCGGAGTGGTTCGGGTCTGGCGGAGTGGGTTTGGGTCTGGCGGAATGGGTTTGGGCCTGCCGGCGTGGGTTCGGGTCTGGCGGAGTGGGTTTGGGTCTGGCGGAGAGGTTTGGGTCTGGCGGAGTGGGCTTGGGTCTTGCGGAGTGGGTTTGGGTCTGGCGGAGTGGGTTTGGGTTTGGCGGAGTGGGTTCGGGCCTGGCGGAGTGGGTTCGGGTCTGGCGGAGTGGGTTCGGGTCTGGCGGAGTGGGTTCGGGTCTGGCGGAGTGGGTTCGGGTCTGGCGGAGTGGGTTTGGGTCTGGCGGAGTGGGTTGGGGTCTGGCGGAGTGGGCTCGGGTCTGGCGGAGTGGGTTTGTGTTTGGGTCTGGCGGAGTGGGTTTGTGTTTGGGTCTAGCGGAGTGGGTTTGGGTCTAGCGGAGTGGGTTTGGGTCTGGCGGAGTGGGTTTGGGTCTGGCGGAGTGGGTTTGGGTCTGGCGGAGTGGGTTGGGGTCTGGCGGAGTGGGTTCGGGTCTGGCGGAGTGGGTTTGTGTTTGGGTCTGGCGGAGTGGGTTGGGGTCTAGCGGAGTGGGTTTGGGTCTGGCGGAGTGGGTTTGGGTCTGGCGGCGTGGGTTTGTGTCTGGCGGCGTGGGTTTGGGTCTGGCGGAGTGTGTTGGGGTCTGGCGGAGTGGGTTGGGGTCTGGCGGAGTGGGTTTGGGTCTGGCGGAGTGGGTTTGGGTCTGGCGGAGTGGGTTTGGGTCTGGCGGAGTGGGTTTGGGTCTGGCGGAGTGGGTTTGGGTCTCGCGGAATGGGTTTGGGTCTGGCGGAGTGGGTTTGGGTCTGGCGGAGTGGGTTTGGGTCTGGCGGAGTGGGTTTGGGTCTGGCGGAGTGGGTTTGGGTCTGGCGGAGTGGGTTCGGGTCTGGCGGAGTGGGTTCGGGTCTGGCGGAGTGGGTTCGGGTCTGGCGGAGTGGGTTCGGGTCTGGCGGAGTGGGTTTGGGTCTGGCGGTGGGTTTCGGTCTGGCGGAGTGGGTTAGGGTCTGGCGGAGTGGGTTTGGGTCTGGCGGAGCGGGTTGGGGTCTGGCGGAGTGGTTCGGGTCTGGCGGAGTGGGTTGGGGTCTAGCGGAGTGGTTCGGGTCTGGCGGAGTGGGTTTGGGTCTGGCGGAATGGGTTTGGGCCTGCCGGCGTGGGTTCGGGTCTGGCGGAGTGGGTTTGGGTCTGGCGGAGAGGTTTGGGTCTGGCGGAGTGGGCTTGGGTCTTGCGGAGTGGGTTTGGGTCTGGCGGAGTGGGTTTGGGTTTGGCGGAGTGGGTTCGGGCCTGGCGGAGTGGGTTCGGGTCTGGCGGAGTGGGTTCGGGTCTGGCGGAGTGGGTTCGGGTCTGGCGGAGTGGGTTCGGGTCTGGCGGAGTGGGTTTGGGTCTGGCGGAGTGGGTTGGGGTCTGGCGGAGTGGGCTCGGGTCTGGCGGAGTGGGTTTGTGTTTGGGTCTAGCGGAGTGGGTTTGTGTTTGGGTCTAGCGGAGTGGGTTTGGGTCTAGCGGAGTGGGTTTGGGTCTGGCGGAGTGGGTTTGGGTCTGGCGGAGTGGGTTGGGGTCTGGCGGAGTGGGTTGGGGTCTGGCGGAGTGGGTTCGGGTCTGGCGGAGTGGGTTTGCGTTTGGGTCTAGCGGAGTGGGTTGGGGTCTAGCGGAGTGGGTTTGGGTCTGGCGGAGGGGGTTTGGGTCTGGCGGCGTGGGTTTGTGTCTGGCGGCGTGGGTTTGGGTCTGGCGGAGTGTGTTGGGGTCTGGCGGAGTGGGTTGGGGTCTGGCGGAGTGGGTTGGGGTCTGGCGGAGTGGGTTTGGGTCTGGCGGAGTGGGTTGGGGTCTGGCGGAGTGGGTTGGGGTCTGGCGGAGTGGGTTTGGGTCTGGCGGAGTGGGTTGGGGTCTGGCGGTGGGTTTCGGTCTGGCGGAGTGGGTTTGGGTCTGGCGGAGAGGGTTTGGGTCTGTCGGAGCGGGTTGGGGTCTGGCGTAGTGGTTCGGGTCTGGCAGAGTAGGTTGGGGTCTGACGGAGTGGTTCGGGTCTGGCGGAGTGGGTTCGGGTCTGGCGGAGTGGGTTCGCGTCTGCCGGAGTGGGTTCGGGTCAGGCGGAGTGGGTTTGGGTCTGGTGGAGAGGTTTGGGTCTGGCGTAGTGGGCTTGGGTCTGGCGGAGTGGGTTTGGTTCTTGCTGAGTGGGTTTGGGTCTCGCGGAGTGGGTTTGGGTCTGGCGGAGTGGGTTCGGTTCTGGCGGAGTGGGTTTGTGTTTGGGTCTCGCGGAGTGGGTTTGTGTTTGGGTCTGGCGGAGTGGGTTTGGGTTTGGGCCTAGAGCAGTGTGTTTGGGTCTAGCGGAGTGGGTTTGGGTCTAGCCGAATGGGTTTGGGTCTGGCGGAGTGGGTTTGGGTCTGGCGGAGTCGGTTTGGGTCTGGCGGAGTGGGTTTGGGTCTGGCGGAGTGGGTTTGGTTCTGGCGGAGTGGGTTGGGGTCTGGCGGAGTGGGTTCGGGTCTGGCGGAGTGGGTTCGGGTCTGGCGGAGTGGGTTCGGGTCTGGCGGAGTGGGTTCGGGTCTGGCGGAGTGGGTTTTGGTCTGGCGGAGTGGGTTTGGTTCTGGCTGATTGGGTTTGGGTCTGGCGGAGTGGGTTTGGGTCTGGCGGAGTGGGTTTGCATCTGGCGGAGTGGGTTTGCGTCTGGCGGAGTGGGTTTGGGTCTGGCGGAGTGGGTTCGTGTCTGGCGGAGTGGGTTTGGGTCTGGCGCATTGGGTTTGGGTCTGGCGGAGTGGGTTTGGGTCTGGCGGAGTGGGTTTGGGTCTGGCGGAGTGGGTTTGGGTCTCGCGGAATGGGTTTGGGTCTGGCGGAGTGGGTTTGGGTCTGGCGGAGTGGGTTTGGGTCTGGCGGAGTGGGTTTGGGTCTGGCGGAGTGGGTTTGGGTCTGGCGGAGTGGGTTTGGGTCTGGCGGAGTGGGTTCGCGTCTGGTGGAGTGGGTCTGGGTCTGGTGGAGTGGGTTCGGGTCTGGCGCATTGGGTTTGGGTCTGGCGGAGTGGGTTTGGGTCTGGCGGAGTGGGTTTGGGTCTGGCGGAGTGGGTTTGGGTCTGGCGGTGTGGTTTTGGGTTTGGCGGAGTGGGTTTGGGTCTGGCGGAGTGGGTTTGGGTCTGGCGGAGTGGGTTCGGGTCTGGTGGAGTGGGTCTGGGTCTGGTGGAGTGGGTTCGGGTCTGGCGGAGTGGGTTCGGTTCTGGCGGAGTGGGTTTGTGTTTGGGTCTAGCGGAGTGGGTTTGGGTTTGGGTCCAGAGGAGTGGGTTTGGGTCTAGCGGAATGGGTTTGGTTCTGGCGGAGTGGGTTTAGGTCTGGCGGAATGGGTTTGGTTCTGGCGGAGTGGGTTTGGGTCTGGCGGAGTGGGTTTGGGTCTGGCGGCGTGGGTTTGGGTCTGGCGGAGTGGGTTTGGGTCTCGCGGAATGGGTTTGGGTCTGTCGGAGCGGGTTGGGGTCTGGCGTAGTGGTTCGGGTCTGGCAGAGTAGGTTGGGGTCTGGCGGAGTGGTTCGGGTCTGGCGGAGTGGGTTCGGGTCTGGCGGAGTGGTTTCGGGTTTGGCGGAGTGGGTTCGGGTCTGGCGGAGTGGGTTCGCGTCTGCCGGAGTGGGTTCGGGTCAGGCGGAGTGGGTTTGGGTCTGGTGGAGAGGTTTGGGTCTGGCGTAGTGGGCTTGGGTCTGGCGGAGTGGGTTTGGTTCTTGCTGAGTGGGTTTGGGTATGGCGGAGTGGGTTTGGGTCTGGCGGAGTGGGTTCGGTTCTGGCGGAGTGGGTTTGTGTTTGGGTCTGGCGGAGTGGGTTTGGGTTTGGGCCTAGAGCAGTGTGTTTGGGTCTAGCGGAGTGGGTTTGGGTCTAGCCGAATGGGTTTGGGTCTGGCGGAGTGGGTTTCGGTCTGGCGGAGTCGGTTTGGGTCTGGCGGAGTGGGTTTGGGTCTGGCGGAGTGGGTTTGGTTCTGGCGGAGTGGGTTGGGGTCTGGCGGAGTGGGTTCGGGTCTGGCGGAGTGGGTTCGGGTCTGGCGGAGTGGGTTCGGGTCTGGCGGAGTGGGTTTTGGTCTGGCGGAGTGGGTTTTGGTCTGGCGGAGTGGGTTTGGTTCTGGCTGATTGGGTTTGGGTCTGGCGGAGTGGGTTTGGGTCTGGCGGAGTGGGTTTGCGTCTGGCGGAGTGGGTTTGCGTCTGGCGGAGTGGGTTTGGGTCTGGCGGAGTGGGTTCGGGTCTGGCGGAGTGGGTTTGGGTCTGGCGCATTGGGTTTGGGTCTGGCGGAGTGGGTTTGGGTCTGGCGGAGTGGGTTTGGGTCTGGCGGAGTGGGTTTGGGTCTCGCGGAATGGGTTTGGGTCTGGCGGAGTGGGTTTGGGTCTGGCGGAGTGGGTTTGGGTCTGGCGGAGTGGGTTTGGGTCTGGCGGAGTGGGTTTGGGTCTGGCGGAGTGGGTTCGCGTCTGGTGGAGTGGGTCTGGGTCTGGTGGAGTGGGTTCGGGTCTGGCGCATTGGGTTTGGGTCTGGCGGAGTGGGTTTGGGTCTGGCGGAGTGGGTTTGGGTCTGGCGGAGTGGGTTTGGGTCTGGCGGTGTGGTTTTGGGTCTGGCGGAGTGGGTTTGGGTCTGGCGGAGTGGGTTTGGGTCTGGCGGAGTGGGTTCGGGTCTGGTGGAGTGGGTCTGGGTCTGGTGGAGTGGGTTCGGGTCTGGCGGAGTGGGTTCGGTTCTGGCGGAGTGGGTTTGTGTTTGGGTCTAGCGGAGTGGGTTTGGGTTTGGGTCCAGAGGAGTGGGTTTGGGTCTAGCGGAATGGGTTTGGTTCTGGCGGAGTGGGTTTGGGTCTGGCGGAATGGGTTTGGTTCTGGCGGAGTGGGTTTGGGTCTGGCGGAGTGGGTTTGGGTCTGGCGGAGTGGGTTTGGGTCTGGCGGAGTGGGTTTGGGTCTCGCGGAATGGGTTTGGGTCTGGCGGAGTGGGTTTGGGTCTGGCGGAGTGGGTTTGGGTCTGGCGGAGTGGGTTTGGGTCTGGCGGAGTGGGTTTGGGTCTGGCGGAGTGGGTTTGGGTCTGGCGGAGTGGGTTTGGGTCTTGCGGAGTGGGTTCGGGTCTGGCGGAGTGGGTTTGGGTCTGGCGGAGTGGGTTTGGGTCTGGCGGTGGGTTTCGTTCTGGCGGAGTGGGTTAGGGTCTGGCGGAGTGGGTTTGGGTCTGTGGAGCGGGTTGGGGTCTGGCGGAGTGGTTCGGGTCTGGCGGAGTGGGTTGGGGTCTAGCGGAGTGGTTCGGGTCTGGCGGAGTGGGTTTGGGTCTGGCGGAATGGGTTTGGGCCTGCCGGCGTGGGTTCGGGTCTGGCGGAGTGGGTTTGGGTTTGGCGGAGAGGTTTGGGTCTGGCGGAGTGGGCTTGGGTCTTGCGGAGTGGGTTTGGGTCTGGCGGAGTGGGTTTGGGTTTGGCGGAGTGGGTTCGGGCCTGGCGGAGTGGGTTCGGGTCTGGCGGAGTGGGTTCGGGTCTGGCGGAGTGGGTTCGGGTCTGGCGGAGTGGGTTCGGGTCTGGCGGAGTGGGTTTGGGTCTGGCGGAGTGGGTTGGGGTCTGGCGGAGTGGGCTCGGGTCTGGCGGAGTGGGTTTGTGTTTGGGTCTAGCGGAGTGGGTTTGTGTTTGGGTCTAGCGGAGTGGGTTTGGGTCTAGCGGAGTGGGTTTGGGTCTGGCGGAGTGGGTTTGGGTCTGGCGGAGTGGGTTTGGGTCTGGCGGAGTGGGTTGGGGTCTGGCGGAGTGGGTTCGGGTCTGGCGGAGTGGGTTTGTGTTTGGGTCTAGCGGAGTGGGTTGGGGTCTAGCGGAGTGGGTTTGGGTCTGGCGGAGTGGGTTTGGGTCTGGCGGCGTGGGTTTGTGTCTGGCGGCGTGGGTTTGGGTCTGGCGGAGTGGGTTGGGGTCTGGCGGAGTGGGTTGGGGTCTGGCGGAGTGGGTTGGGGTCTGGCGGAGTGGGTTTGGGTCTGGCGGAGTGGGTTGGGGTCTGGCGGAGTGGGTTGGGGTCTGGCGGAGTGGGTTTGGGTCTGGCGGAGTGGGTTCGGGTCAGGCGGAGTGGGTTTGGGTCTGGTGGAGAGGTTTGGGTCTGGCGTAGTGGGCTTGGGTCTGGCGGAGTGGGTTTGGTTCTTGCTGAGTGGGTTTGGGTCTGGCGGAGTGGGTTTGGGTCTGGCGGAGTGGGTTCGGTTCTGGCGGAGTGGGTTTGTGTTTGGGTCTCGCGGAGTGGGTTTGTGTTTGGGTCTGGCGGAGTGGGTTTGGGTTTGGGCCTCGAGCAGTGTGTTTGGGTCTAGCGGAGTGGGTTTGGGTCTAGCCGAATGGGTTTGGGTCTGGCGGAGTGGGTTTGGGTCTGGCGGAGTCGGTTTGGGTCTGGCGGAGTGGGTTTGGGTCTGGCGGAGTGGGTTTGGTTCTGGCGGAGTGGGTTGGGGTCTGGCGGAGTGGGTTCGGGTCTGGCGGAGTGGGTTCGGGTCTGGCGGAGTGGGTTCGGGTCTGGCGGAGTGGGTTTTGGTCTGGCGGAGTGGGTTTTGGTCTGGCGGAGTGGGTTTGGTTCTGGCTGATTGGGTTTGGGTCTGGCGGAGTGGGTTTGGGTCTGGCGGAGTGGGTTTGCGTCTGGCGGAGTGGGTTTGCGTCTGGCGGAGTGGGTTCGGGTCTGGCGGAGTGGGTTCGGGTCTGGCGGAGTGGGTTTGGGTCTGGCGCATTGGGTTTGGGTCTGGCGGAGTGGGTTTGGGTCTGGCGGAGTGGGTTTGGGTCTGGCGGAGTGGGTTTGGGTCTCGCGGAGTGGGTTTGGGTCTGGCGGAGTGTGTTTGGGTCTGGCGGAGTGGGTTTGGGTCTGGCGGAGTGGGTTTGGGTCTGGCGGAGTGGGTTTGGGTCTGGCGGAGTGGGTTTGGGTCTTGCGGAGTGGGTCCGGGTCTGGCGGAGTGGGTTTGGGTCTGGCGGAGTGGGTTTGGGTCTGGCGGTGGGTTTCGGTCTGGCGGAGTGGGTTAGGGTCTGGCGGAGTGGGTTTGGGTCTGTGGAGCGGGTTGGGGTCTGGCGGAGTGGTTCGGGTCTGGCGGAGTGGGTTGGGGTCTAGCGGAGTGGTTCGGGTCTGGCGGAGTGGGTTTGGGTCTGGCGGAGTGGGTTTGGGCCTGCCGGCGTGGGTTCGGGTCTGGCGGAGTGGGTTTGGGTTTGGCGGAGAGGTTTGGGTCTGGCGGAGTGGGCTTGGGTCTTGTGGAGTGGGTTTGGGTCTGGCGGAGTGGGTTTGGGTTTGGCGGAGTGGGTTCGGGCCTGGCGGAGTGGGTTCGGGTCTGGCGGAGTGGGTTCGGGTCTGGCGGAGCGGGTTCGGGTCTGGCGGAGCGGGTTCGGGTCTGGCGGAGTGGGTTTGGTTCTGGCGGAGTGGGTTGGGGTCTGGCGGAGTGGGCTCGGGTCTGGCGGAGTGGGTTTGTGTTTGGGTCTAGCGGAGTGGGTTGGGGTCTAGCGGAGTGGGTTTGGGTATGGCGGAGTGGGTTTGGGTCTGGCGGAGTGGGTTTGGGTCTGGCGGAGTGGGTTGGGGTCTGGCGGAGTGGGTTCGGGTCTGGCGGAGTGGGTTTGTGTTTGGGTCTAGCGGAGTGGGTTGGGGTCTAGCGGAGTGGGTTTGGGTCTGGCGGAGTGGGTTTGGGTCTGGCGGAGTGGGTTTGTGTCTGGCGGAGTGGGTTTGGGTCTGGCGGAGTGGGTTGGGGTTTGGCGGAGTGGGTTGGGGTCTGGCGGAGTGGGTTTGGGTCTGGCGGAGTGGGTTTGGGTCTGGCGGAGTGGGTTGGGGTCTGGCGGAGTGGGTTTGGGTCTGGCGGCGTGGGTTTGGGTCTGGCGGAGTGGGTTGGGGTCTGGCGGTGGGTTTCGGTCTGGCGGAGTGGGTTTGGGTCTGGCGGAGAGGGTTTGGGTCTGTCGGAGCGGGTTGGGGTCTGGCGTAGTGGTTCGGGTCTGGCAGAGTAGGTTGGGGTCTGGCGGAGTGGTTCGGGTCTGGCGGAGTGGTTTCGGGTCTGGCGGAGTGGTTTCGGGTCTGGCGGAGTGGGTTCGGGTCTGGCGGAGTGGGTTCGCGTCTGCCGGAGTGGGTTCGGGTCAGGCGGAGTGGGTTTGGGTCTGGCGTAGTGGGCTTGGGTCTGGCGGAGTGGGTTTGGTTCTTGCTGAGTGGGTTTGGGACTGGCGGAGTGGGTTTGGGTCTGGCGGAGTGGGTTTGGCGGAGTGGGTTTGGGTCTGGCAGGGTGGGTTTGGGTCTGGCGGAGTGGGTTTGGGTCTGGCGGAGTGGGTTTGGGTCTGGCGGAGTGGGTTTGGGTCCGGCGGAGTGGGTTTTGGGTCCGGCGGAGTGGGTTTGGGTCCGGCGGAGTGGGTGCGGTTCCGGCGGAGTGGGTTTGGGTCCGGCGGAGTGGGTTCCGGTCTGGCGGAGTGTGTTCGGGTCTGGCGGAGTGGGTTTGGGTCTGGCGGAGTGGGTTCGGGCCTGCCGGAGTGGGTTCGGGTCTGGCGGAGTGGGTTTGGGTCTTGCGGAGAGGTTTGGGTCTGGCGGAGTGGACTTGGGTCTGGCGGAGTGGACTTGGGTCTGGCGGAGTGGGTTTGGGTTTGGCGGAGTGGGTTCGGGTTTGCCGGAGTGGGTTCGGGCCTGGCGGAGTGGGTTCGGGTCTGGCGGAGTGGGTTTGGGTCTCGCGGAGTGGTTTTGGGTCTGGCGGAGTGGTTTTGGGTCTGGCGGAGTGGGTTCGGGTCTGGCGGAGTGGGTTCGGTTCTGGCGGAGTGGGTTTGTGTTTGGGTCTAGCGGAGTGGGTTGGGGTCTAGCGGAGTGGGTTTGGGTCTGGCGGAGTGGGTTTGGGTCTGGCGGAGTGGGTTTGTGTCTGGCGGAGTGGGTTTGGGTCTGGCGGAGTGGGTTGGGGTCTGGCGGAGTGGGTTGGGGTCTGGCGGAGTGGGTTTGGGTCTGGCGGAGTGGGTTTGGGTCTGGCGGAGTGGGTTGGGGTCTGGCGGAGTGGGTTGGGGTCTGGCGGAGTGGGTTTGGGTCTGGCGGAGTGGGTTGGGGTCTGGCGGTGGGTTTCGGTCTGGCGCAGTGGGTTTGGGTCTGGCGGAGAGGGTTTGGGTCTGTCGGAGCGGGTTGGGGTCTGGCGTAGTGGTTCGGGTCTGGCAGAGTAGGTTGGGGTCTGGCGGAGTGGTTCGGGTCTGGCGGAGTGGGTTCGGGTCTGGCGGAGTGGTTTCGGGTCTGGCGGAGTGGGTTCGCGTCTGCCGGAGTGGGTTCGGGTCAGGCGGAGTGGGTTTGGGTCTGGTGGAGAGGTTTGGGTCTGGCGTAGTGGGCTTGGGTCTGGCGGAGTGGGTTTGGTTCTTGCTGAGTGGGTTTGGGTCTGGCGGAGTGGGTTTGGGTCTGGCGGAGTGGGTTTGGGTCTGGCGGAATGGGTTTGTTTCTGGCGGAGTGGGTTTGGGTCTGGCGGAGTGGGTTTGGGTCTGGCGGAGTGGGTTTGGGTCTGGCGGAGTGGGTTTGGGTCTGGCGGAGTGGGTTTGGGTCTGGCGGAGTGGGTTTGGGTCTGGCGGAGTGGGTTTGGGTCTGGCGGAGTGCGTTAGGGTCTGGCGGAGTGGGTTCGGGTCTTGCGGAGTGGGTTCGGGTCTTGCGGAGTGGGTTCGGGTCTGGCGGAGTGGGTTTGGGTCTGGCGGAGTGGGTTTGGGTCTGGCGGTGGGTTTCGGTCTGGCGGAGTGGGTTAGGGTCTGGCGGAGCGGGTTTGGGTCTGTCGGAGCGGGTTGGGGTCTGGCGGAGTGGTTCGGGTCTGGCGGAGTGGTTCGGGTCTGGCGGAGTGGTTCGGGTCTGGCGGAGTGGGTTCGGGTCGGCGGAGTGGTTTCGGGTCTGGCGGAGTGGGTTCGGGTCTGGCGGAGTGGGTTCGGGTCTGGCGGAGTGGGTTCGGGTCCGTCGGAGTGGGTTTGGGTCTGGCGGAGAGGTTTGGGCCTGGCGGAGTGGGCTTGGGTCTGGCGGAGTGGGTTTGGGTCTGGCGGAGTGGGTTCGCTTCCGGCGGAGTGGGTTCGGGTCCGGCGGAGTGGGTTGGGGTCTGGCGGAGTGGGTTGGGGTCTGGCGGAGTGGGTTGGGGTCTGGCGGAGTGGGTTTGGGTCTGGCTGAGTGGGTTGGGGTCTGGCGGAGTGGGTTGGGGTCTGGCGGAGTGGGTTTGGGTCTGGCGGAGTGGGTTTGGGTCTCGCGGAGTGGGTTTGGGTCTGGCGGAGTGGGTTTGGGTCTGGCGGAGTGGGTTTGGGTCTGGCGGAGTGGGTTTGGGTCTGGCGGAGTGGGTTTGGGTCTGGCGGAGTGGGTTTGGGTCTGGCGGAGTGCGTTTGGGTCTGGCGGAGTGGGTTCGGGTCTTGCGGAGTGGGTTCGGGTCTTGCGGAGTGGGCTCGGGTCTGGCGGAGTGGGTTCGGGTCTGGCGGAGTGGGTTTGGGTCTGGCGGTGGGTTTCGGTCTGGCGGAGTGGGTTAGGGTCTGGCGGAGTGGGTTTGGGTCTGTCGGAGCGGGTTGGGGTCTGGCGGAGTGGTTCGGGTCTGGCGGAGTGGTTCGGGTCTGGCGGAGTGGTTCGGGTCTGGCGGAGTGGGTTCGGGTCGGCGGAGTGGTTTCGGGTCTGGCGGATGGGTTCGGGTCTGGCGGAGTGGGTTTGGGTCTGGCGGAGTGGGTTCGGGTCCGTCGGAGTGGGTTTGGGTCTGGCGGAGTGGGTTTGGGTCTGGCGGAGTGGGTTGGGGTCTGGCGGAGTGGGTTCGGGTCTGGCGGAGTGGGTTCGGGTCTGGCGGAGTGGGTTCGGGTCTGGCGGAGTGGGTTTTGGTCTGGCGGAGTGGGTTTTGGTCTGGCGGAGTGGGTTTGGTTCTGGCTGATTGGGTTTGGGTCTGGCGGAGTGGGTTTGGGTCTGGCGGAGTGGGTTTGCGTCTGGCGGAGTGGGTTTGGGTCTGGCGGAGTGGGTTTGGGTCTGGCGGAGTGGGTTCGGGTCTGGCGGAGTGGGTTTGGGTCTGGCGCATTGGGTTTGGGTCTGGCGGAGAGGTTTGGGTCTGGCGGAGTGGGCTTGGGTCTTGCGGAGTGGGTTTCGGTCTGGCGGAGTGGGTTTGGGTTTGGCGGAGTGGGTTTGGGCCTGGCGGAGTGGGTTCGGGTCTGGCGGAGTGGGTTCGGGTCTGGCGGAGTGGGTTCGGGTCTGGCGGAGTGGGTTGGGGTCTGGCGGAGTGGGTTTGGGTCTGGCGGAGTGGGTTGGGGTCTGGCGGAGTGGGCTCGGGTCTGGCGGAGTGGGTTTGTGTTTGGGTCTAGCGGAGTGGGTTGGGGTCTAGCGGAGTGGGTTTGGGTCTGGCGGAGTGGGTTTGGGTCAGGCGGAGTGGGTTGGGGTCTGGCGGAGTGGGTTCGGGTCTGGCGGAGTGGGTCTGGCAGAGTGGGTTTGTGTTTGGGTGTAGCGGAGTGGGTTGGGGTCTAGCGGAGTGGGTTTGGGTCTGGCGGAGAGGGTTTGGGTCTGGCGGAGTGGGTTCGGGTCTGGCGGAGTGGGTTCGGGTGTGGCGGAGTGGGTTTTGGTCTGGCGGAGTGGGTTTGGTTCTGGCTGATTGGGTTTGGGTCTGGCGGAGTGGGTTTGGGTCTGGCGGAGTGGGTTTGGGTCTGGCGGAGTGGGTTCGGGTCTGGCGGAGTGGTTCGGGTCTGGCGGAGTGGTTCGGGTCTGGCGGAGTGGTTCGGGTCTGGCGGAGTGGGTTCGGGTCGGCGGAGTGGGTTCGGGTCTGGCGGAGTGGGTTCGGGTCTGGCGGAGTGGGTTCGGGTCTGGCGGAGTGGGTTCGGGTCCGTCGGAGTGGGTTTGGGCCTGGCGGAGTGGGCTTGGGTCTGGCGGAGTGGGTTTGGGTCTGGCGGAGTGGGTTCGCTTCCGGCGGTGTGGGTTCGGGTCCGGCGGAGTGGGTTCGGGTCTGGCGGAGTGGGTTCGGGTCTGGCGGAGTGGGTTCGGGTCTGGCGGAGTGGGTTTGGGTCTGGCGGAGTGGGTTTGGGTCTGGCGGAGTGGCTTCGGGTCTGGCGGAGTGGGTTTGGGTTTGGCGGAGAGGTTTGGGTCTGGCGGAGTGGGCTTGGGTCTTGCGGAGTGGGTTTGGGTCTGGCGGAGTGGGTTTGGGTTTGGCGGAGTGGGTTTGGGCCAGGCGGAGTGGGTTCGGGTCTGGCGGAGTGGGTTCGGGTCTGGCGGAGTGGGTTCGGGTCTGGCGGAGTGGGTTCGGGTCTGGCGGAGTGGGTTTGGGTCTGGCGGAGTGGGTTGGGGTCTGGCGGAGTGGGCTCGGGTCTGGCGGAGTGGGTTTGTGTTTGGGTCTAGCGGAGTGGGTTGGGGTCTAGCGGAGTGGGTTTGGGTCCGGCGGAGTGGGTTTGGGTCTGGCGGAGTGGGTTGGGGTCTGGCGGAGTGGGTTCGGGTCTGGCGGAGTGGGTTTGTGTTTGGGTGTAGCGGAGTGGGTTGGGGTCTAGCGGAGTGGGTTTGGGTCTGGCGGAGAGGGTTTGGGTCTGGCGGAGTGGGTTCGGGTCTGGCGGAGTGGGTTCGGGTGTGGCGGAGTGGGTTTTGGTCTGGCGGAGTGGGTTTGGTTCTGGCTGATTGGGTTTGGGTCTGGCGGAGTGGGTTTGGGTCTGGCGGAGTGGGTTTGGGTCTGGCGGAGTGGGTTTCCGTCTGGCGGAGTGGGTTTGGGTCTGGCGGAGTGGGTTCGGGTCTGGCGGAGTGGGTTCGGGTCTGGCGGAGTGGGTTTGGGTCTGGCGCATTGGGTTTGGGTCTGGCGGAGTGGGTTTGGGTCTGGCGGAGTGGGTTTGGGTCTGGCGGAGTGGGTTTGGGTCTGGCGGTGTGGTTTTGGGTCTGGCGGAGTGGGTTTGGGTCTGGCGGAGTGGGTTTGGGTCTGGCGGAGTGGGTTCGGGTCTGGTGGAGTGGGTCTGGGTCTGGTGGAGTGGGTTCGGGTCTGGCGGAGTGGGTTTCGGTCTGGCGGAGTGGGTTTGCGTCTGGCGGAGTGGGTTTGGGTCTGGCGGAGTGGGTTTTGGGTCTGGCGGAGTGGGTTTGGGTCTGGCGGAATGGGTTTGGGTCTGGCGGAGTGGGTTTGGGACTGGCGGAGTGGGTTTGCGTCTGGCGGAGAGGGTTTGGGTCTGGCGGAGTGGGTTTGGGTCTGGCGGAGTGGGTTTGGGTCTGGCGGAGTGGGTTCGGGTCTGGTGGAGTGGGTGTGGGTCTGGCGGAGTGGGTTTGGGTCTGGCGGAGTGGGTTAGGGTCTGGCAGAGCGGGTTTGGGTCTGTCGGGGCGGGTTGGGGTCTGGCGGAGTGGTTCGGGTCTGGCGGAGTGGGTTGGGGTCTGGCGGAGTGGTTCGGGTCTGGCGGAGTGGTTCGGGTCTGGCGGAGTGGTTACGGGTCTGGCGGAGTGGGTTCGGGTCTGGCGGAGTGGGCTTGGGTCTGGCGGAGTGAGTTTGGTTCAGGCTGAGTGGGTTTGGGTCTGGCTGAGTGGGTTTGGGTCTGGCGGAGTGGGTTTGTGTTTGGGTCGAGCGGAGTGGGTTTGGGTTTGGGTCTAGAGGAGTGGGTTTGGGTCTAGCGGAGTGGGTTTGGGTCTAGCGGAATGGGTTTTGGTCTGGCGGAGTGGGTTTCGGTCTGGCGGAGTGGGTTTGGGTCTGGCGGAGTGGGTTTTGGTCTGGCGGAGTGGGTTTTGGGTCTGGCGGAGTGGGTTTGGGTCTGGCGGAGTGGGTTTGGGACTGGCGGAGTGGGTTTGGGACTGGCGGAGTGGGTTTGGGTCTGGCGGAGTGGGTTTGGGTCTGGCGGAGTGGGTTTGGGTCTGGCGGAGTGGGTTTGGGTCTGGTGGAGTGGGTTTGGGTCTGGCGGATTGGGTTTGGGTCTGGCGGTGGGTTTCGGTCTGGCGGAGCGGGTTAGGGTCTGGCGGAGCGGGTTTGGGTCTGTCGGACCGGGTTGGGGTCTGGCGGAGTGGTTCGGGTCTGGCGGAGTGGTTCGGGTCTGGCGGAGTGGGTTCGGGTCTGGCGGAGTGGGTTCGGGTCTGGCGGAGTGGTTTCGGGTCTGGCGGAGTGGGTTCGGGTCTGGCGGAGTGGGTTCGGGTCTGGCGGAGTGGGTTCGGGTCTGCCGGAGTGGGTTCGGGTCTGGCGGAGTGGGTTCGGGTCTGGCGGAGAGGTTTGGGTCTGGCGGAGTGGGCTTGGGTCCGGCGGAGTGGGTTTGGGTCCGGCGGAGTGGGTTTGGGTCCGGCGGAGTGGGTTTGGGTCCGGCGGAGTGGGTTTGGGTCCGGCGGAGTGGGTTTTGGGTCCGGCGGAGTGGGTTCGGGTCCGGCGGAGTGGGTTCGGTTCTGGCGGAGTGGGTTCGGGTCTGGCGGAGTGGGTTCGGGTCTGGCGGAGTGGGTTCGGGTCTGGCGGAGTGGGTTCGGGCCTGCTGGAGTGGGTTCGGGTCTGGCGGAGTGGGTTTGGGTCTGGCGGAGAGGTTTGGGTCTGGCGGAGTGGGCTTGGGTCTGGCGGAGTGGGTTTGGGTCTGGCGGAGTGGGTTCGGGTTTGGCGGACTGGGTTCGGGCCTGGCGGAGTGGGTTCGGGTCTGGCGGAGTGGGTTTGGGTCTTGCGGAGTGGGTTTGGTTCTGGCGGAGTGGGTTCGGGTCTGGCGGAGTGGGTTTGGGTCTGGCGGAGTGGGTTGGGGTCTGGCGGTGGGTTTCGGTCTGGCGGAGTGGGTTAGTGTCTGGCAGAATGGGTTTTGGTCTGTCGGAGCGGGTTGGTGTCTGGCGGAGTGGTTCGGGTCTGTCGGAGTGGGTTTGGGTCTGGCGGAGTGGGTTCGGGTCTGGCGGAGTGGGTTCGGGTCTGCCGGAGTGGGTTCGGGTCTGGTGGAGTGGGTCTGGGTCTGGTGGAGTGGGTTCGGGTCTGGCGGAGTGGGTTCGGTTCTTGCGGAGTGGGTTTGTGTTTGGGTCTAGCGGAGTGGGTTTGGGTTTGGGTCTAGAGGAGTGGGTTTCAGTCTGGCGGAGTGGGTTTTGTGTCTAGCGGAATGGGTTTGGTTCTGGCGGAGTGGGTTTGGGTCTGGCGGAGTGGGTTTGGGTCTGGCGGAGTGGGTTTGGGTCTGGCGGAGTGGGTTTGGGTTTGGCGGAGTGGGTTGGGGCCTGGCGGAGTGGGTTCGGGTCTGGCGGAGTGGGTTCGGGTCTGGCGGAGTGGGTTTGGGGCTGGCGGAGTGGGTTCGGGTCTGGCGGAGAGGTTTGGGTCTGGCGGAGTGGGCTTGGGTCTGGCGGAGTGGGTTTGGGTCTGGCGGAGTGGGTTCGGGTTTGGCGGACTGGGTTCGGGCCTGGCGGAGTGGGTTCGGGTCTGGCGGAGTGGGTTTGGGTCTTGCGGAGTGGGTTTGGTTCTGGCGGAGTGGGTTCGGGTCTGGCGGAGTGGGTTTGGGTCTGGCGGAGTGGGTTGGGGTCTGGCGGTGGGTTTCGGTCTGGCGGAGTGGGTTAGTGTCTGGCAGAATGGGTTTTGGTCTGTCGGAGCGGGTTGGTGTCTGGCGGAGTGGTTCGGGTCTGTCGGAGTGGGTTTGGGTCTGGCGGAGTGGGTTCGGGTCTGGCGGAGTGGGTTCGGGTCTGCCGGAGTGGGTTCGGGTCTGGTGGAGTGGGTCTGGGTCTGGTGGAGTGGGTTCGGGTCTGGCGGAGTGGGTTCGGTTCTTGCGGAGTGGGTTTGTGTTTGGGTCTAGCGGAGTGGGTTTGGGTTTGGGTCTAGAGGAGTGGGTTTCAGTCTGGCGGAGTGGGTTTTGTGTCTAGCGGAATGGGTTTGGTTCTGGCGGAGTGGGTTTGGGTCTGGCGGAGTGGGTTTGGGTCTGGCGGAGTGGGTTTGGGTCTGGCGGAGTGGGTTTGGGTTTGGCGGAGTGGGTTGGGGCCTGGCGGAGTGGGTTCGGGTCTGGCGGAGTGGGTTCGGGTCTGGCGGAGTGGGTTTGGGGCTGGCGGAGTGGGTTCGGGTCTGGCGGAGTGGGTTTGGGTCTGGCGGAGTGGGTTGGGGTCTGGCGGAGTGGGCTCGGGTCTGGCGGAGTGGGTTTGTGTTTGGGTCTAGCGGAGTGGGTTGGGGTCTAGCGGAGTGGGTTTGGTACTGGCGGAGTGGGTTTGGGTCTGGCGGAGTGGGTTGGGGTCTGGCGGAGTGGGTTCGGGTCTGGCGGAGTGGGTTTGTGTTTGGGTCTAGCGGAGTGGGTTGGGGACTAGCAGAGTGGGTTTGGGTCTGGCGGAGTGGGTTTGGGTCTGGCGGAGTGGGTTCGGGTCTGGCGGAGTGGGTTCGGGTGTGGCGGAGTGGGTTCGGGTGTGGCGGAGTGGGTTTTGGTCTGGCGGAGTGGGTTTGGTTCTGGCTGATTGGGTTTGGGTCTGGCGGAGTGGGTTTGGGTCTGGCGGAGTGGGTTTGGGTCTGGCGGAGTGGGTTTGCGTCTGGCGGAGTGGGTTTGGGTCTGGCGGAGTGGGTTCGGGTCTGGCGGAGTGGGTTCGGGTCTGGCGGAGTGGGTTTGGGTCTGGCGCATTGGGTTTGGGTCTGGCGGAGTGGGTTTGGGTCTGGCGGAGTGGGTTTGGGTCTGGCGGAGTGGGTTTGGGTCTGGCGGTGTGGTTTTGGGTCTGGCGGAGTGGGTTTGGGTCTCGCAGATTGGGTTCGGGTCTGGCGGAGTGGGTTCGGGTCTGCCGGAGTGGGTTCGGGTCTGGTGGAGTGGGTCTGGGTCTGGTGGAGTGGGTTCGGTTCTGGCGGAGTGGGTTTGTGTTTGGGTCTAGCGGAGTGGGTTTGGGTTTGGGTCTAGAGGAGTGGGTTTCGGTCTAGCGGAGTGGGTTTTGTGTCTAGCGGAATGGGTTTGGTTCTGGCGGAGTGGGTTTGGGTCTGGCGGAGTGGGTTTGGGTCTGGCGGAGTGGGTTTGGGTCTGGCGGAGTGGGTTTGGGTTTGGCGGAGTGGGTTTGGGCCTGGTGGAGTGGGTTCGGGTCCGGCGGAGTGGGTTCGGGTCTGGCGGAGTGGGTTTGGGTCTGGCGGAGTGGGTTTGGGTCTGGCGGTGTGGTTTTGGGTCTGGTGGAGTGGGTTTGGGTCTGGCGGAGTGGGTTCGGGTCTGGCGGAGTGGGTTCGGGTCTGCCGGAGTGGGTTCGGGTCTGGTTGAGTGGGTCTGGGTCTGGTGGAGTGGGTTCGGGTCTGGCGGAGTGGGTTCGGTTCTGGCGGAGTGGGTTTGTGTTTGGGTCTAGCGGAGTGGGTTTGGGTTTGCGTCTAGAGGAGTGGGTTTCGGTCTAGCGGAGTGGGTTTTGTGTCTAGCGGAATGGGTTTGGTTCTGGCGGAGTGGGTTTGGGTCTGGCGGAGTGGGTTTGGGTCTGGCGGAGTGGGTTTGGGTCTGTCGGAGTGGGTTTGGGCCTGGCGGAGTGGGTTCGGGTCTGGCGGAATGGGTTCGGGTCTGGCGGAGTGGGTTCGGGTCTGGCGGAGTGGGTTCGGGTCTGGCGGAGTGGGTTTGGGTCTGGCGGAGTGGGTTGGGGTCTGGCGGAGTGGGCTCGGGTCTGGCGGAGTGGGTTTGTGTTTGGGTCTAGCGGAGTGGGTTGGGGTCTGGCGGAGTGGGTTTGGTACTGGCGGAGTGGGTTTGGGTCTGTCGGAGTGGGTTGGGGTCTGGCGGAGTGGGTTCGGGTCTGGCGGAGTGGGTTTGTGTTTGGGTCTAGCGGAGTGGGTTGGGGTCTAGCGGAGTGGGTTTGGGTCTGGCGGAGTGGGTTCGGGTCTGGCGGAGTGGGTTCGGGTCTGGCGGAGTGGGTTCGGGTGTGGCGGAGTGGGTTTTGGTCTGGCGGAGTGGGTTTGGTTCTGGCTGATTGGGTTTGGGTCTGGCGGAGTGGGTTTGGGTCTGGCGGAGTGGGTTTGGGTCTGGCGGAGTGGGTTTGGGTCTGGCGGAGTGGGTTTGGGTCTGGCGGAGTGGGTTTGGGTCTGGCAGAGTGGGTTCGGGTCTGGCGGAGTGGGTTTGGGTCTGGCGCATTGGGTTTGGGTCTGGCGGAGTGGGTTTGGGTCGGGCGGAGTGGGTTTGGGTCTGGCGGAGTGGGTTTGGGTCTGGCGGTGTGGTTTTGGGTCTGGCGGAGTGGGTTTGGGTCTGGCGGAGTGGGTTCGGGTCTGGTGGAGTGGGTCTGGGTCTGGTGGAGTGGGTTCGGGTCTGGCGGAGTGGGTTCGGTTCTGGCGGAGTGGGTTTGTGTTTGGGTCTAGCGGAGTGGGTTTGGGTTTGGGTCTAGAGGAGTGGGTTTGGGTCTAGCGGAGTGGGTTTGGGTCTAGTGGAGTGGGTTCGGGTCTGGTGGAGTGGGTTCGGGTCTGGCGGAGTGGGTTCGGTTCTGGCGGAGTGGGTTTGTGTTTGCGTCTAGCGGAGTGGGTTTGGGTTTGGGTCCAGAGGAGTGGGTTTGGGTCTAGCGGAGTGGGTTTGGGTCTAGCGGAATGGGTTTGGTTCTGGCGGAGTGGGTTTGGGTCTGGCGGAGTGGGTTTGGGTCTGGCGGAGTGGGTTTGGGTCTGGCGGAGTGGGTTTGGGTCTGGCGGAGTGGGTTTGGGTCTGGCGGAGTGGGTTTGGGTCTGGCGGAGTGGGTTTGGGTCTGGCGGAGTGGGTTTGGGTCTGGCGGAGTGGGTTGGGTCTGGCGGAGTGGGTTTGGGTCTGGCGGAGTGGGTTTGGGTCTGGCGGAGTGGGTTTGTGTCTGGCGGAGTGGGTTTGGGTCTGGCGGAGTGGGTTTGGGTCTGGCGGTGGGTTTCGGTCTGGCGGAGCGGGTTTGGGTCTGTCGGAGCGGGTTGGGGTCTGGCGGAGTGGTTCGGGTCTGGCGGAGTGGGTTGGGGTCTGGCGGAGTGGTTCGGGTCTGGCGGAGTGGGTTTGGGTCTGGCGGAGAGGTTGGGTCTGGCGGAGTGGGCTTGGGTCTGGCGGAGTGGGTTTGGGTCTGGCGGAGTGGGTTTGGGCTTGGCGGAGTGGGTTTGGGCCTGGCGGAGTGGGTTTGCGTCTGGCGGAGTGGGTTTGGGTCTGGCGGAGTGGGTTTGGGTCTGGCGGAGTGGGTTTGCGTCTGGCGGAGTGGGTTCGGGTCTGGCGGAGTGGGTTCGGGTCTGGCGGAGTGGGTTTGGGTCTGGCGGAGTGGGTTTGGGTCTGGCGCATTGGGTTTGGGTCTGGCGGAGTGGGTTTGGGTCTGGCGGAGTGGGTTTGGGTCTGGCGGAGTGGGTTTGGGTCTGGCGGTGTGGTTTTGGGTCTGGCGGAGTGGGTTTGGGTCTGGCGGAGTGGGTTCGGGTCTGGCGGAGTGGGTTCGGGTCTGCCGGAGTGGGTTCGGGTCTGGTTGAATGGGTCTGGGTCTGGTGGAGTGGGTTCGGGTCTGGCGGAGTGGGTTCGGTTCTGGCGGAGTGGGTTTGTGTTTGGGTCTAGCGGAGTGGGTTTGGGTTTGGGTCTAGAGGAGTGGGTTTCGGTCTAGCGGAGTGGGTTTTGTGTCTAGCGGAATGGGTTTGGTTCTGGCGGAGTGGGTTTGGGTCTGGCGGAGTGGGTTTGGGTCTGGCGGAGTGGGTTTGGGTCTGGCTGAGTGGGTTTGGGCCTGGCGGAGTGGGTTCGGGTCTGGCGGAGTGGGTTCGGGTCTGGCGGAGTGGGTTCGGGTCTGGCGGAGTGGGTTCGGGTCTGGCGGAGTGGGTTCGGGTCTGGCGGAGTGGGTTTGGGTCTGGCGGAGTGGGTTGGGGTCTGGCGGAGTGGGCTCGGGTCTGGCGGAGTGGGTTTGTGTTTGGGTCTAGCGGAGTGGGTTGGGGTCTGGCGGAGTGGGTTTGGTACTGGCGGAGTGGGTTTGGGTCTGGCGGAGTGGGTTGGGGTCTGGCGGAGTGGGTTCGGGTCTGGCGGAGTGGGTTTGTGTTTGGGTCTAGCGGAGTGGGTTGGGGTCTAGCGGAGTGGGTTTGGGTCTGGCGGAGTGGGTTTGGGTCTGGCGGAGTGGGTTCGGGTCTGGCGGAGTGGGTTCGGGTCTGGCGGAATGGGTTTTGGTCTGGCGGAGTGGGTTTGGTTCTGGCTGATTGGGTTTGGGTCTGGCGGAGTGGGTTTGCGTCTGGCGGAGTGGGTTTGGGTCTGGCGGAGTGGGTTTGCGTCTGGCGCAGTGGGTTTGGGTCTGGCGGAGTGGGTTTGGGTCTGGCGGAGTGGGTTCGGGTCTGGCGGAGTGGGTTTGGGTCTGGCGCATTGGGTTTGGGTCTGGCGGAGTGGGTTTGGGTCTGGCGGAGTGGGTTTGGGTCTGGCGGAGTGGGTTTGGGTCTGGCGGTGTGGTTTTGGGTCTGGCGGAGTGGGTTTGGGTCTGGCGGAGTGGGTTCGGGTCTGGTGGAGTGGGTCTGGGTCTGGTGGAGTGGGTTCGGGTCTGGCGGAGTGGGTTCGGTTCTGGCGGAGTGGGTTTGTGTTTGGGTCTAGCGGAGTGGGTTTGGGTTTGGGTCTAGAGGAGTGGGTTTGGGTCTAGCGGAGTGGGTTTGGGTCTAGCGGAATGGGTTTGGTTCTGGCGGAGTGGGTTTGGGTCTGGCGGAGTGGGTTTGGGTCTGGCGGAGTGGGTTTGGGTCTGGCGGTGTGGGTTTGGGGTCTGGCGGAGTGGGTTTGGGTCTGGCGGAGTGGGTTTGGGGACTGGCGGGGTGGGTTTGGGTCTGGCGGAGTGGGTTCGGGTCTGGCGGAGTGGGTTCGGGTCTGGCGGCGTGGGTTCGGTTCTGGCGGAGTGGGTTTGGGTTTGGGTCTAGCGGAGTGGGTTTGGGTTTGGGTCTAGCGGAGTGGGTCTGGGTCTAGCGGAGTGGGTCTGGGTCTGGCGGAGTGGGTCAGGGTCTGGCGGAGTGGGTTTGGGTCTGGCGGAGTGGGTTTGGGTCTGGCGGAGTGGGTTTGGGTCTGGCGGAGTGGGTTGGGGTCTGGCTGAGTGGGTTCGGGTCTGGCGGCGTGGGTTCGGGTCTAGCGGAGTGCGTTTGGGTCTGGCGGAGTGGGTTTGGGTCTGGCGGAGTGGGTTTCGGTCTGGCGGAGTGGGTTTCGGTCTGGCGGAGTGCGTTTGGGTCTGGCGGAGTGGGTTTGGGTCTCGCGGAGTTGGTTTGGGTCTGGCGGAGTGGGTTTGGGTTTGGGTCCGGCGGAGTGGGTTTGGGTTTGGGTCCGGCGGAGTGGGTTTGGGTTTGGGTCCGGCGGAGTGGGTTTGGGTCTGGCGGAGTGGGTTTGGGTCTGGCGGAGTGGGTTAGGGTCTGTCGGAGTGGGTTCGGGTCTGGCGGAGTGGGTTCGGGTCTGGCGGAGTGAGTTTGGGTCTGGCGGAGTGGGTTTGGGTCTGGCGGAGTGGGTTTGGGTGTGGCGGAGTGGGTTTGGGTCTGGCGGAGTGGGTTTGGGTCTGGCGGAGTGGGTTTGGGTCTGGCGGAGTGGGTTTGGGTCTGGCGGCGTGGGTTCGGTTCTGGCGGAGTGGGTTTGGGTTTGGGCTAGCGGAGTGGTTTGGGTCTAGCGGAGTGGGTTTGGGTCTAGCGGAGTGGGTTTGTGTCTGGCGGAGTGGGTTTGGGTCTGGCGGAGTGGGTTTGGGTCTGGCGGAGTGGGTTTGGGTCTGGCGGAGTGGGTTTGGGTCTGGCGGAGTGGGTTTGGGTCTGGCTGAGTGGGTTCGGATCTGGCGGCGTGGGTTCGGGTCTAGCGGAGTGGGTTTGGGTCTGGCGGAGTGGGTTTGGGTCTGGCGGAGTGGGTTTCGGTCTGGCGGAGTGGGTTTCGGTCTGGCGGAGTGCGTTTGGGTCTGGCGGAGTGGGTTTGGGTCTCGCGGAGTGGGTTTGGGTCTGGCGGAGTGGGTTTGGGTTTGGGTCCGGCGGAGTGGGTTTGGGTTTGGGTCCGGCGGAGTGGGTTTGGGTCTGGCGGAGTGGCTTTGTGTCTGGCGGAGTGGGTTTGGGTCTGACGGAGTGGGTTTGGGTCTGACGGAGTGGGTTTGGGTCTGGCGGAGTGGGTTTGGGTCTGGCGGAGTGGGTTTGGGTCTGGCGGAGTGGCTTTGTGTCTGGCGGAGTGGGTTTGGGTCTGACGGAGTGGGTTTGGGTCTGGCGGAGTGGGTTTGGGTCTGGCGGAGTGGGTTTGGGTCTGGCGGAGTGGGTTTGGGTCTGGCGAAGTGGGTTTGGGTCTGGCGGAGTGGGTTTGGGCCTGGTGGTGGGTTTGAAGGAGTGGGTTAGTGTCTGGCAGAGCGGGTTCGGGTCTGTCAGAGCGGGTTGTGGTCTGGCGGAGTGGGTTCGGTTCTGGCGGAATGGGTTTGGGTCTAGCGGAGTGGCTTTGGGTCTGGCGGAGTGGGTTTGGGTCTGGAGGAATGGGTTTGGGTCTGGCGGAGTTGGTTTGGGTCTGGCGGAGTGGGTTTTGGTCTGGCGGAGTGGGTTTGGTTCACGTGGAGTGGGTTTGGGTCTGGCGGAGTGGGTTTGGGTCTGGCGGAGTGGGTTGGGGTCTGGCGGAGTGGGTTCGGTTCTGGCGGAGTGGGTTCGGGTCTGGCGGATTGGGTTCGGGTCTGGCTGAGTGGGTTCGGGTCTGGCGGAGTGGGTTTGGGTCTGGCGGAGTGGGTTCGGGTCTGGCGGAGTGGGTTTTGGTCTGGCGGAGTGGGTTTGGGTCTGGCGGAGTGGGTTCCGTTTTGGCGGAGTGGGTTTGGGTCTGGCGGAGTGGGTTCGGTTCTGGCGGAGTGGGTTTGTGTTTGGGTCTAGCGGAGTGGGTTTGGGTTTGGGTCTAGCGGAGTGGGTTTGGGTCTGGCGGAGTGGGTTCGGTTCTGGCGGAGTGGGTTCGTGTCTGGCGGAGTGAGTTTGGTTCTGGCGGAGTGGGTTTGTTTTTGGGTCTAGCGGAGTGGGTTTGGGTTCGGGTCTGGCGGAGTGGGTTCGGGTCTGGCGGAGTGGGTTCGGGTCTGGCGGAGTGGGTTTGGGTCTGGCGGAGTGGGTTTGGGTCTGGCGGAGTGGGTTTGGGTCTGGCGGAGTGGGTTTGGGTCTGTCGAAGTGGGTTTGGGTCTGGCGGAGTGGGTTTGGGCCTGACGGTGGGTTTGGCGGAGTGGGTTAGTGTCTGGCAGAGTGGGTTTGGGTCTGTCGGAGCGGGTTGGGGTCTGGCGGAGTGGGTTCGGGTCTGGCGGAGTGGGTTCGGGTCTGGCGGAGTGGGTTCGGGTCTGGCGGAGTGGGTTTGGGTCTGGCGGAGTGGGTTTGGGTCTGACGGAGTGGGTTTGGGTCTGGCGCTGTGGGTTTGGGTCTGGCGGAGTGGGTTTGGGCCTGGTGGTGGGTTTGGCGGAGTGGGTTCGTGTCTGGCAGAGTGGCTTTGGGTCTCGCGGAGTGGGTTTGGGTCTGGCGGAGTGGGTTTGGGTCTGGAGGAATGGGTTTGGGTCTGGCGGAGTGGGTTCGGGTCTGGCGGATTGGGTTCGGTTCTGGCGGAGTGGGTTTGTGTTTGGGTCTAGCGGAGTGGGTTTGGGTTTGGGTCTAGCGGAGTGGGTTTGGGTCTGGCGGAGTGGGTTCGGGTCTGGCGGAGTGGGGTCGGGTCTGGCGGAGTGGGTTCGGTTCTGGCGGAGTGGGTTTGTGTTTGGGTCTAGCGGAGTGGGTTTGAGTTTGGGTCTAGCAGAGTGGGTTGGGGTTTAGCGGAGTGGGTTTGGGTCTAGCGGAGTGGGTTTGGGTCTGGCGGAGTGGGTTTGGGTCTGGCGGAGTGGGTTAGGGTCTGGCGGAGTGGGTTCGGGTCTGGCGGAGTGGGTTCGGGTCTGGCGGAGTGAGTTTGGGTCTGGCGGAGTGGGTTGGGGTCTGGCTGAGTGGGTTCGGGTCTGGCGGAGTGGGTTGGGGTCTGGCGGAGTGGGTTGGGGTCTGGCGGAGTGGGTTTGGGTCTGGCGGAGTGGGTTTGGGTCTGGCGGAGTGGGTTCGGGTCTGGCGGAGTGGGTTTGGGTCTGGCGGAGTGCGTTTGGGTCTGGTGGAGTGGGTTTTGGTCTGGCGGAGTGCGTTTGGGTCTGGCGGAGTGGGTTTGGGTCTGTCGAAGTGGGTTTGGGTCTGGCGGAGTGGGTTTGGGTCTGGCGGAGTGGGTTTGGTTTTGGGTCTAGCGGAGTGGGTTGGGGTCTAGCGGAGTGGGTTTGGGTCTAGCGGAGTGGGTTTGTGTCTGGCGGAGTGGGTTTGGGTCTGGCGGAGTGGGTTTGGGTCTGGCGGAGTGGGTTTGGGTCTGGCGGAGTGGGTTTGGGTCTGGCGGAGTGGGTTTGGGTCTGGCGGAGTGGGTTTGGGTCTGGCGCAGTGGGTTTGGGTCTTGCGGAGTGGGTTTGGGCCTGGTGGTGGGTTTGGCGGAGTGGGTTAGTGTCTGGCAGAGTGGGTTCGGGTCTGTCGGAGCGGGTTGGGGTCTGGCGGAGTGGGTTCGGGTCTGGCGGAGTGGGTTTGGGTCTGGCGGAGTGGGTTTGGGTCTGGCGGAGTGGGTTTGGGTCTGGCGGAATGGGTTTGGGTCTGGCGGAGTGGCTTTGGGTCTAGCGGAGTGGGTTTGGGTTTGGGTCTGGCGGAGTGGGTTTGGGTTTGGGTCTGGCGGAGTGGGTTTGGGTCTGGCGGAGTGGGTTTGGGTCTGGCGGAGTGGGTTTGGGTCTGGCGGAGTGGGTTTGTTTCTGGCGGAGTGGGTTGGGGTCTGGTGGTGTGGGTTGGGGTCTGGCGGAGTGGGTGCGGGTCTGGCGGAGTGGGTTCGGGTCTGGCGGAGTGGGTTCGGGTCTGGCGGAGTGGGTTCGGGTCTGGCGGAGTGGGTTCGGGTCTGGCGGAGTGGGTTTGCGGTCTGGCGGAGTGGGTTCGGGTCTGGCGGAGTGGGTTTGGGTCTAGGGGAGTGGGTTTGGGTCTGGCGGAGTGGGTTTGTGTCTGGCGGAGTGTGTTTGGGTCTGTCGGAGTGGGTTCGGGTCTGGCGGAGTGTGTTCGGGTCTGGCGGAGTGGGTTCGGGTATGGCGGAGTGGGTTCGGGTCTGGCGGAGTGGTTTCGGATCTGACGGAGTGGGTTCGGGTCTGGCGGAGTGGGTTCGGGTCTGGCGGAGTGGGTTTGGGTCTGCCGGAGTGGGTTTGGGTCTGGCGGAGAGGTTTGGGTCTGGCGGAGTGGGCTTGGGTCTGGCGGAGTGGGTTTGGTTCTGGCTGAGTGGGTTTGGGTCTGACGGAGTGGGTTTGGGTCTGGCGGAGTGGGTTGGGGTCTGGCGGGGTGGGTTCGGGTCTGGCGGAGTGGGTTCGGGTCTGGCGGAGTGGGTTCGGGTCTGGCGGAGTGGGTTCGGGTCTGGCGGAGTGGGTTCGGGTCTGGCGGAGTGGTTTTGGTTCTGGCGGAGTGGTTTTGGGTCTGGCGGAGTGGGTTTGGGTCTGGCGGAGTGGGTTTGGGTCTGGCGGAGTGGGTTTGGGTCTGGCGGAGTGGGTTTGGGTCTGGCGGAGTGGGTTGGGGTCTGGCGGAGTGGGTTCGGTTCTGGCGGAGTGGGTTCGGTTCTGGCGGAGTGGGTTCGGTTCTGGCGGAGTGGGTTCGGGTCTGGCGGAGTGGGTTCGGGTCTGGCGGAGTGGGTTCGAGTCTGGCGGAGTGGGTTCGGGTCTGGCGGAGTGGGTTTGTGTTTGGGTCTAGCGGAGTGGGTTTGTGTTTGGGTCTAGCGGAGTGGGTTTGGGTTTGGGTCTGGCGGAGTGGGTTCGCAGCTGGCGGAGTGGGTTCGGGTCTGGCGGAGTGGGTTTGGGTCTGGCGGAGTGGGTTTGGGTCTGGCGGAGTGGGCTTGGGTTTGGCGGAATGTGTTTGGTTCTGGCTGAGTGGGTTCGTGTCTGGCGGAGTGGGTTCGGGTCTGGCGGAGTGGGTTCGGGTCTGGCGGAGTGGGTTCGGGTCTGGCGGAGTGGGTTCGGGTCTGGCGGCGTGGTTTTGGGTCTGGCGGAGTGGGTTTGGGTCTGGCGGCGTGGGTTTGGGTCTGGCGGAGTGGGTTTGGGTCTGGCGGAGTGGGTTTGGGTCTGGCGCAGTGGGTGTGGGTCTTGCGGAGTGGGTTTGGGCCTGGTGGTGGGTTTGGCGGAGTGGGTTAGTGTCTGGCAGAGTGGGTTCGGGTCTGTCGGAGCGGGTTGGGGTCTGGCGGAGTGGGTTCGGGTCTGGCGGAGTGGGTTTGGGTCTGGCGGAGTGGGTTTGGGTCTGGCGGAGTGGGTTTGGGTCTGGCGGAATGGGTTTGGGTCTGGCGGAGTGGCTTTGGGTCTAGCGGAGTGGGTTTGGGTTTGGGTCTGGCGGAGTGGGTTTGGGTTTGGGTCTGGCGGAGTGGGTTTGGGTCTGGCGGAGTGGGTTTGGGTCTGGCGGAGTGGGTTTGGGTCTGGCGGAGTGGGTTTGTTTCTGGCGGAGTGGGTTGGGGTCTGGTGGTGTGGGTTGGGGTCTGGCGGAGTGGGTGCGGGTCTGGCGGAGTGGGTTCGGGTCTGGCGGAGTGGGTTCGGGTCTGGCGGAGTGGGTTCGGGTCTGGCGGAGTGGGTTCGGGTCTGGCGGAGTGGGTTTGCGGTCTGGCGGAGTGGGTTCGGGTCTGGCGGAGTGGGTTCGGGTCTGGCGGAGTGGGTTTGGGTCTAGGGGAGTGGGTTTGGGTCTGGCGGAGTGGGTTTGTGTCTGGCGGAGTGTGTTTGGGTCTGTCGGAGTGGGTTCGGGTCTGGCGGAGTGTGTTCGGGTCTGGCGGAGTGGGTTCGGGTATGGCGGAGTGGGTTCGGGTCTGGCGGAGTGGTTTCGGATCTGACGGAGTGGGTTCGGGTCTGGCGGAGTGGGTTCGGGTCTGGCGGAGTGGGTTTGGGTCTGCCGGAGTGGGTTTGGGTCTGGCGGAGAGGTTTGGGTCTGGCGGAGTGGGCTTGGGTCTGGCGGAGTGGGTTTGGTTCTGGCTGAGTGGGTTTGGGTCTGACGGAGTGGGTTTGGGTCTGGCGGAGTGGGTTGGGGTCTGGCGGGGTGGGTTCGGGTCTGGCGGAGTGGGTTCGGGTCTGGCGGAGTGGGTTCGGGTCTGGCGGAGTGGGTTCGGGTCTGGCGGAGTGGGTTCGGGTCTGGCGGAGTGGTTTTGGTTCTGGCGGAGTGGTTTTGGGTCTGGCGGAGTGGGTTTGGGTCTGGCGGAGTGGGTTTGGGTCTGGCGGAGTGGGTTTGGGTCTGGCGGAGTGGGTTTGGGTCTGGCGGAGTGGGTTGGGGTCTGGCGGAGTGGGTTCGGTTCTGGCGGAGTGGGTTCGGTTCTGGCGGAGTGGGTTCGGTTCTGGCGGAGTGGGTTCGGGTCTGGCGGAGTGGGTTCGGGTCTGGCGGAGTGGGTTCGAGTCTGGCGGAGTGGGTTCGGGTCTGGCGGAGTGGGTTTGTGTTTGGGTCTAGCGGAGTGGGTTTGGGTTTGGGTCTGGCGGAGTGGGTTCGCAGCTGGCGGAGTGGGTTCGGGTCTGGCGGAGTGGGTTCGGGTCTGGCGGAGTGGGTTTGGGTCTGGCGGAGTGGGCTTGGGTTTGGCGGAATGTGTTTGGTTCTGGCTGAGTGGGTTCGTGTCTGGCGGAGTGGGTTCGGGTCTGGCGGAGTGGGTTCGGGTCTGGCGGAGTGGGTTCGGGTCTGGCGGAGTGGGTTCGGGTCTGGCGGCGTGGTTTTGGGTCTGGCGGAGTGGGTTTGGGTCTGGCGGCGTGGGTTTGGGTCTGGCGGAGTGGGATTGGGTCTGGCGGAGTGGGTTTGGGTCTGGCGGAGTGGGTTCGGGTCTGGCGGAGTGGGTTCGGGTCTGGCGGAGTGGGTTCGGGTCTGGCGGAGTGGGTTTGGTTCTGGCGGAGTGGGTTTTTGTTTGGGTCTAGCGGAGTGGGTTTGGGTTTGGGTCTAGCGGAGTGGGTTGGGGTCTAGCGGAGTGGGTTTGGGTCTGGCGGAGTGGTTTTGGGTCTGGCGGAGTGGTTTTGGGTCTGGCGGAGTGGGTTTGGGTCTGGCGGAGTGGGTTAGGGTCTGGCGGAGTGGTTTCGGGTCTGGCGGAGTGGGTTCGGGTCTGGCGGAGTGGGTTCGGGTCTGGCGGAGTGGGTTCGGGTCTGGCGGAGTGGGTTCGGGTCTGGCGGAGTGGGTTCGGGTCTGGCGGAGTGGGTTCGGGTCTGGCGGAGTGGGTTTTGGTCTGGCGGAGTGGGTTTGGGTCTGGCGGAGTGGGTTTGGGTCTGGCGGAGTGGGTTTGGGTCTGGCGGAGTGGGTTTGGGTCTGGCGGAGTGGGTTTGGGTCTGGCGGAGTGGGTTTGGGTCTGGCGGAGTGGGTTTGGGTCTGGCGGAGTGGGTTGGGGTCTGGCGGAGTGGGTTGGGGTCTGGCGGAGTGGGTTCGGGTCTGGCGGAATGGGTCCGGGTCTGGCGGTGTGGGTTGGGGTCTGGCGGAGTTTGTCTGGGTCTGGCTGAGTGGGTTTGGGTCTGGCAGAGTGTGTTTGGGTCTGGCTGAGTGGGTTTGGGCCTGGCGGAGTGGGTTTGGGTTTGGGTCTCGCGGAGTGGGTTTTTGGTCTAGCGGAGTGGGTTTGGGTCTAAAGTAAACAACAAAAAAGATGTCTTTCTATTACAGAAGGCAGCAACCTCTCCTCTTCGTCGGAGGATGAGGCGACCGGGAAGTCCCAACGAGGGAGACAGAGGATGAAAACGGGGGAAGAGAAGAGAGAGGCCACGACGATCACGACCCAGCCCCAGGAGACCGAGAGCAGAGAAGCGGCGGAAGGGCTCCAGCCCCAGGACATCGGGAGCAGTGCAGCGGTCGAGGGGCTCCAGCCCCAGGACATCGGGAGCACTGCAGCGGTCGAGGGGCTCCAGCCCCTGGAGACAGGGATCATCACAGCGGCCAATGGGACCCAGCTCCGGGCGACTGGGAGCAGCGCAACGGCCAATGGGCCCCAGCTCCGGGTGACCGGGAGCAGTGCAGTGGCCAATGGGCCCCAGCTCCGGGTGACCGGGAGCATTGCAGCGGCCAATGGGCCCCAGCTCCGGGTGACCGGGAGCAGTGAACCAGCCACCGTGACCCAGCTACAGGAGACGGAGGAAGCTGTGTGCCCGAAAGGGGGTGGAACGAGAAGGCCCCCCCCAACGACACCATTGGTTGCGCCACCAGAAACCCACCTCATCGCTGGATTCCTGAGCCCAGGAAAGCTGAGGCAATTCACCGAAACGGTGGGAATGAGGGGACACGAAAATGGTCAGTGACTCTAAAGACAATGGAGCTCAAACTGGCATCTTTAAACGTGCGCAGTATAAAGAGCACTGCGCGATGTGTGAACGCCTTACAGTACCTGGCCAAGGTCAAGGCAGATGTGACTTTTCTTCAGGAGTGCGGGCTGCCACACCTCCGCTGCTATCGGAGGTGGTCGCGATGGTGGCCCCACGGACTGTCGGTGTGGTCGGGGGGTAATGACTGTCGTGCTTCCGGCCTGGAGATTTTGCTGCGGGGAGGGAACTTCGCCATCAATGAGGTTAGGGAGGTGGTTGGGGGGCGGCTCCTTGTGGTGGATGTTATGTACCGTGGCTCTCCGCTCCGGCTGATTAATGTGTATGCCTCACCCACGCAGAGCGAGAGGCTGGCCATTCTCCAGCAGCTCCCAGTGCTGCTGGCCATGTCCCGGCAGCTCGTTTTGGCCGGTGACTTCAACTGCATCATTGATGCGGCTGGACGATCCGGCAGTGCCGACAGCAGACTGGACAGCACGTCCAAGTTCCTGAGGGATATGGTAAAAGATGCAAAGCTGCGCGATGCCTTCAGCGACCCTGCAGTCGGGTCCCAGCCACGGTTCACCTGGTCGAGATCGGATGGTTTAGCCCGATCTCGGATAGACTTTGTCTTCACGTCAAAGGCCGTCACGGTGAGACACACTGACCTCACGCCGGTGTTCTTCTCCGACCACTGCCTCCTTCAGGCTTCCTGTCACCTACAGGAGGACCGGAAGGCAGGCAGAGAGACGTGGAAGTTAAACATGAAGCTGTTGACCACAGAGAACATCGAGGAGCTAAAGAGGGACTACGCATGTTGGAGAACGGTGAAGCCCCTCTTTGACTCCCCCACACTCTGGTGGGAAGCAACCAAGGAGAACATTAAGAGGTTCTTCATAAGTAAAAGGGGTTCAGAGAGCAAGACAGAGGGAATTGTGCCAACTCCAGACAGATATGCAACAACTGCTCCTTCTGCAGTCGAGAGGGGTGGATGTGAGGGAGGAACTTAGAGAGGTGAAGGACTGGCAAGCTCGGCTCTTTACCTCTGAATCCTCCAAGATCATCTTCCGATCCAGGACCGCCATGTGGAGCAGGATGAGACGTGCTCACGTTTCATCTTCCATAAGGTTCACAGGCGGAGCTCTGTGATGAACAGCCTTAGGGAGGAGGACGGCTCGGTAGCATCCTCACACACAGACATGCTGAGGATCTGCAAATCCTTTTACACAGATTTGTATGACCAAAAGGCCATAGACAGTACCTCCTCCCAGAACTTCCTGTCCTCAATCACGGAGGTCTTGGAGGACAGCAAGCGGGAGAGTCTGGACCAACCACTGACCCTAGAGGAGCTGACTGGCTCCATCCGTTCCTTTGAGTCGAGTAAAACTCCCGGAAGCGATGGCTTACCGGCCGAGTTGTATTCGGCTCAGTGGGACTGGATGGGCCCGGACCTGCTAGAAGTGTACAATGACATGCTCTAGCTGGTAGCATGTCAGACTCCATGAGGAAGGGCAACATCACCCTAATCTACAAGCAGAAGGGGGAGATGAAGGACATAAAGAATTGGAGACCCATATCACTCTTGAATGTAGACTACAAGATCCTGGCTAAGGCCATCGCCAACCGGGTCAAGTCTGCTCTGGGACAGGTGATCCACCCGGACCAAACTTGTGCTGTACCTGGCAGGAAAATCTCAGACAGCCTAGCGCTGCTCAGAGAAACCATCGCCTACGTGCAGGACAGACAGGTGGATGCCTGCCTAGTCAGCTTGGACCAGGAGAAGGCCTTCGACAGGATTTCGCACGCGTACATGAGGGACGTGCTCTCCAAAATGGGTTTTGGGGAGGGAATCAGGAATTGGATCAATCTGCTCTACACCGACATCCGTAGTGCAGTCCACATCAATGGGTGGGAATCAGACAGTTTCCCTGTAAGGTCTGGAGTCAGGCAGGGTTGCCCTCTCTCTCCTGTCTTGTTTGTCTGCTGTATTGAACCCTTTGCCGAATCCATCAGGAAGGATGCGAGCATAAGAGGAGTGACATTGCCCGGCAGTGGGGGCATTCAAGTAAAGACCTCCCTGTACATGGACGATCTCGCTGTGTTCTGTTCGGATCCAGGGTCGGTCCGTAGACTGATTAGGATCTGCGACCAGTTTGAGTCGGCCACGGGAGCCAGGGTGAACCGCAGGAAGAGCGAGGCCATGCTGTTTGGCAACTGGCCCGACAGATCTTCCGTCCCCTTCACCATCAAGCCTGACTTCTTGAAGGTGCTGGGGATCTGGTTCGTGGGGGCTGAGGCGTGTAACAGGAATTGGCTGGAGCGGATAGCCAGGGTGGGGAAGAAGCTGGAGCTATGGAGGCAACGCTCCCTCTCCATAACGGGAAAGAATTTGGTCATCAGGTGTGAGGTGCTCTCGGGCCTGCTGTACTTGGCACAAGTGTGGCCTGTCCCTCCTTCCTACGCCACAGGGATCACCCGGGCCGTCTTCCAGTTCATCTGGGGGTCGAGGATGGACCGGGTGCGACGGGCCACAATGTACAAGTCAGCAGACAACGGAGGTAAAAGCGTGCCCAACGTCGCTCTCATCCTGGTGACCACCTTCGTGTGTGGCTGCATCAGGCGGAGTGTAGAGCTAAGGCACGTGGGCACCAAGTGTCACTAGCTGCTGAGGTTCTACCTGTCCCCGGTGTTGCGAAGGATGGGCCTGGCGCAGATGCCACGCAAGGTGCCAGTCAGCTGGACACTGCCGCCCCATCTGTCGTCTGTGGAAAGGTTCTTCCGGACCAACACCTTTGACCACATGTCCATTGGGCAGTGGTCAGCACAGAATGTCCTGCAGGCACTGCAGGGAAAGGACTCGATGGACCCGGTGACGTGGCTCCCTGAGCAGACTGCCCAGCTTGTCTGGCAAAATGCCTCATCGCCAGAACTCACCAACAAGCACCAAGACCTGGCTTGGCTGGCGGTGAGGGGAGCCCTCCCAGTCAGATCCTTCCTGCACCGTCGGAACCTCACTACCAGCGCACGCTGCCCTCGGGACGGCTGCTATGGAGAGGAGACGGTTGCCCATCTCTTTGCAGAGTGTGGATTTGCCCAAAGAGTCTGGAGGAAAATGCAAGGGTCCCTGGTAGGCTTTATTCCAAACAGCTCCGTCACAGAGGACTCTGTGATTTACGGACTGTTCCCAGGGACACATTCAGAGACTGACATCAAGTGCTGCTGGAGGGTCATCAACTCGGTGAAAGACGCTCTTTGGTCTGCCCGAGCATTGTTCACCACCCAGCAGAGCGAGATGTCCGTCGGGGAATGTTGCCGACTGGCCCGCTGCAGACTGCAGGAGTACGTGCTGAGGGACGCACTGAAGGGTGCAACCAACGCCAAGGATCGGTGGGGGAGGGCCACAGTCTAGGGTCCTTCCGCTGCTGGACATGGGGGGCACAGTATGGTGGAGACACCCCTCAAAATAAGGGAAGGTATCCCATGCCGGGGGGCCACATGAGTGGCACGGGTGGGGGATCGATTCGCGAAATTTGAGAAATGTGTATAGACTGTATGGAACAATTTGTATAGCCTCCGAAAATGTCGGATGGATTTTTCGCACGGTTGATGTATTGTATATATTTATTACTCGAATAAAGTCTATTTTGAAATATTTAAAAAATCGACCTAGCTGTGAGTATCCCGGTGACCTGGTGAAGTTCCCGAAATCGGATAGAGGTTGTGGGAAGAAGGGGAAAGGGGGTGTCCTGTAAGAAAAATTGTGTAAAGTAAGTTTTACGACGTGCCCGATAGTTTTCTGTCCATAGACTTAGTTTAAAGCATAAGTTGAGCCATGTGTAATGTAGTGTTGGTGAGATTCTATTTCTCATTGTTTAATAAAGCCTGTAAATTTAGACTTGCTTTGAGTCCATCTTGGTTTCTGTTTTCTCTCATCAGCACACTCTGGTCACTTCAACCTTTTTATCATCTCCCACCATAATTCCGAAGTCTAGAACCTGGGGAATCCCGTTGAGTAAAGGGACACGAAACCCCTACAGAATGGCGACCATGGCAGGACCTCGGTGGTTTGGGATATGTGATTTGCCAGAGGGGGTGAGAGAACGTAGCAAGATGGAGGAGAGAATCTCCTCTTATCTATTGAAAAAGATCAATCTCACCAAACAATGGGTGATAGCCTTGTTGACAGCACAGCAGCCGGCAGCAGCTGAGGCAGAATGGACAGAAAGCAAAGCTTATAATAAAGGGCAGGAAAAGGCAGTTTGGCTAGCGTGCCTATCACAGCAGGTAGCCAAACTGGAGAGACAGGTAGAGAGTCTTAAAGAGCAACTGAGGGAAGCTAGGGCCAGTGCGGAGGAGAGCGCTAGAGAAGGGAAGGGCTATATGAGGAACTCGGTGAAGCCAGGCAGTGTATCTTGCAGGCAAGGGAGTCCCACAGAAATGCACAGGAATTCCTCCAATGCCCGGCTGTAGACGCAAAGGAAAGGGAACGGAACGCCCAGGAAATCCTAGCTCAGAGTACACAGAGGTACAGGGAGCTGCAGGGAAAGTTCCAAGACATCCAAGCGGCATACAGGGTGGCCCGTGGTGAACTAGGCGATAGTGATCCCGGGCCTTGCCAGGCAAGGTTAGCGCCGCTGGAGGAGACTCTGCCCAAGACTACGGGACGGGTTCACCTGGTAGGACCAGGGGGGTCCCCCGGGGGCAGACGGCTTCCCTCAGCAGATGATTCCCCAGGGGCAAAGGGGAACAGACCACCTCCCGAGGCACCGGGAATAGTTCCGGGTCGGCAGGTGGGGTTCGGGTTGTCCAGGGAGGGACAAGCCCAAGGAGGGGCGGGAGAGCACCCTCGATTAGCAGCGTCTGCGCCATGTGTAGCACACCACGAGGTGGTGGGGTTACCGATCATGGTGGGAGAGCCGGGGGTAAAGGGGCAACAGCCCCGAGTAGGGCAGATGTGCCCGGCAACGGAAGATGGTCCCCCAGTAGGGCTGGCAGATAGGGGGCCCATAAAGAGTGATATCATCATTCCCCATGGGGCACATGTGCTGAGGGAGATGGTGGCTCACGTTCCCAGGTTAACCAGGGCGGGAGACCCGTCATTGCATTTTATGGAGGTGCAGCTGGCAGCTGACATAAACAATTGCGATGAGGTAGAACGGGTAAAGCTGCTACTGATGACCCTAGATTCATACCTATGCAAGGCTGTGACCTCCAGGGAAGGGGGAAGACCTGAAACATGGGTAGCGGCACAGACAGCGGTTCTGGAGGCCATGGGGTTGAATCAGGGTAGTCCTTTCACCAGGGTGGGGGAGACAAAGCAGCAGGTAGCTGAGTCCCCGGACATGTTCGCAGACAGACTGTGGGCCGTGTATGAGGGAGCGTGTGGGATGCCTTTAGATAGGCGGAATTTAGATGAGAGAATGGCCCACTGGCTGAAGACTGGTAGCGAATTGCCTCCCGCGGGTTAGGGCAAAGGCCGAGCACTGGTTCGACCCAGCTGACCCTGCTAACGAGGCGGAGGTGATCAGGAAGCTCACCCTTGTGTATCACAATGGGGAGAGAAGTGAGGAGAAGCCCTCTAAGGGCAAGGTGCACAATATAGTACTGGCACCCCCCCAAAAGGAGGCAGTGGAAACAGGAAGGCAGCCGGACCTCTTCTAGGATGAGCCCGGATGAGGCCCGGGCACTACAAGAGGAAGTGCAGAAACCCAAGTAGAGCAGTGGGGATAGGATCCCGGTAACAACCGACCCAGCCCCAGAGGAGGGAGCGGCAGTGCCGGGAACAATAGATGTGAAAGATCTATTGGCCTATTTGCAGTCCGGACAGGTAGCCATGGCAACAGGCCAGGGCGCGCCCGTATCTGCACTCCCGGCACCTTTATGACTGCCAGTGAAACAGCCCACATTCCTATGCCCGTTAAAGTATGGCCCATGTGGGAGACCCTGGGTCAAGATGGAGGTTCAGGATGTGGTCGGGAGTTACCTGCTGGACACGGGTGCTTCCAGTACTATCGCCCACATGGACAATCCCCGTACATCCCCTCTATCTATGGGGTGCCCTATAGTCTTGTCGGTTTCACGGGAAACGAGAAGACGGGGTTTTTTTCTGTTCCCTTGTCCATTAAAATAGGAGCACTCCAGGCGCAGTGGAAATGCGTCCTGATGAGTTGGGAGCCGGAGGGAAAGGGGATACTGGGCGCCGGATTTATAGTGGCCCACCAGGTCCTGGTGGACCTGTGGAACCACTGTTTGTGGGGCATAGCAGGAGAAGGGGCTGAGAGAGAGGAGGAGGTAATGGTCATCGAGAGGGCATCAGAGAGAGGGGCTCTGTGTGTCGTGAAGCCCAGAGAGGGGTACGATCTAGAGGTCCAAGTGAGGCAGACCTTGACAGAGTATCGAGGCCATGTTAAGCGAAATGTGGCCGCATTCGCTACTCACAAGCACGACTGTGGAAGGGTCACAGGAACAGAGGTCAGGATAGACGGGGATCACATGTCCCGACCGCAGAAACAGTGTAGTTTTCCCCGAAAAGCGGAGGCTGACTTAGAAGTGGCCTTGAGTTCACTGCTTAAGCAAGGCGTTTTGAGGCCCATAGCCACCCACGTGAACTCACCGCTCTGGGCCGTACGGAAGCCAGACAATTCCTGGAGGGCCACGGTAGATTATAGGGTCCTGAATAAGAACATTCCGGCTTGCGCACCAACTGTGGCAGCTGTAGCAGACCTATTAGCGGAAATTCCAGCGTCTGCATCTGTTTTTACGGTGCTAGACATCTCGAACGGTTTCTGGTCTATCCCGGTCAGGAAGGAAGACCAGTACAAATTTGCTTTCACATTCAAGGGGCAGCAGTACACATGGAACTGTCTTCCCCAAGGGTTCCACAATAGCCCCAGTATTTTCCACCAATGTATGGCAGAATGTTTGAAGGAATTTAGTGAGCCCCACAAGATCGACCAGTATGTGGACGATATTTTGCTATTCACAGACACCAGTGAGGAACATGGGCCCCTAGTAAATGAACTGCTGGAGCTTCTCTGTAAGAGCGGTTTAAAAATAAATCCCAAGAAGGCACAGTTAGGGTTACAAGAGGTAAAGTTCTTGGGACTGACCCTTAGGGCCGGGGAAAGGGGTATTGATACAGCAAGAAGGCAGGCAGTGCAGGAACTCCCAGTCCCAACGGACGTGGGGGGGGGGTAAGATCATTTCTGGGAGTCACGGGCTACTGCCAAGACTTTATAGAGGACTTTGCCGCAACCGCAACACCTCTGCACCGGCTGCCACGCAAAGGGGTAGAGTGGGAGTAGGATGAGCAGTGCGAGTCGGCATTCGTCCATTTGAAGCGGGACCTGCAAAAGGCCCCAGCTCTGGGAGCCATCGACTACAGGGAGGAATTTTTCCTGGAGGTAGCCGCAAGCAGCGATGGCCTGAGCGCAGTGCTCCCCCAGGAACGGCACGGCAAGTTAAGGCCAGTGGTGTATTCCTCCAGAGTCCTCACAGAGGTAGAAAGGTCCTATTGAAGCTGTGAGTGGCACCTGCTAGCCACATACTGGGCAATGAAGAGGGTACAGGTCTTCATAAGAATGTCCCCCATAACCCTCCTGACCCACCATACCCCAACCCAGATGCTGCTGGACGGTCGGATTAAGGATGGGACCGTTAGCAGTGTGAGGATCACTCGCTGGACCCTTCTCCTTTCCCAAATGGCCTTACGGGTTGAGAGGCTGTGTGAGCCCAAGCTCGCAGCCAATTTGGTGTACCCAGGGGAGCCACACCATTGCTCGGTGGAAGGGGTATGGGAGGTGGACTTTGGGCTTAGAGCAGGGTTACATCCCACGGGTAGGGAAATATACGTGGACGGGTCCAGTATCGTGTCCGAGGGCATACGGCTCACGGGCTGTGGGATCTGGGACCCCGAGGCGGAGATAGCCCTAGCTCTTAAACTCCCACATACATTAAGCGCCCAGCAGGCCGAGCTGGCAGCGGTAATGTACGTGGTGACCCTTCCCGAGCGGTTCCCCACTCCATACACCATATGTTCAGACAGCATGTTCACAGGCAATTCCTGCACGGAATATCTGGCCATCTGGTCCAGCCGAGGGTACACCTCATCAGACGGGAAGCCCCTGACCACTAAACCCCTATTAGAGAGGATTGTAGCAGCCGTAGGGAAGGGCGGGGATAGATATATCCATAAGGTGAAGGCCCATTCCAGAACGGAGCCACGGAGTGAGGGAAACCAGAGGGCGGATTGCTTGGCCAGGGAAGGAGCCAGGAGTGGGAAAGCATGGGACACCTATGAGGAAGGACAGGTAGCTGCAGCCAGGGAGCAGCCTCGAGAAAAGGAGAGTGCGGGAGTGGTTTTGGCTCCGGACCTGGCCACGATCCAGGCACAAGACCCTATTTTAGTGGTTGCCTCAGCAGCCATTTGCAGGCAGGAGAAAATAGAGGGACTGTATGGGGGTAAAGACATGTCAGTGAAGGAAGGCATGTTATTCAAGGGAGATAAGTGGGTAGTGCATTCCCTGTACAGAAGGGAATTTTTAAAACTAGTCCATGAGGGTCCAGGGGCAGGTCACCCCGGGCCAGAGACCACATGGCAGCGAGTAGAGATGGCAGGACGGTGGCCAGGGCTCAGGGAAGACGTTCGCGACTTTTGTGCAAGCTGCCTGGTTTGTGCAGCAAACAACCCAGACCCCAGAAAAGGAAGGTTTCCATGGGACACATCGGGAGGGTGGAGGGGCCATGGCAGTCGATTCAAATCGACTACATCGGACCCCTTCCAACCGCTCAAGGGGGTTACAAGTACTGCTTAGTCCTTGTGGATGTGTTCTCAAAATGGGTAGAGGCCTTCCCTTGCAGAGCAGCCACCGCTATGGGTACGTACGGCAAAAATCCTGGTTAGGGAGGTGTTCACCAGGTGGGGACTCCCACAGTTCATGGAGTCAGAGCAGGGGAGCCATTTTACAGGACAGGTCATGCAGTCCACCCTTAGAATACTGGGCATCAAGGCCAAGTGGCATGTGGCCTACCAACCCCAGTCCTTGGGTCCGGTAGAGCGGTTGTACCGGACAATAAAGGGAAGGATAAGGAAGGAAACAGGGGACTCACCCAACCGGTGGGTGGAGGTTTTACCCCTGGTCCTTATGGGGATCCGGGCCAGCCAGTCCAGGAGTACGGGGTACTCTCCCCATGAGCTTATGACGGGCCGGGTCATGAGAACGCCTATGCACGTTATGGTCACAGCCCTAACAGAGGGAGAGCTCAGGGAAGTGAACCGGGACAAGTTTGCCAAGAGGCGATTTGAACAACTTAGGCAGGTTCACTGGCAGGCAGCCAGAAACATGGGGGCCCAGCACCAAAGAAACCAGCTCCTGCTGGAGCCTCGCAGGCATTGCGAGTGGGCTGTGGGAGACCAGGTAATGGTCAGGAGATATGCTGGGGTAGGGGTGTTTGAACCCTTGTATGCGGGCCCATACAACATAGTGGACAAAGCCAGTCCCATGGTGTATGCCATTCAGCTTCCCCGTAGAGTCAAATAGTTCCACATTAACCAGTGTAAATTGTTTGGCCCCACAAGGGCAGGGAAAAGTAAGAATGGGGTACATGTCAGAGAACAGGATCAGGAACAGATCCGGGTTGATGTGGAAACCGTAGGGGAGCCAGGCGAGTCCACAGGTAGTCGGCCTGAAGTAGCCGGCTGTGTTCCAGGGCGAGGACTGGAAGCAGCGGAGAAGGAGGCTGACTTCAGCCCTCCGCAGGCAGGTACCGTAGACTGCCTAAGAGGGGTAGAACTAGCAGAAGCAGAGGAGATGGAGGTTTCACCTCTGGTGTGGGAACCCCCGGTCAGACGTAGGAGTAACAGGGTCACTAAACCCCCAGTAAGGTGGTCCCCATCCCTAATTAAACCTAGGACAAGGGCCGGCCACAGGAGGGCCGGGAAGGAGAGTGGCCGAAACAGGGCACTACAGAGTGCGGCTGGAGGGAGCCCAGTCTCCACAGGGAACGTAGGGGTAACTCAAAACCCCGTAGTGCAAAGGGAGGTGAGGGGCAGTCAGGCCCCTCGACAGGAGGAGTTCTGGCCTGCACGGGTGGGCCCACCAGAGGGGTGGCCCCAGTGTGACGGGGACCAGTTATGAGTTGGCCACCCGGAGACGGGTGGCGGTGTATATAGCATTGGTTTGTGTGTAAGTAGATGTAGATAGCGTAATTAGATATAGGGTTTTGTATAACTACAGGGGAGTACAGGGACAGACAGTACGGCATCGAAGGGATGTGCTGTGGGAAGGTAGACCACAACAGACAATACCAATACCCTAAATGCCATTTTAGACAGATAGCTCTGTGGAGGCAAGGAGGTGGTTTGTTTTGTTTTCCAGATGGGTATCCCCGCCGTATGGATGATGGCAATGATGTGCCTCCGGATGTGCGTGGCGCGTCGCGGGGACACGGAGGAGTCCATCGTATATGGGTGCTCAGGGGACAGAGCACCCCTCATGTCTACTGGGCAAGGAAACCTGGTAGCGGATAGCCAGGCCGGATACTCCCATGAGGGGAGATGGCCTGGGTGGCTGGGGTCGAACTCGACCAGGTTCTCCAGCCACAGGAGCTTGGCCTACGGGGAAGCATCCGTACCCTGTGCCGAGATACAGGTGGCTACCGACCGGGTTAGGGTGACTGAGGGCAGGGTGTGTTTAACCTGTAAGGGGGACGTTCCTTTGGGGAGACAAGCACAATCACCATCAGGGATGACCCATCCATCGAGACAATAGGAGCCCATTGAGTTCTCTTATCATATCTGGTTCATTAGACAACACTAAATCCAGAATTGCCTTTTCTCTGGTCAGCTCAATTACAAGCTGCTCTGAGAATCTATCTCGGAGGTATTCAACAAACTGTCTTTCTTGGGGACCATATTTTCCCAGTCTACCTGCATATTGAAATCCCCCAACACCACAGTGGCATTACTTTTGTTACATGCCAGTTTTAGTTCCTGCTGCAACTTACACCCTACAACCGGGCTACTATTTGGGGGTCTGTAAATAACACCAATTAGTGTCTTCTTGCCTTTACAATTCCTCAACTCAATCCACAGTGACTCTACCTTGTCAGTGCCTATGTCTTCCCTCGCAAGGGATTGAATTCCATCCCTCACCAGCAGAGCTCCTCTGCCCACCTGCCTGTCCTTTCTATAGGATGTATAACCCTGAATATTAAGTTCCCAGGCCCGATCCTCCTGCAGCCACGTCTCAGTAATCCCCACAATGTCATATCTACCAACCTCTAACTGAGCCTCAAGCTCATCTACATTACTTCTTATACTTCGCGTAGTCATATACAATAATTTTAATTCCTTACGCATCTCACCTTTCACATCGATCCGTATTACACTTGGCCATACTCTGCTATTCCTTTGTGAGCTTCCTTTCCCGTTAATTCTGGGGTCATTAATCATCCCTTTACTCTCTTTCCCTTTAACTCCATTGTCGACTATTTCATTTAACACCCCACCCTCCTTATTCAGTTTAAAACCACCCGTGTAGCAGTGGCAAACCTGCCTGCCAGAATGCTGGTCCCCCATCAGTTAAGATGCAATCCGTCCCTTTTGTACAGTTCCCCCTTACTCCAAAACTGATCCCAGTGATATAAGACCCCCTGCACCAGTTACACAGCCGCACATTCAGGTCCCGTATCTCCCTGTTCCTGCTCTCGCGACCTTCAGAACGTGAAAAGCCACAAACATTCAGCACACGAAAAGCGACAAAATTTCAGGATGCATAAAGCGCCAAAATTACAGGACATGATAAGTGAGAACATTTCAGCACAAGAAAAGCGACGACAATTCAGCGCACGAAAAGCGACAAATCTTCAGGATGTGAAAAGCGATGAAAATTCAGCACGCAAAAAATGACGAAAATTCAGCACATGAAAAGTGCCGAAAATTCAGGACGCGATAGGCGACGAAAATTCAAAACGCCAAAAGGGATGAAATTCAGGGTACGAAAAGCGACAAAAGTTCAGGATGCATGAAGCAACGAAATTTCAGGACACGAAAAGTGACAAAATTTCGGCATACGAAAAGTGATGAACCTTCAGGACATGAAGTGTGACGAAAATTCCTGACATGAAAAGCAACGCAATTTCAGGAAGTGAAAAGTGACGAAATTTCACTACGCAAAAAGCGCCGAAAATTCAGCATGCTTTTCAGAATGCGACAGAAATTCAGCACGCGGAAAGTGATGAAGTAGGCGACGAAAATTCAAAACGTAAATTCAACACATTAAAAGTGACAAAATTACAGGTCTCATAATGCTAGCTAGATAGCTACATATAGGGGAGGGTGCCTGGAAATAGGGGGCGGGGGGGGGGAGGTTGAGGGAAGGGCACCTGTAAATGTGGATTTAGTGTAGGGTATGTAAATGGGAGGGGAATTTAGGGGAGGGTACCTTTAAATGGTACCCATTTAAGAGGTCACCTGTAAATGGTGAATTAGGGGAGGGCACCTTTAAATGGTGCAGTAGGGAAGGCATCTGTAAATTTAGGGTAGATTTAGGGGAGAGCACCTGTAAAAGAGCAATACACAATGAGCAACAACAACAACTGAAGCTTTACAACAACAACTGCTGTGTTGTTACACCAATCCACATTATAATCTCATCTAATTCTTTCCCCCTCATTAATTTATTCTCCCGTGTACCGAGGTACAGTGAAAAGCTTCAGTCGCGTGCTAACCAGTTAGCAGAAAGACACAACATGATCACAATTGAGCCAGGTAGATGGCTACATCCTGTATAACTAGGTAGCTGGCTAGATGGCTATATACTGGATAGCTAGGTAGATTGCAAGACTGATCTATATACTGGATAGCTAGGTAGATTGCAAGACTGATCTATATACTGGATAGCTAGGTAGATTGCAAGACTGATCTATATACTGGATAGCTAGGTAGATTGCAAGACTGATCTATATACTGGATAGCTAGGTAGATTGCAAGACTGATCTATATACTGGATAGCTAGGTAGATTGCAAGACTGATCTATATACTGGATAGCTAGGTAGATTGCAAGACTGATCTATATACTGGATAGCTAGGTAGATTGCAAGACTGATCTATATACTGGATAGCTAGGTAGATTGCAAGACTGATCTATATAATGGATAGCTAGGTAGATTGCAAGACTGATCTATATACTGGATAGCTAGGTAGATTGCAAGACTGATCTATATACTGGATAGCTAGGTAGATTGCAAGACTGATCTACATACTGGATAGCTAGGTAGCTAGATGGAGTGATCTACATACTGGACAGCTAGGTTGCTACCAAGACTGAGCTACAAACTGGATAACGAGGTAGCTAGCTACATGGCTACAGACTGGATAGCTAGCTACATACTGGTGTATCATAGTTACAAACTGAATTGGAAGAACAACACCTCAAATTTTGCAGTTTACACCCCAGCGGTGTGAACATTGTCTGCTCTAACCTCAAGTAACCCTTGCTTTCCCTCTTTCTGTTCCTCCTCCACTTTATTGTTCTGCTAGTTTCCCCGTGTGTATCTCTTCCATGACGACCAATAGACCATTGTGGGCTCCACCTTTCTGGGCCTTCATTTCGGGCTCTGATTTGTTCTATACCTTCCTATACCTCTCGTTTCCCTTTCACCTGCCTCTCAGTCTGAAGAAGGGTCTCAACCCAAAACGTCACAGATATGCTGCCTGCCCCGCTGGGTTACTCCAGCGTTTGTGTCTATCTTCGGTGTAAACCGTTCTTTCCTCGGTGCAGATTCGGTGGATGGAATGGCCTGTCTCGGCGCTGCATCTCGAAATTAAACAACCAATCAACATTGATTTTATTCAGCTCATTTATTTATATTGTATACATAAATTGGTTTGGCGTAACAGTTTAAATTTTCTCTCGTGACATCGACGGTCACTTGAAACATGACTGTCCTCTCCATAGGGTGGTCCACATGTAGGTCTGCAGACGTCTGTAAAGGCCGATCCGCGATCCACACACCTTGGTGCAACGTGGGCAGTGGAAACTGGCGGCGGCTGGTAGTTGTCAAGCCTCCTTCTCTCTCTCCTTACGATGCTGTCGCCTTGTCTCTGTGACACGGCGCTGTTCCATTTCGTCAAGTGCAGCTCATCCCTGCATGGATTTCCTCCAGGAGTGCATGTCTAGTGCAATTCACTTCCAGTTGCTTGATGTGATGTGGAATTTCTTCAGACTGTGCTTTCCTTGAAGCTTTTCTTTGGCCCAGCAGGGGCTCGCCAACCTTCCTTCAGTTGAGAGTACAGGATTTGTTTAGGGAGACGCGTGTTGGACTTGGCCAGTCCATTGAAGTTGGGGCTGCATTATTGTGGTGGTGATGCTGGTCATGTTGGCTACCTCCAAAACGCTGATGTTGGTGCGTTTGGCCTCCCAGCTGATCCTCGTAAGGATCTTCGATGATATTGTTCCAGGGCTCTCAGGTGCCTGCTGTAGGTGGTCCATGACTCAACTCCATACAACAGGGTGGAAAGGACAACGGCTCTGTAGACCAGCAGTTTTGTTTGAGCCTTTAGGTCTCGGTTTTCAAAGACTCTTCTCCTGAGTCTGGCCTAGGCTTCGCTGGCACAACTCAGGCGATGTTTGACCTCAGAGTCGATATCAGCTTTTGAGGAAAGAATGCTGCCAAGGTAGGGGAAGTGGTCAATGTTTTGAAGCGTGGTGTCGTCCACTTTTAAATGGCTGTTTGGGTGGAGGTTGATGTGGGACCTGGGCCTTGGCCCATGGCTCTGTCTGCCTTGGCAAAGGCATTCAGGATGCCCTGGAGGTCTACTGCAGAGTGCGCTGCAATGGCGCAGTTGTCCGCGTGCAGAAGCTCCATGATGGCGGTGTTACTGACTTTGAGCATGGTCTTCAACCTATTAATAGTGATAATGTGTGGGGATCGTTGGTCAGAGCGGACTCGGTGGGCCTGATTCCGCGCTGTATCTCTAAACTGAACTAAATTATTCTGAAGAAGAGTCTCGACCCGAAACGTCGCCTATCTCCTTCGCTCCTTTGATGCTGCTGCACCCGCTGAGTTTCTCCAGCTTTTTGTGTAACCCTAAATTATTAACAGTGTGGATGTAACTGCAGATGCTGGTTTAAACCAGAGATTGACACAAAATGCTGGAGTAACTCAGCGGGAGACGCAGCATCTCTGGCGAGAGGGAATGGGTGGCGTTTCGGGTCATGAAAAGCCACAAAATTTCAAGACGTGAAAAGCCACAAAAATTCAAGACATGAAAAGCCACAAAAATTCAAGACATAAAAGGCAACGGCAATGCAAAACTTGAAAAGCCACAAAATTCAAGACGTGAAAAGCTACGAAAATTCATGACGTGAAAAGGTATGAAAAATCAAGACATGAAAAGCCAGGAAAATTCAACACATGGAAAGCCAGGAAAATTCAAGACATAAAAAGCCATGAAAATTCAAGACGTGAAAATCCACGAAAATTCAAGACATGAAAAAAACCCCACAAAAATTCAAATCTTGAAAAACCACGAAATTTCAAGGTGAAAATCAATGACTATTCAAGACGTGAAAAGCCACGAAAATTCAAGGCGTGAAAAGCCACAAAAAATCAAGACATGAAAAATCATGGAAATTCAAGGCGTGAAAAGCCATGAAAATTCAAGGCGTGAAAACCCTTGAAAATTCAAGACTTCAAGCTGGTGTGACTTTGGCAGGGAAGGGATGGAGAGAGAGCAAGCACAGGTGTACTTGAAGTTCAAGAAAGCAATATTCACACTTGACCAAGAAGGAATGGGTGACGTTTCAGGTCAAGGCCCTTCTTCCTTGACAGAATTGATGTGCAGTGGAATCTTAAGGGCCTGTCCTACCAGCATCCGACTCCATGCGATGAGCGCGATCAAACTAGAAGCGGGGTCCACACAGAGGTTGGGTGATCCCCGTACAGGGCCGTTCCCACCAGCATGCGCCTGCATGCGTTAAGCGCGACCAAACCGGCAGCGAGGGCCGCGCGGATGTTGGGTGAGTGGCGCAACGCGGCGCAAAGTGAGGCGAACATTTGAAAGGCAGTGAAGTCTGAAAGGTAAGTTCGCCAGGACAGAGAGGGGCACACAGAGAGGCGCACCGAGGCACACACAGAGAGGGCCACGGAGCCACACACATAGAGGGTCACAGAGGCACCTACAGAGAGGATCACAGAGGCACGATGTCGAGACAGTGTGTAATGCGTCAAGGCGACTGTGAGCCGACAAGCCGTTGCTGCACGGAATTTTTGAACATGGTCAGTTTTTCAGAGCCCCGTGCGATGTCGGGACGAACTCCGCACGGCTCCGGCGTTCGAAGTGGGACCGGCCCCGCGACGCCGGACGGCTCAAGCGACCACGTTAGGTCGCGCTCATCGCATAGAGTTGCATGGTGGTGGGACAGGCCCTTTAGGGTCCAGCTTCTCATCTCACTGAAGGAGGCAGTACGAGTAGATAGGGTGCGTGGCGTTGAAAGACAGCCGGGTTCGGTAGTGACCACTCCGACATTCACAATAACACGGTGAAATCGGGTGCTTTATTCTATTTACAGCAGAAAAAATGTCCAGGATGCGCTGCCCTCCATCAGAGTGCATGTGTGAAGATGCTGGCGATCTGTGGCTGAGTGAGTTTGCTGATGACACCAAGATTGGAGAATGGTGTACAATTTTGGTCGCCTAATTATAGGAAGGATGTCAACAAAATAGAGAGAGTACAGAGGAGATTTACTAGAATGTTGCCTGGGTTCCAGCAACTAAGTTACAGAGAAAGGTTGAACAAGTCTTTAAAATGATGAATGGGATAGACAGAGTTGACGTGGATAAGCTTTTCCCATTGAGGGTAGGGAAGATTCAAACAAGAGGGCATGACATGAGAATTAAGGGACAGAAGTTTAGGGGTAACATGAGGGGGAACTTCTTTACTCAGAGAGTGGTGGCTGTGTGGAATGATCTTCCAGCAGAAGTGGTGGAGGCAGGATTGATTTTAACATTTAAAAGTAAAGTGGATAGGTATATGAACGGGAAGGGAATGGAGGGGTATGGTCTGAGTGCAGGTAGATGGGACTAGGGGAAAATAAATAAATGATCGGCACGGACTGGAAGGGCCGAGAAGGCCTGTTTCCGTGCTGTAATTGTTATATGGTTATTGGAGGAGTTGAAGATCAGATGCAGAAATGTGCGGAGAAATGGTAGGTAGATACAAATGCTGGAGAAACTCATCTATGGAGTGAAGGAAATAGGCAACGTTTCGGGTGGAAACCCTTCTTCAGACTGATGTAGAGTGGGAGGGGGGATGGGAAGAACAAAGGAAGAGGAGGAGTCAGAGGGCTGAGGGGGAGCTGAGAAGGGAAGGAGAGAGTAAGGGCTACCTGAAATTGAAGAAGTCAATGTTCATGCCGCTGGGGTACAAACAACCCAAGAGGTGTTGCTCCTCCAATTTCTGGTGGTCCTCACTCTGGCCATGGAGGAGGCCCAGGACAGAAAGGTTGGATTCGGAATTGGAGAGTGAGTTGAAGTGCTGTGCCACCGAGAAACCAGGTTGGTTATTGGGGACCGAGCGGAGGTGTTCGGCGAAGCGATCGCCAAGCCTACATTTGGTCTCACCAATGTAGATCAGCTGACATCTAGAGCAGTGGATGCAATAGATGAGGTTGGAGGAGGTGCAGGTGTTCCTCTGTCACACCTGGAACAACTGCTTGGACAGAGTTTAAACCGAGCTTGTGTGAGGTGTTGCACTTTGGGAGGTTGAAGTCACAAGGAAAGTGTGTAGATTTTCAGTTTAGTTTAGAGATTCAGCATGGAAACTATCCTACACACACTTGGGACAATTTACATTTATACGAAGCCAATTAACCTTCAAACTGTACCTCTTTGGTGTGGAAGACAATAGACAATAGGTGCAGGAGTAGGCCATCTGGCCCTTTGAGCCAGCACCGCCATTCAATGTGATCATGGTTGATCATCCCCAATCAGTACCCTGTTCCTGCCTTCTCCCCATATCCCCTGACTCCGCTATTTTTAAGAGCAATATCTAGCTCTCTCATGAAAGCATCCAGAAAACCTGCCTCCACCTGAGGCAAAGAATAGTAAGATTGAACGAGAACTTACCAGTCGATCTGTATTTCATGAGGAGTTGCGGTGAGGGATTTTGTGAAGAGCCTGCCGGCACGCATGCGCGACATTCTTCAAAGTAGCGGTGTGGAATCACAGAAACAACAACAGAAATTACTTGGCTTGGTAAGATTGAAGAGACTCTAATTACCAGTTGATTATGATCGAGGGCTGGGAGCGGAGGGCACGAAATCCCTCACCGCAACTCCTCATGAAATACAAATCAACCTTCGAACTGGTAAGTTCTCTTTCAATCTTACTATTTCATTTCGGAGTCACGTGAGTGACTTCGTGAAGACTTCAAAGCTTCTGTGATTACACGCCCTGGACCACGTCCATGCTGACACACCACTAGCAAGGATGGATGGGAGAAACAAGCTGCTGAAACTGGTTATACTGAAAAACAAAAAGAATATTTATTAACACAAAGCAAAAAACCCTTATTCGGGGACATTCCCACGTTCTTGACCTGCGTTCAGCACGGCCTCCGCGAACTGTAGGGGAGCAGCAACCGGCTTATTGTAGAATCGCTGGAACACAGCTTCATTTGCCCATCCTGCTGTGGCGAGAATATGGTCCATGGGCACCTCCATGACCCTCGCCGCCGACGTTGATGCAGCCCTGGTGGAGTGAGACGAACACATTAGTGTCAATACCTGACTTACCCAAGACAATCCGGAGCCACCTGGATATCGTCTGGACTGTCACTCGATGGTGAGGTCTTTTGTGAGTGACAAGCAGGTATTTCTCCATTCCTCTGATGCGTCTCGTCACCTTGACATAGTGACGGATATGAGTGGCTAAACATAGCCTAGCATCTGCGGGGTATGCCGGGAACTTCAGCTGCAGCCCTGTGCACCCAGGTCTATGCTGCTTTAGTAGCTCATCAATAAAGAAGACTACTTCTCCAGGGGTAGAGGTCATCCTGTCAATACGGAGTTTATGTAGCATCTGTACCCTCTGTGCTGAAGTCAGCGCTAGTAACATCACCAGTTTCATAGTGAGTTTGTCCAGCTGTAACCCTTCCATGGGTGACCACGTCCTGAGCAGGGTTAGTACATCCCTGACATCCCAGGTGATGTTATAGCGTGGTGTAGGCAGATTCATGTTGAATATACCCCGCATGAGTCTGGACACTAGCCTGTTGGATCCTACCTCAATCTTGAGGTAGAATGACAGCGCACTTCTGGCGCTGTTGATGGCACTGTAACTTAAGTGTTCATCGTGGTGCAACCCCGCGAGGAATTCCAGGACGTCGGCTATGGATACATCGTCATATGTGATGCGAGAGCGGCTGCAGTAGGCTTCCCATTTTGCGATGTGGGAGAGGTATCTTCGCCTGGTCGACTCTCGGCACGATGCCCCAATGGTGTCCATAGTTCGGGTTGAGAGGCCATACTGCAGCAATGGCCTGGTTAGAACCTGCAAGCAAATTTAAATAGCTATGGCAGGGATATGGCTCCCCTGACACAGGGTGAGTAACCAATTGCAGGCAACCCTCTAAAGGGACCCAGGGTTGACTGATCATGTCAAAGACCACCGGATACCAAGGCTGCGCGGGCCAGTCGGGTATAATAAGAATGCCCCGAGCGGCATCCATCTTGATTTTTTGCAATACCCGACTGATGAGGCAAAACGGGGGGAATGCGTAGAAAAACCACTTCCCCCAGTCTAGCGAGAATGCATCCATCGCCAATGCCCCAGGATCTGGTTCCCATGAAACGTATGTTGGTACCTGATGGTTCAACCGTGACGCAAAGAGGTCGATAACCGGTTGACCAAATTTGGCTGTAATTTCGGCAAAAATTTGAGGATGCAACATCCATTCGATATTGTCATTAAACTTGCGTGACCTGTTGTCCGCCACAGTATTAAGCGTACCTGGCAAATAGGTAGCTGAAATCCAAATATCCCTGTCAATACACCAGAGCCAAATTGTATTAGCCAATTTATCACATGAAATTGACCTGGTACCGCCCATATGGTTTAAATATGCCACCGCCGTGGCATTGTCTATTTGGATACGGACATGAGCACCAATGAGATTGGAACAATAAGCCCGAAGTCCGTGAAATGCTGCAAGCAGCTCCAAATAGTTTATCCCTTGTGATAGCAACATGCTAGATTCAAGGGTGTCCCACCTGCCCCCACAACTAGAACAGTTATCCGTAGCTCCCCAGCCCTGGGAGCTCGCGTCGGTTTGCAAGTATACCATCGGATTGGGCACAATAATGGGTTTGAATGAGCTACCAATATTGCACACCCACCATTGTAGCTCAATCTTAGCTTTAGGAGGCAGCCGCATTGGTCTGTCAAAATGACCGGTGTTCTGTTTTAACACGGCAATCTTGGCTCTTTGCAAATTTTGATAATGCAAAGGCCCGTATTGGGCTGCTGGAAACAATGCTATGATTTTGCCAATCACCTTAGCTGTTTGCCTAATTGATGGTATACTGGCGCAGGCTAGATCCTGACATGCTTGGGTGACATCCCCAACCTTGTTAGTTGGTATGGTGGCCCTCATATGATTGGAATCCACTGTGAACCCCAGATAATCCATCACCTGGGAAGGGTAAAACTTTGACTTGTCTGGATGGACAATAAACCCCAGCCGCTGAAAAATCGCGACAGTGGCCGAAACTGCTCGTTCAGCTGCCTCCAGGGTTTTGCCAATAATCAGGATATCATCCAAATAGGCCATTACGATATGCTGCTGCTTTCTTAATTGGGCCATAATAGGTTTTAGTAATTTAGTAAGTAGTCTAGGGGCTGTAGTAAGCCCATTTGGCAAAGCCCTGTATTGCCAGAGCTGACCCATCCAAACAAACTTTAAGAACTTCCGGTGATGTTTCCGAATGGATACAGAATAGTACGCATCTTTTAAATCAATGCATGCCATAAAGCAGCCATGCGAAATCAATGATTTGGCTGTCTCAAAAGTGTCCATTTTAAAATGGGTGTATGTTACAAAAGTATTCAGCTGGGTCAGATCAATAATCACTCGACAACCTCCATCCTTTTTTGGTCTAGTGAAGATATTGGAGACAAATTCAATATGCTCGTGCATAGTTTTTTCTATCACGCCTTTTTGTTCTAATCGTAAAATTTCAGCTGAGCCTGCTGCCTGTTCAACGGCAGACAGCGTAAACTTCCGATTAGGCATATGCTGGGATGGAGGAATGTCCCCGTTAATAAACTCAATAGTATGGCCCCGAATATTCTGTAAAATAAACTCATCTGAAGTAACAGTCCCCCATGCCTCAGAAAAGAAACAGAGTCACCCACCAACATGTGACGTTAAAGGAATAGAGAAAAGAAAACCAGACCGCCTCACCTCCATGGTTACCGGCGGTCCTTGACATGTTTGGTTGGTCGTGGAGGTGCTGGGTTGGGCTGATATTGGGGTTACTTCATTTTCCACTGGGGCCGCTGCGGTCCTGGCCCCAAAAAAGACCGCTGCTGCTGGGCCTGTTGATAGCGATACGGCACTGAAGTATATGTTCTGGTTGCTGTAGCAACCGAGTCTCGTGGCCGGGCAAGTGGAGCTTTCGGGGCCGACGGCCTGGGGGCGATCTGTGATCGCATGAGTCCCACCGTCTTGGCGTGCTCATCGAGCTCTTTGACCCTCTTCGGGAGGTCTTCTCAGAAGAGCTGTCGGGGCGGCGGTGGTGGTTTGCACAACCCAGCAAACTTTGGGTTGAGTGACGGGCGGATGCTGTGTTTGCGGAAGGCATTGATCTCATGTTGGGTGGCACATAACAGTGCCAATGCATCCTCCTGGTCTAAATTAAGATCTTCCCCATCAACCGACCGTGCAAAGGCGGTAATACCGGCCGTGAGGGGTTTCAGGATCCGCTGGAGCTTCAGCTCCTGATGTCGGATAGCCACGCCGATGTTGCCCCATATGGGCGTATTGACCACAGGCACATTAAGGGCATTGCAGTTAGACGGAGGTTTGTGGCGATGGATAGCCTGAGAGAGGACGTCCTCCTGGAGCTGATGGTTTGTGAGGAAATCCACCGTGGCAGCCAGCTTGGGGTTGAGAGGAAGCCCAGTTGTGAGTGGGGCAGCGAACTTCGCCGCCACATCGAGAAGATCTTCCGCCGGCGGCTCCGACGGAGATGGTGTAGGGTCAACAAATCCTTCCTCTTCTGGCTGTTCGAAACTGGTGATGGAGGCTGGTGAGACTGCCCTGTGCCTGTCGATGCTGGACGCTTGCTGCTGTTGATTGTGTAGCAGGAGCTCCAGTAGCCGCTCCATACGGTCAATACGCCCGCCACCCTGAACACTCGGGTGGTCGGAGTCCTCCGGCTCAGAAAAATTGCCGGGGCTCCTGTCATCGGCCCGCACCTCGTTGAGGTGATCTCGGTGCCGGTAGATGTCGCTGCCAGCCGCCGAAGCGAAACCGCGCGATTCCCGCGCGGGAGATGTGTTCAACCGCCTCCGTTTAGCGGGAGCGGAAGCCGCTGCCACGAAGGGCAAAAGCGGCTGGGAGTCGGCACCAGCTGAAGCATGGAGATCCGACGCCCGCGCGGGCTTGCCGGCTGCCCACATCGTGGACCTTGCCGAAGCATGGTCTCGTCCTCCCATCCATGGGGGACTCGGCGACTGAGGCGGGACCCTTCCCAAGCCCCCCGTCCCGGCGTCGGGGTTTGGGGGTTGGATGCTAGACCTCACCATAGACCTGGGTCCCGCCGTTGCACCAGACCGCAGCTCGGCGGCAGGTGATGCCTTAGCCCGTGAAGGGTTAGCCCGTGCAGCTGCACGCGACCCCTTGCCCGAGGTCGCCAACGGGCCCGCTGGCGACCTGAATGCTGCAGCAGGGTCCACCTGCTCCGGTGGCACCCCGCTGTCCTCCTCCACGAACTCCTCCCCGGAGCTGTGGTGAGTTAGCGGGTCCGGACCTGCAGGAACAGGATTCTCCGGTTTCCCCGCCTTCCTCCCGGCCCCAGGTGTAGTCGATAATGAGGGCGCCGGGACAGATGGCCGACGACTTCGACCGGACATCTTCTCCGTACTCCCAATCCACGTCCTTGCTGAAAGAAAACAGACAACAAGGACGAACCAACTGAAGGTTAGTGTCACTCACCCAGGTGGTTCCTTATGAAGGGCTGGCGGGGAGCGCACCCCACCGCCAGCCGTCGGCAGCAATGCGTTGCGACGATATGACGTCTCGCATGCGTGCTGGCGGGCTCTTCACGAAGTCACTCACGTGACTCCGAAATGAAATTTCACAGACTCACCACTCTCTGTGAGAAAAAGTGTTTCCTCGTCTCAGTTCTAAATGGCTTGCTCTTTATTCTTAAACTGTGGCCCCTGGTTCTCGACTCCCCCAACATCGGGAACATGTTTCCTGCCTCTAGCGTGTCCAAGCCCTTAATCTTATATGTTTCAATGAGATACCCTCTCATCGTTCTAAACTCCAGTGTACAAGCCCAGCTGCTCCATTCTCTCAGCATATGACAGTCCAGCCGTCCCAGGAATTAACCTTGTAAACCTACGCTGCACTCCCTCAATAGCAAGAATGTCCTTCCTCAAATTAGGGACACAATACTTCAGGTATCGTCTCACTAGGGCTCTGTACAACTGCAGAAGGACCCCTTTGCTCCGAAATTCAATTCCTCTTGTTATAAAGGCCAACATGCCATTCGCTTTCTTCACTGCCTGCTGTACCTGCATGCCTACTTTCATAGACTGATGTACAAGGACCCCCAGATCCCGTTGTACTTCCCCTTTTCCCAACTTGACACTATTTAGATAGTAATCTGCTTTCCTGGTTTTGCTACCAACGTGGATAACATCACATTTATCCGTATTAACTTCATCTGCCATGCATCTGCTCATTGCCCCAACCTGTTCAAGTCACCCTGCATTCTCATAGCATCCTCCTCACAGTTCACACTGCCACCCAGCTTTGTGTCATCTGCAAATTTGCTAATGTTACTTTGAATCCCTTCATCCAAATCATTGATGTATATTGTAAATAGCTGCGGTCCAAGCACCGAGCCTTGCGGCACCCCACTAGTCGATGCCCGCCATTCTGGAAGGGACACATTAATCCCTACTCTTTGTTTCCTGTCTGCCAACCACTTCTCTATCCATGTCAGCACTCTACCCCCAATACCATGTGCCCTAATTTTGCCCACTTGAGGAAACTGAAGATCTCATGGAAAACACACACAGGTCACAAGAAGAACTTACAAACTCCGTACAGATAGGCACCCATATTTGGGATCGAACCTGGGTCTCTGGCAATCTTGGGATTGTCTCAACAGCTTAGTCCTGTGATCTTCAAAGGAGGTGTGGTGATCACAGGCTTCTTTCTGCAGTTCATATTTGCCTTAACAGTGCTGACAGTGCAGATTTCTCCCTGGTGGCTCAACTTTGAGCTTGAAGAAGTGATGATAGCAGAATATCCTGGTGGCCAGTCTTTGCCAGTGTGTGTGTGCGTGTCTTTGAACTTGTCAGCATCCTGGAAAACCAAACATTCTACCTGATACACTTTGGTGCATAATGTGTAGTCATCAGATATTAATTCCAAAACAGATTTTAAAATATCAATTGTTTATTTAATACAAGACAATTCCAGGATAAAGTGTCAACAACTTCTTCAGGATAGAAATTAGATATTTCTTCACTCAGAATATTTTTCAAGGGTTGAAAAAAATCAGCTGTTAATTGCCTTCAAGCAAGATCAACATATAATTGATTCCAAGAAGTAGTAAACCATATCCCAGTAAGAGAGGAAACTGCATTTAAAGTGCGGGTCAGGCATTATTTGCCTGAAAGGTCCAGACCCAAAATGTTGCCTGTCAAGATTGAAGGTTGCAGCTTCCATCCAACAGGCATCAGTGTCTACATTTGTGGCAATGAAGACAGTGACTATTATGGGCTTCCCCCACACTGAAATCAGGAGCAGGCGAGCAGCACCCAGTGGCTGCTGCAAAACCACAAATGGAAAATGTAATACATTGTTGGAGATAATCAACAAGCCAGGCAGCAGCATATGTGGAGGGAGAAACTGGGTGAATATTTCAGGTTAATATTATTTCCTCAAAGCTGGGGAAAGTTGTCAGATGGAGACAGACAACAAGATGGGTGAGGGAGATGGTGTGAATGGCCTCAGTCCCAGATCAATATTACTGTCAGTGATCCACTCCAGAGCCCACTCCTCACTGACACCGATTCCTGGGGGTTGTGATGGTGTGAGGCGGAGGAGATGAAGGAGCAGCAGCATCTTCCCCGCTCCCAGACCCTGGAGAGCAAAGATTATAGAGGAGCAAGATGCGCCACTCAGTGGAAATGTGGAAGGTGGTGCATCCATGGATAATGTGGAAGGGGAAGGTGGTGCATCCATGGATAACAAGGGAAATCAGGGATAGTATAAAAACAAAAGATGAGGCATACAAATTTGCCAGAAAAAGCAGCCTACCGGAGGACTGGGAGAAATTCAGAATCCAGCAGAGGAGGACAAAGGGCTTAATTAGGAAAGGGAAAATAGATTATGAAAGGAAACTGGCAGGGAACATAAAAACTGACTGCAAAAGTTTTTATAGATATGTAAAGGGAAAGAGACTAGTTAAAACAAATGTTGGTCCCTTGCAGTCAGAAACAGGTGAATTGATCATGGGGAACAAGGACATGGCAGACCAATTGAATAACTACTTTGGTTCTGTCTTCACTAAGGAAGACATAAATAATCTGCCGGAAATAGCAGTGGAACGGGGGACAAATAAGATGGAGGAACTGAGTGAAATCCAGGTTAGCCGGGAGGTGGTGTTGGGTAAATTGAACGGATTGAAGGCCGATAAATCCCCAGGGCCAGATAGTCTGCATCCCAGAGTACTCAAGGAGGTAGCCACAGAAATAGTGGATGCATTAGTGATAATTTTTCAAAATTCCTTAGATTCTGGAGTAGTTCCTGAGGATTGGAGGGTAGCTAATGTAACCCCACTTTTTAAAAAAGGAGGGAGAGAGAAAGCGGGGAATTACAGACCAGTTAGTCTAACATCGGTAGTGGGGAAACTGCTAGAGTCAGTTATTAAAGATGGGATAGCAGCGCATTTGGAAAGTGGTGAAATCATTGGACAAAGTCAGCATGGATTTACGAAAGGTAAATCATGTCTGACAAATCTGATAGAATTTTTCGAGGATGTAACTAGTAGAGTGGATAAGGGAGAACCAGTGGATGTGTTATATCTAGACTTTCAGAAGGCTTTCGACAAGGTCCCGCATAAGAGATTAGCATACAAACTTAAAGCACACGGTATTGGGGGTTCAGTATTGATGTGGATAGAGAACTGGCTAGCAGACAGGAGGCAAAGGGTAGGAGTAAACGGGTCCTTTTCAGAATGGCAGGCAGTGACTAGTGGGGTGCCGCAAGGCTCAGTGCTGGGACCCCAGCTATTTACAATATATATTAATGATTTGGACGAGGGAATTCAATGCAACATCTCTAAATTTGCAGATGATACCAAGCTGGGGGGTATAGTTAGGTGTGAGGAGGATGCTTGGAGGCTGCAGGGTGATTTGGATAGGCTGAGTGAATGGGCAGATGCATGGCAGATGCAGTACAATGTGGATAAATGTGAGGTTATCCACTTTGGTGGCAAAAACATGAGGGTAGACTATTATCTGAATGGTAGCAGATTAGGTAAGGGGGAGATGCAACGAGACCTGGGTGTCATGGTACACCAGTCATTGAAAGTAGGCATGCAGGTGCAGCAGGCAGTGAAGAAAGCAAATGGTATGTTAGCATTCATAGCGAAAGGATTTGAGTATAGGAGCAGGGAGGTTCTACTGCAGTTGTACAGGGTTTTGGTGAGGCCACACCTGGAGTACTGCGTACAGTTTTGGTCTCCAAATCTGAGGAAAGACATCCTTGCCATAGAGGGGGTACAGAGAAGATTCACCAGACTGATTCCTGGGATGTCAGGACTTTCATATGAGGAAAGATTGGATAGACTCGGTTTGTACTCGATGGAATTTAGAAGATTGAGGGGGGATCTTATAGAAACCTACAAAATTCTTAAGGGGTTGGACAAGCTAGATGCTGGAAGATTGTTCCCGATGTTGGGGGAGTCCAGAACAAGGGGTCACAGTCTAAGGATAAGGGGGAATTCCTTTAGGACCGAAATGAGGAAAACATTCTTTACACAGAGAGTGGTGAGTCTCTGGAATTCTCTGCCACAGAAGGTAGTTGAGGCCAGTTCATTGGCTATATTTAAGAGGGCGTTAGATGTGGCACTTGTGGCTAAAGGGATCAGGGGGTATGGAGAGAAGGCAGGTACGGGATACTGAGTTGGATGATCAGCCATGATCACATTGAATGGCGGTGCAGGCTCGAAGGGCCGAATGGCCTACTCCTGCACCTATTTTCTATGTTTCTATGTTTCTATGAAATCCAATGGACTGGTGTGTAGTACGTAACGGAACGTCACGGCCGCCATTTTGGCGGTCTGCCTCCCGCTGTGTAATCCGCTCCAAAGCTACAGAGCAGTTGTAAGCAAAGATTATAGAGGAGCATGATGCATTAGAAAGTTTATTTGAAGATTTATTTGTAATAGATCTTTACTTACCTCTCGATCCCTCTATCTCCCCCTCTCGATCTTTCTCTCCCTCTCAATCCCTCTTTCGATCTCCCATCGATCCCTCTCTCCCCTATCTTCTCTCGATCTCCCTCCCTCCTTCCCTCTCTCTCCCCCCCTCCCTTTTCCCCCTGTTCCCCCATTTCCCTCGCATCTTTCCTCCCCAGCCCCTCCTTTGCGTAGTTTCCCTTGCATTGTACAGCTTCCCATGTATTGCTTTAACACACACTGTGCACAAAATTACAGGCACACACAAACACACATTCATATATATGGTGGGACAGATAGAAGCAAATCTTTGGATAGAAGAGCTTATTAAAATCTTCCTACAAAGACCATTATGTAATTTATTTCTATCCTCTTTTGGGCCGAAGGCATAGCAGGGCTGCCAACTCTCACACAGAGGGAAGGGAGGGAGAGAGGGAAATCGAGAAGAGAGGGGAGAGAAAGAGATCGACAGGGGAGAGAAAGAGATCGACAGGGGAGAGAAAGCGATCGAGAGGGGAGAGAAAGCGATCGAGAGGGGAGAGAAAGCGATCGAGAGGGGAGAGAGAGCGATAGAAAGAAGAGAGAGTGATCGAGAGGGGATAGAGAGGGATCGAGAGGTAAGTAAAGATCGATGACAAATAAATCTAATAACTTTCTAATGCATCTTGCTCCTCTATAATCTTTGCTTGCAACTGCTCTGTAGCTTTGGAGCGGATTACACAGCGGCAGATCGAGAGACAAAGATCATAGAGAAGCCCAGTTTCCCAGTAGACGCCATAGTCGACACCATCTCTGGTCCGCTAATATGGCGTCGACAATCACACCTGTGATACTACGCCTTTTCCACTGAGTGGCGCATCTTGCTCCTCTATAATCTTTGCTGGAGAGAGAGCGCGCGCGAGGACCCGCTATTTATAGCCCCTGCTCCCCCGGGCTTTTGGCGGCAAAGATTATAACCGAGGGGCGGGGCGGGGCGGGGCGGGGCCTTGCGCGGAGAGCGGCGCAGGCGCAGGCGCACTGCCCGAGAGAGCCGGTGGGGGGGAGGGGAGGGGAGGCGCGCACACGCGCTGACGTTGACGTTGACGGAAGCCCCGCCCACCCCGGGTCTATAAATATCGGGAGCGGGGACGAGGCGGGAGTTATTGACGTCGACAAAGGGAAGCGGACGTTGCTGGAATGTAGCGGCGACAGAGCCCAGGCCGCGCGCGGGGCAGAGCAGAGTTGCACTCAGGGCGGCTGTGTTCACCATTCCTTTCATTAGTAGCAGCACAAGTAGTAGTAGAATTACATTAGTGTGAAGAAAGGAGGGGATCTAGAGGCCCATCGCTTCAGGGAATGGTGGGTGGGGGGTGGCTGTAGGTGAAGACAAGGGGGCTCCAAGAGAGAGGCGTCGAGCGAAAGGCCCGAAATGTCAGGAGACGAAGGAAGTAAAGTTGGGAGAACAAGAATTGTTGAATAATTCGTCGTGCTGTTTAAAGTTAAAGGAACAAATCAAGAAGATGCAGGATTTAGTAGCAATGTTACAACATTTTGAGATTTTAAAAATCAAGTCTGCAATTTATCCCGTCAGATAAAGCATAAAAAGAAGTTTAATTTGACACCTAATTCACTTTCATATCCTCAGTATAAAAAAGTTATGGCCATTTTCATACACTGAAATTAGCATCTTGTTCCCCATTGCCTTTACATTGACTTAACACAAAAGTTGTGATTGAGGACAGTCAAAAGCCCATAACTTTATTAAAAATTATGAGAACTGAAAGAAATTTACAGTTATTATAGATTGAAGCATTCTGAAACTAATATGAAACAATCTTACTTGGATGACCTGAAATTAAAGCATATAATTAGCTAATTATATTGATTATATAATTGTATTATATAATTGTTACCCAATTGTAGCTAATTACAAAATTCAATTACTAGATCTAAACATCTATCCATTTCTTAAGAAAATATTAACTTTTTTTTAAAAGCCTAAGTGTCCAAACAACATTCACACAAGAATTCACAATATAATGTGATTTTTTAATCTAATTGTTATGAATTTATAGGCCAAATTGAAGGAATTTAGTGTTTAATGCCCATAAATTAATGGGCATTTTAAACATTTGCGAGTGGGATTTTCTGGAACGCAATGTATTGGAACGTTGCAGTTGCGTTGAATTTAAACCCAATATCAGCAGGAAAAATTCTGCCAGTTCATATGGGGGCTAAATCACTGTTTCGCAACATGAAATATTGATTAAAATCCCCTAAACAAGCAGGTTTATATGAAAAAATAAACAGCTTTCACTTACCTGTTCCCTATGTAAAATCGGTTCCCGTTGTTGGCGTTCAAGGCATTAGGAGCTAATTTTTATTTTACTGCAGAGCTGAAATAGGCGATTAAAAATAATAATTTTACTTACCAGTAGGAGGTACGAATCTCCAGAAATAGCTCGCACTCCGACAAAATATAATTCCGGTGGCAAGGGAAAAACCGCATTTTAATCCCACCCCCCACCTTAAAGGAGCCAAAGTCGCGAACACGGCCAGCGCCAGAACTGCAGCACCGCTAAAGGTAAGTTTTGTAACATACCTAGATTTAGAGCAGTTAATCCATTAAAAATTACCGCCGCTTTGGAGAGCCAGATAGGCAGGGATTTTCAGGTCAAGATTCTGTATAATGGGATGATAAGAGTTTGTTGCAAAGACAGAAAACAGTTTAATGATGCTAGGGATGTGGGGAAATTGGTGGTCAAGGTGGAGAGTTTGCTCCCTAGAGGAAGACAGCAGGGAATAAAGGGAGTGGTGTATGGGATATATGTTGGCTTGTCTGAGAAGGAGATCTTAGAAAATGTTAAGGGGGCCCAGGTAACTGATGTTGTGAAATTTAAGAGTAGGAATGGAGTCGGGGACCCGCCGGTCCTGCTTACGTTCAAAGATGGAGTACTGCTACAGAGAGTGTTTCTTGGGAGTATGGCGTATCAAGTGAGGGAGTACATGAAACCACCGTTGCGCTGTTATAACTGTCAGAGGTTTGGACATGTTGATGGGTCTTGTCGGTGTAAAAGAAAGTGTGCAAAGTGTGGTGGAGATCTTGCAATACAAAATTGCAAGGCAGAGGATCCTAAGTGCCCTAACTGTGATGGGGATCATGCAGCAGGGTTTCATGGTTGTGAGCGCCTTATTCAGGCGAAGCGAGTGCAGGAAGTGAAGGAGCAGAATAATGTGTCATATGCAGAGGCAGCTCAAAGGGTGGCTAGAGAACGTGGAGATGTGAGCGCTGGGACCAGAGTGGTGCTAGGAAGCCAGATCACTGTGCCAAACTTGCCGTCGGCTTTTCCATCTGACATGTTGATTTTTAATAAGGAGTCATTTCTGTCTTTTGTTTCTGATGTGATAGTAGGAGCTAAGAAAGCAGCTAACCGGTCTGATATCCTCAGGTTAGTGGTGGGTGCAGCTGAAAGGTTCCTCAGTGTAAAGCAGTCACCAGAAAAGTTGCATCAATACATGACGGAGAGATCACAGTTGTCAAGAGCTAACAATATGGAGTATGTCAGTAAGGTGGATGATGATGATCCTCATTAACATCATAATGTTTTATATACTTCAATGGAACGCATGGAGTCTGATTGGAAATGGCCAAGAGTTAAAGAGATTTGTTGATGATTTTAAAGAAGCACCAGAATTAATATGTATCCAAGAGACATGGTTAAAGCCCTGTCTAGATTTTGTAATCCCAGGTAATGAATGTGTGCGATTAGATAGGTCTGATAGATCAGGTGGGGGTTGTGCAACTTTTGTTAAGACTGGGTTGCAGTATAGGAAAGTTGACATTAATTCTAATCTTGAGGTTTTGGCTGTGCAGGTTTGGAGCAGTCAGAATTCTATTACTGTAATAAATTATTATAACCCCTGTCAACCCTTGATATTGTCAGATTTTGATGAGATAATGGAGAAGGTAAGGTGTCCTGTTATATGGTTTGGAGATTTTAATGCGCATAATCCTTTATGGGGTAGTGATCACAGGGATAAAAATGGTGTTATTGTTGAAGAATTTCTAGATAAGTATGAGTTGGTATTGTTAAATGATGGAAGGCCGTCTAGGTATAATATTGTGAGAAACAACTGCAGCCACATAGATTTATCAATTGCTTCATCAAACTTGGCAAGAATTGGTGAATGGGATGTAATGGATAGAGACACACTGGGTATTGATCATTATCCAATTTTATGTAGGTTTGGTAGGGATTTGAGGAGAGAAGTGGAAAAGAAAGTCCCTAGATATAACTTTTCTCAGGCCAAATGGGATAAATTCCAAGAGAAGGCTCAAAGTTTAGTTGGAGAGGTTAATAGTGAGGGTTCTGTAGATAGTTGGAATACTTCCATTAGTCTCATGTTGTACTATTCCTGTGAAGCAGGAACCTAGGTCCCGTATGTCTGTTCCTTGGTGGAATAAAGAACGCAATGAAGCTGTAACGAATAGGAATATAGCCTATTGAAAATTAAGAAAGTATCCAATTTTGGTCAATGCAATGGCTAAGGGCAGTAGCAAGAGGAGTTCTAAAGGATGCAAAGAGGAATAGTTGGAGGAAGTTTTGTGGTACTCTAGGCCCTGAAACTCCAGTAAGGCATTTGTGGTCAGCTGTGCGTAGAATGTCAGGAGTATATCAAATAAGTTTGTTACCAGTGTTGCAGAAGGGTGAGGTGGTAGCAGTCTCCTATAAGGAAAAAGCAGACAGTTTTCAAGCAGTGCATAGATCAGAGAGCATGGGAGTGGAGAGGTGTAGAAAGAGAACCGAACTGATGGCAGTTAATCAGTGGAAGCTGGAGAGGAGTTTAGTAAATAATAATACCTTTAATCTGTTTTTTACTATAAAAGAGTTGAAGGATGCAATTATGTCCGGGGCAAATACCACCCCGGGGAGAGATAGGTTGTCGTATGAGTTATTTAAACATCTGGATGATATTGTACTTGATGAAATCTTAGCTTTGTTTAATACTGTGTGGGCAGAGGGTTATTTACCAAAGGAATGGAAACATGCAGTCGTGGTCCCTATTTTAAAACCGGGCAAAGAGGCATCTGACCCTAGTTCATATCGCCCCATAGCGCTCACAGCAGTGCTCTGTAAAATTATGGAGCGGATGGTAGCCAACATACTAGCTTATGTGTTAGAGGACTATTTGTTGATGTACAGAATGGCTTCGGGAATGGAAGGTCTACAATGGAGTCTGTATCAGTTTTGGATCAGGATATTAAAAGGGCATTTAGAAGCAAGGAAACAGTAGTGAGTGTATTCCTTGATATTGAGAAGGCATATGATTCTTTGTGGAAGGAGAGATTAATGATTAAAATTTTTGACTTGGGAGTCAGGCGTCGAATGTTCAACTGGATTAAGGATTTTTTATTGAATAGAACAATACAAGTAACAAATATAACACATTTAAATCAGTGGACTAGATTAGTGGACTAGGGCATTTAAACCTGTGCCCTATTGGGTTCTTCCTGAACTGTTTATTGAGTTTGCTTTTCTTCGGGAAAAAGATATGCGTGAGGTGACTCCATGAATAGTGGAATATCTTAATTCAATCAGTGAGAGCACTTTGATTGTTTTTACAGATGGATCTAAAGATCCAGTTAGTGGGAGAGCTGGGTTTGGAGTGTATGTGGAGCAGCTTGGGTTGAAGTTTGGCCGACGCATTTCTGATGGAAGCTCTGTTCTCACGACTGAATTAATGGCAATTCAATGGGCTCTATGGTGGATTGAGGAAGCCAGTTTTAGAGAAGTCATTATCTGTTCTGGTTCCGCAGCTGCTCTTGAAACTTTAAGAGTAGGGAAATCTAAAGCTCGTCCTGACATTCTAAATGAAATCTTGAGTGTGTTTTCTAGAATTGGGTTTGCGTGTAACATCACTTTTTGCTGGGTTCCCGGGCATGCTGGGGTGAGGGGGAATGAGCAGGTGGGCCTCATAGCAAAGGAGAGTTTAAGAAGAGAAATGGATATCCATGTATCATTGGGGAGAGTGGAACTGAGAGAAATAATTAAAGAGGGCTTAACAAAAGAATGGCAGAGAGGATAGGAAAAGGAAGTCAGGGGTAGAAACTACTTTTCTATACAATCTGAAGTTAGGAAAATATGTTTCTGTACATCTCGGTCCCGCAGGGACTCGGTTAAACTGTGTAGATTGAGGTTGGGACACTGTGGGTTAAATTACTATTTGTGCATTGTAGGGAAACATGCTTCTGGCTTGTGTGAATGTGGGAGTAATGAGACAGTTATGCATGTTTTCCTAGAATGTAAAAAGTATAGGGTAGAAAGAAAGGTATTGTTTGTTAGACTGACAGGACTTGGAGTTGAGGCTTCTGTTTATTCTTTGTTTGGGCACAGTGAGAAACATCAACTGATATCCAGGGCTGTTCTTCAATTCCTGCATGTTACAGGACTGTATGTAAGAATCTAGTTCAAACTTTGACCTGTGGAGGGCAGTAATACGCTTGGCAGCGTCTACACTGCCAGAGCCCGAGAAGAAGAAGAAGAAGAAGAGGACGAGGCGGCGGTTGGTTGTAAAGATGATGGAGCAGCAAGATGCACATGTGTGATTGTCGACGCCATTTTACCGGGAAGCCGCGACCCAAGATGGCGTCTCCATCTACATCTTCATCTTATGCTCGGCTATTTATTGCTCTATTTGTCAACGGCGCGACTCTCGTCGCAGCGGCCTCTGCAGTCCGTCAGTCTTTTTTAATTTTTTGTCTCGTTTGAGTGTAGTTAGTGGGTTTTTTTTAGCTGGATATGTGCGGGGGGTGGGTGGCGGGATGGGGGAAATTTTTTAAATCTTTTCCCTGTACGGAGAACCCGACCTTTCCTGTTGGGTCACCGTTGCCGTTGGGGCCTAGCACCGTGAAGCGGCCTCCAACCGGACCAGGGGCTCCAGTCGTGGGGCCTGCAGAGCACTCACCATCGTGGAGCCTGCAGAGCACTCACCATCGTGGAGCCTGAAGTCTACTCACCATCGTGGAGCTGGCCGAGTTAAGAATGCGAGGAGCTGTGGTGGCGCACTGCTGCTGCCCGACCCCGGAAATTCGGAGGCTCCAGCTGCAGGCCGGTGGACGGTAACATTGGGAGCTCGCAGGTCCCTGGTGGGAGACCGCTTTTTGGAGCTCCCGCAGCGGCAATTTCTCCCGCCCGAGTTGCTGGGTTGAAAATGACCTGGAGCGGGGCCTGACATTGCCCGGTGTGGCTTTAATGGCCGCGGGACTTGCTAGCGCCTGCCAGGGGCTCTAACATCAAGACCCGGAGCGTGGCCTTGCATGGACTTATTTACCATCGCCCGCTGGGGGCTTTGAATCTGACATCGGGAGGAGAATGGGGAGTGCAGGGGAGAGATAAGACTTTGCCTTCCATCACAGTGAGGAGGAGATTCACTGTGATGGATGTTTGTGTAAATTGTGTTGTGTCTTGGTTCTTTTCTTGTTTGCATGACTGCAGAAACTAAATTTCGTTTGAACCTCAATGAGGTTCAAATGACAATAAACGGTATTGTATGTAGATGACCCGTCCTTTCTTTAGGTTCCCCAATAAAAAGGAAAGGTGAGAAAATATTATTATTTTCTGTCGTTATTATTCTGAACTGGAAATGATATTTACTGTTCTCCCATCAACGGTCATTGGGAAACTAGGTTTCATTAGAAAGTTATTCGAATTATTTGTAATGGATCTTTACTTACCTCAATAATAAAGTCAATAATTTTAACGCTTCTGAACCGAGGCGGCGGTTGGTTGGAGGCGGGCGCGAGGGTTGGTTTCAGTGACGTGGACTTAGTCGAGGCGACATTTCGTTGTCAGCTTTGGTTGGTTGAGGAGAGACGTGGGATTTAGTCGAGGCGAGTTGAGGTCTGGGTGTGAGGAGCAGTTTGGTCGTGAGGTTTCGTCAAGGCAACGCTTCAGTGATCGAGGGGTTTAGTCGGTGTGTAGGTGAGGTGAGGAGAAGTGGGTGTGTGAGCTCAGGAGGAGCTGCTGAAGGAGACAGTCAGTGGAGACCATGTGTGGGACACGGGCAGGGCTCAGAGTGAGAGAGACTCCAGGGAGCTTTGACATGGAGAGCGGGCTGGCAGAAGATGTCGCATAAATAAATAAATAAATGTCCTCTCCCTCCGGGGCCTGGGAACGGGGAAGGTGCTGCTGCCCCTTTAATCTCAGACCATCACAGCCCCAGAGATTGGTGTCAGTGATGAGTGGATGCGTTCCCTGGGCTCTGGAGTGGATCACTGACATTAATATTGATCTGGGGCTGAGGCCATTCAGACCATCTCCCTCATCCTTCTAGTTTGTCTCCATCTTGGAATAAAGGGGACATCATTTAAGACTGAGCTGAGAAAAAATGTTTTTACCCAGAGAATTGTGAATTTATGGAATTCACTGCCACAGAGGGCAATGGAGGCTAAATCACAGGATGGATTTAAGAGAGAGTTAGATAGAGCTCTAGGGGCTAGTGGAGTCAAGGGATATGGGGAGAAGGCAGGCACGGGTTATTGATAGCGGACGATCAGCAATGATCATATTGAATGGCGGTGCTGGCTCGACGGGCCGAATGGCCACCTCCTTCACCTATTTTCTATGTTATCTATCTGACAACTTTCCCCGGCTGCGAGGAAAGAATATTAACCTGAAGCATTCACTCAGCTCCTACCTCCACAGATGCTGCCTGGCCTTCTGACTATCCCTGACAATTTATTCATTTTTACATTGGTTTTGCAGCAGTTTACTTCTTGGAATCAATCAGGCCGTCAGCATACATAAAGACTCCTCTCACCCTTGTAATGGACTGTTCGAACTACTCCCTTCCGGCAGACGTTACATGGCCTTCTACGCCCGCACTACCAGACTCGGGAACATCTTCATTCCCAGAGGTATAGTGGCTCTGAACCGGCCCTTCTGAGTTACCCCCCCCCCCCCCACCCCCATGGACTGTCTCCCCCGGCCTCGCACTTTAGTCTGTGTTGGTTACTGCTCAAATGTTTGTTTTTACAAACCTTGTTCTCGGGGGTTGCAAACCGAAATCTCGAAGTTGCACTTATGTGTAATGGCAATAAAATATATTATTATTATGAAGTGGAATTATGAAGCCATGCTTGCCATTGGTTTGTACAAAATATTATATACCTGCTGTAATTGTTATATGGTTATATTGGTATGAGTGCACGCAGGTGGGACTAAGGGAAAAAAGTTGTTCGGCACGGACTTGAAGGGCCGAGATGGCCTGTTTCCGTGCTGTAATTGTTATATGGTTATACCTTTTTTGCCCTTTTCTCACCATGCAAGTTTTTTCCACATGAAAACTAAATTGATATGTGCTTTTTGAGAACAGGTCCTAGATGTATGCTTTCTGAGAACAGGTTCTTGGTTAGATCCTACCATTTTAAATTCAAGTTACATTTATTGTCACATACACCAATTGGTGCAGTGAAATTTGAGTTACCATACAGCCACACAAATAAAATAAAATGTACGCAACACTATAGAATTTAACATGAACATCCCCCTCAATGTTTTCTACTGTGAGGACAGGCAAACAAGTTCAGTCATCTTCCTCTTGTTCACCCGTGGTCGGGGCCTTTGAGCCGTCTGCAGTTGCCGCTACGGCGGCCCGATGTTCAGGCCCTCTCGCCAGGATGATCGGAGCACCGGTGTCAGAACGGAAGAACACTCTCAGTGGCTTGGAGTTACGAATCGGCCACTTCTTACCAGAGACTGCAGCTTCCGAAGTCACAGGCTGAGCTGGGCAGAGCTCCAACACTGGCAAAAGATCCCTGGACCCTGCGATGTTAAAGTCAGTACCGCCCGCAGCTGGAAGCTCCACAGACCTCAGCTCCATGGTGTTAAATTCGGCAGGCCCAACATTCCTGAGCTCCAAATATACATAAAGTCCAAAGTGGTCGAATGCCGAACGTTCCGTGGTCCGAATCAAGCAGGGTAGGAAAGGAAACCAAAGTTCGAAATATCCAATGTGCAATCAGAAGCTGTGCTTGTCACCCGAGGCAGTTGTAACAACAATCAACCAGAGGTGGCGCTGTAGACGTCAGTCAGGCTGCATAGATGCCACTCGACCAAAGGTGGCGCTGCTGATGGTAGTCGAGCTGCAGAGTCGCCACTCGACCAGAGGTGGTGCTGTTGACGGCCGTCAGGCTGCAGAGTCACCACTGGACCGAGGTGGTGCTGTTGTCGCTCAGCGGGTGCAGCTTTTGTGTAACCCTCGATTCTCCAGCATCTGCAGTTCCTTCTTTAACACGTGGTGCTGTTGTCGTCAGTCTGCAGACACACCACTCGACCAGAGGTGGCGCTGTTGACGGCCGTCAGTCTGCAGAGACACCACTGGACCAGAGGTGGTGCTGTTGTCGTCAGTCTGCAGAGACACCACTGGACCAGAGGTGGCGATGTTGTCACCAGTCAACAGGTCGTGCGTTGGTACACAATAGGCTGGAGAGACTCAGCGGGTGCAGCAGCATCTAAGGAGCGAAGGAGATAGGCGACGTTTCGGGTCGAGACCCTTCTTCAGACTGGTTAGGGATCAGGGAAACGAGAGATGTAGACGGTGATGTGGAGAGATAAAGAACAATGAATGAAAGATATGCAAAAAAGTATCGATGATGAAGGAAACAGGCCATTGTAAGCTGTTTGTAGTGTGAAAATGAGAAGCTAGTGCGACTTGGGTGGGGGAGAGATAGAGAGAGGGAATGCCGGGGCCCGAGGGCTGAGGGGGAGGTGGGAAGGGGAGGAGACAGCAAGGGTTAACAGAATTGAGAAAATTCAATGTTCAAGCCCAGAGGATGCAGACTCCCCAAGCGGAATATGAGGTGCTGTTCGTGCGTTGCTTCAGGCCGGCCACGGCGGCCATTTCTGTAGTCGGTGGAGCAGCCATTTTTGTAGTCGCTGTGGCGAAATCCGCGCTGCACGAGCAGGACATCTTTGGTAAGCCACGTTGGGTAGGCCCACTACATCGGGTGTCTAGTAGACCCACTCTAACGGTAGGCACGTCGGGGAGGAAGCGATGGCAGGCGCAGCATCTCAGCCCCGGCGTGCAGCAGTTTGTGGGGGAGCGATGGCAGCCGCGGCCTCTCAGCCCCGGTTGGCAGCTCCGAGCAGGTCCTGCAGGATGGAAAGTGAGGGCCGAGGCTGCTGTGCCGCTGGCTGCTGTGGTGGGCCAGGGGCGCGGCGGGCGGCCCTGGCGGCCTGTGATCAGCTAGACCAGGCATAGGCGGGAATCAAGTGTCCTGGCCTCAGCGGCAGGGCCCAAGACAGCGTCCGGTTGCAGTGCAGTGTTGATGGCTGCATACATAGCGTTAATTACCATAGAGATAGGCTGGGCTGTCGGCTGCAGACATGAGGTAACCACCAATTTGAAATCCAAAAATATCCGTTTAGGAACGTTGGGTCACCAATCTAGAGGCACAAACATTGTGATGAATGGATTCTTTATTCAGGCATTGTAGGTTAGATATACATGCATGTTTAGCACTGTAACACAATAGTCGTTGTTGCTGAGAGCCTGTTGCCTCATGGGCTCAGTTGATCTCCTCCTGAGATGGCAGGACACACTCATGAAATCAGAGGAAGCAGAAGAGGACAAGAGAGGGAAGGTCAGTTCTTATATACTAGGGCACACCCCTATAACACGTGACTCATTCCCATGACTACCGAGGATTGGCATAGCAAGAGTGGCCCAACCACTAGGTGCCGCTACAACAACACTATAGAATATAACATGAACATTCCCCGTAGCGGAATCAGCGTATCCCACTGTGAGGATAGGCACCAAAGTTCAGTCATCTTCCTCTTGTTCACCCGTGGTCGTGGTCCTTCAGCCCTCCGCTGCTACGGCGACCCAATGTTCAGGCCCTCTTGCCGGGATGATCGGAGCACTGGTGTCGGAAGAACACTCAGCGGCTTGGAGTTCCGAATCGGCCACTTCTTACTGGGGACCGCACCTTCTGAAGTCCATATAACCATATAACAATGACAGTATGGAAACAGGCCCTCTCGCCCCTTACAGTCCGTGCCGAACATTTATTTTCCCCTAGTCCCATCTACCTACACTCAGACCATACCCCTCCATTCCCTTCCCGTCCATATAAATATCCACTTTACTTTTAAATGTTAAAATTGATCCTGGCTCCACCACTTCTGCTGGAAGATCATTCCACACAGCCACCACTCTCTGAGTAAAGAAGTTCCCCCTCATGTCACCCCTAAACTTCTGTCCCTTAATTCTCATGTCATGCCCTCTTGTTTGAATCTTCCCTACCCTCAATGGGAAAAGCTTATCCACGTCAATGCTGTCTATCCCTTTCATCATTTTAAAGACCTCAATCAAGTCCCCCCTTAACCTCCTGCGCTCCAAAGAATAAAGACCTAACTTGTTCAACCTTTCTCTGTAACTTAGTTGCTGGAACCCAGGCAACATTCTGGTAAATCTCCTCTGTACTCTCTCTATTTTGTTGACATCCTTCCTATAATTAGGCAACAAATTGTACACCATACTCTAGAATTGGTCTCACCAATGCCTTGTACAATTTAACATTACTTCCCTACTCCTATATTCAATGCTTTGATTTATAAAGGCCAGCACACCAAAAGCTTTTTTCCCCACCCTATCTACATGCAATTCCACCTTAAGGGAACTATGCAGTTATTCCTGGATCCCTCTGTTCCACAGCATTCCTCAATTCCCTACCATTTACCATGTATGTCCTATTTTGATTTGTCCTGCCAAGATGTAGCACCTCACACTTATCAGCATTAAACTCCATCTGCCATCTTTCAGCCCACTCTTCCAAATGGCCCAAATCTTTCTGTAGACTTTGAAAATCTACTTCATTATCCACAACACCACCCATATTAGTATCATCTGCATACTTACTTATCCAATTTTCCACCCCATCATCCAGATCATTGATGTACATGACAAACAACAGTGGACCCAACACAGATCCCTGAGGCATCCCACTGGTCACCGGCTTCCAACCTGACAAACAGCCATCCACCATTACTCTCTGGCATCTCCCATTCAGCCACTGTTGAATCCATCTTGCTACTCCGCCATTAACACCCAAAGATTGAACCTTCTTAACCAACCTTCCATGGGGAACCTTGTCAAAGGCCTTACTGAAATCCATATAGACAACATCCACTGCTTTATCCTCATCAATTTCCCTAGTAACCTCTTCAAAAAATTCAAGAAGGTTTGTCAAACATGACCTTCCAGGCACAAATCCATGTTGACTGTTCCTGATCAGACCCTGTTTATCCAGATGCTTATATATATTATCTCTAAGTATCCTTTCCATTCATTTGTCCACCACTGACATCAAACTAACAGGTCTATAATTGCTAGGTTTATTCTTTGAACCCTTTTTAAACAATGTAACAACATGTGCAGTACGCCAATCCTCCGGCACTATTCCCGTTTCTAATGACATTTGAAATATTTCTGTCATAGCCCCTGCTATTTCTACACTAACTTCTCTCAATGTCCTAGGGAATATCCTGTCAGGACCTGGAGACGTATCCACTTTTATATTTTTCAAAAGTGTCAGTACTTCCTCCTCTTTGAATCTCATAGTTTCCATAGCTACTCTACTTTTTTCACTTACCTCACTGAGTTCAATATCCTTCTCCTTGGTGAATACCGAAGAAAGTAAATTGTTCAATTTCTCCCCCATCTCTTTTGGCTCTGCAGATAGTTGTCCATTCTGGCTCTCTAATGGTCCAATTTTATCTCACAGGTCGAGCTGGGCAGAGCTCCAACACTGGCAAAGGATCCCAGGACTCCGCAATGTTGAAGTCAGCGCTGCTCGCGGCTGTACGCTCCGCAGACCACAGCTCCACGGTGTTAAAGTCGGCAGGCCCAACATTCCGGAGCTCCAACATGGCAATCCCAGGGAATGCATCGGCCGCTCCACGAAGGTAATTCAGTGCTGCGCTGCTGCTGAAGCTCTGGCAGGTCTCCGGCAGTAAAGGCTGTGCCAATCCAGGTGGTAAGCTGCGAGGGGGGCCAAAGATGCGGCTCGGAGAAAAGACGCATTCTCGACCAGGAAGTGACTGGGAAACGGTTTCCCCTCTTGGCCCCCCCACATAAAAATCAGACTAAATTACCTCCAAAACAGAGACTTTTTGACAGATTCAAAATAACAAAAAGTGAAAGAACGGACTGCTGCTGGCGAGGCTCCCACACTCAATGGCTCCACCACTCGGTGTACTTTGACAATATATCTGAGGATATTACACATTTCCTGTTCTTTGATAACATAATTCTATTGGCTTCTTCTTGAACACTCACAGCCATGAATCCCTGGTGATCTCGCTCTCTGAAATCAATGCGTTAGAAACATAGAAAATAGGTGGAGGAGGACATTTGGCCCTTCAGCCAGCAACGCCATTCATTGTGATCATGCCTGATCGTCCCCAATCAATAACCCATGCCTGCCTTCTCCCCATATCCCTTCATTCCACTAGCCCGTAGAGCTCTATCTAACTCTCTCTTAAATCCATCCAGTGACTTGGCCTCCATTGCCCTCTGTGGTAGGGAATTCCACAAATTCACAACTCTCTGGGTGAAAAAGTTTTTTCTCACCTCAGTCGTAAATGGCTTCCCATTTATTCCAAGACTGTGGCCCCTGGTTCTGGACTCGCACAACATTGGGAAAATGTTTTCCTACATCTAGTTTGTCCAGTCATTTTATAATTTTATATGTTTCTATAAGACCCCCCCTCACCCTTCTAAACTCGAGTGGATATTAGACTAGCCTTTTCAATCTTTCCTCATATGACAGTCCCGCCATCCCAGGAATCAATCTTATGAACCTACGCTGCACTGCCTCAATCACAAGGATGTCCTTCGTCAAATTAGGAGACCAAAACTGGACACAATATTCCAGATGTGGTCTCACCAGAGCCCTATACAACTGCAGACGAACCTCTTTACTCTACTGAAATCCTCTTGTTATGAAGGCCAACATTCCATTAGCTTTCTTCACTGCCTGCTCTACCTGTACACTAACCCCATTGAGATAATAATCTGCCCCCATGTTTTGCCGCCAAAATGGATAACCTCACATTTATCTATATTACTAAGATTAAATGAGAACTTACCAGTTTGAAGTTTGATCATTATTTTATGAGGAGTTACGATGAGGGATTACGTGAAGAAGGCCGTCCCCACGCATGCGCGTCAATCTTCAAAACAGCGGTGTGAAATCTCAGAAAAAGAGTTGTTGAACTAAAATAGTAAGATTAGAGTTGACTAGAACTTACAGAAAGATCGTCATGTTACAAGGGTAGGGAGCAGAGGGCACGTAATCCCTCATCGTAACTCCTCATAAAATAATGATCAAACTTCAAACTGGTAAGTTCTCGTTTAACCGTACTGTCAAGTGAGTGACTACGTGAAGATTTTGAAGCTCTGTGATTTCATGCCTTGGAAAAACGAGTCCACACAAGCACGACGACTGCATCGGTTGACCATAGATAAGGGGCACATTCATAATGCATACATACATGACATAGATTTAAAAACATGCTGACGCTGATAAATGAACAAACAATATTAAGAGTAACCCCTCTCATCTGAGGGGAACAATGAAATTGAATCCAAATAGTTGGCAAATACCCCTGATCTAGCAATGGGTTAAAATAAAATGTTGGATACCTCGTTCGTCAGACCATCCTGCAGTTGACAGGATGTGGTCCAGAGGACCGCACATAACCCTTGCTGCTGGTGTTGTAGCAGCCCTGGTGGAGTGAGATTAGAAATAAGTATCTACTCCTGTATAAGCCAAACCTTGCATAACCACCTAGAGATGGTTATGAACTAGTATCAGAGCCTCTAAGGCTCTAGATGACCTTGACGTAATAATGTAAATGTGTGTCCACATGTAACTGAAGGTGCATGGGGTATGTAAACATGAATTATGATATTGCAGGTGTAACGATCCTGTACATTCGCAATTTATGTAATGACTGGACCCTTGCGCTGAGGGCAGCACCAGGGAATAACCTACCCATGAGAGCCGAACCAAAGATAGAGATATAGTTGGAGCCCCATGGTGAATAAATGTTAACACAATGTCAATATCCCATACTTCCGTGTACTTGGGTCTGGAAGAACGTGTGTTAATGATATCCTAAAGACTGGACACCAGAGGGTGAAACCTGAGAGAACGGGTCCCACTTGCTGCAGCAACTATGATGAGAAGCATGTTGGGTACAGTAAATGGTACTATTTTATTGTCAAAGACCCATAGAAAATGAACTCTAAGAAGTCAGTGTCCGTGCCTTATTATATGTAACATAACATTTAACAGAAAACGCTTCCCATCTCCTGAAGAGGCAAAATACTGTTTTTTTTGGTGCTATCCCTGCACTCTGCAGTGACACATACATGGGTCAGTCTGACAGCCCGAGCCGCAGGAGTGGTCTACTCAGATTCTGCCAGTCTAACCGCTTTTTCTGGGAAGACCCAAGCGCTCTGGGCTGCTGACCCCATAGTCCGCGACTAGAGAAGCGTGACCAGCTCACTGGCAATCTGACCGCTTTCTCTAGGAAGGCTTAAGCGGTCTGGGGCTGCTGACCCCATAGTCCACAACAGGAGTAGCAAGACCGGCTTACTGCCAGTCTAACCGCTTTATCTCGGAAGAGCTAAGTGGTCTGGAGGTTGCTGACCCCATTGTCCAAGACTGGGGTAGCTAGACCGGCTTGCTGCCAGTCTAACCGCCATTTCTGTGGACCATAGTGGTGTGGGGGCTGCAGACCCTATTGTGAATTACTGAGGTTGCAAGACCGGCTAACTGCAAGTCTAACCCCTTTTCCTGGGGAACCATAGCGGTGTGGGGGCTGCAGACCCCATTGTGAATTACTGGGCTTGCAAGATCGGCTAACTGCCAGTCTAACCCCTTTTCCTGGGGAACCATAGTGGTGTGGGGGCTGCAGACCCCATGGTGAATGACTGGGGAATTGACATAGTGAACCCTCTCAGTGGCTTGGGCTGCCTGGAACAGCCGCTTCCTTACCAGAGACCGTGGCTTCCGAAGCCAACAGGCCGCGCTGGAAGAAGCTCTACCACTGGCCATCTCTGGGAGAGAGCCCAGGTTCCCGATGTTAAAGTCGGTGCCACCGCCTGCGGCTTGCTGCTCCACAGACCCGCAGCATTGCGATGTTTCATTGGCGGTCTCAGCATTCCGGAGCTCCAGCGCGACAAACCGGGCAAGTCATCGCCCGCTCCGTGATAGTGCTCCAGTGCTGCTCCGCCGCGGAAGCCGAGGTTCTGGCCGGTCCCGTCAGGAATTTCCGCGCCAGACCCCAATAGTAGGCCACGAGGAAGGGTCCTTGTTCATCATTCAATGAGAATAAGCATGCAGGTATAGCAGGCAGTGAATAAAGCGCATGGTATGTTGGCCTTCGTAACAAGAGGAGCAAAGAGTAGTTGTACAGGGCCCAAGTGAGACCACACCTGGAGCATTGTGTGCAGTTTAGGTCTTCAAATTTGAGGAAGGACATTCTTGCTGTTGAGACAGCCGAGGTTAACAATGTTAATTCCCGGGATGGTGGGACTGTCATATGCTGAGAGAATGGAGCGGCTGGGCTTGTATACACTGGAATTTAAAAGGATGAGAGGGGATCTTATTGAAACATAAAATTATTAAGGATTTGGGCACGCTAGAGGTAAGAAACATGTTCCCGATTTAGGGGGAGTCCAGAACCAGGGGCCACAGTTTAAGAATAAGGGGTAAGCCAGAGATGAACACTTTTTCACACAGAGAATTGAGTCTGTGGAATTCTCTGCCTCCGAGGGCGGTCGAAGCCGCTTGTCTGGAAACGTTCAAGAAAGAGCTAGATAGGGCTCTTGAAGATCGCGGAATCAGGGGATATGTGGAGAAGGCAGGAACGGGGTACTGATTGTGGATGTGGATGATCAGCCATGATCATATTGAATGGCGGTGCAGGCTTGAAGGGCCATATGGCCTACTCCTGCACCTATTGTCTATTTTCTATTGTCTATTACATTAAACCTAGAGGAATGGAAAGAAGGATTCTGATCTATCTCACTTACCACAGATGAGTGAAACTGAAAGATTGGTCATTGCAATTTCTGACCTGGAAATATACACATACTCATCCATTATATTCTTCATGCTGGTCGATTTTTCTTTAAATCTGAAAAATAATTTTAAGGATGTTTGCTGTCGTCGTCAAGTAGACATTGAATAATAGCATGAATACTCTGAAGGAAATAGTTATAATGAAAACATTGTAAAGTGATTTATCCACAGATATTTTGCACGGGTAAGTTTAATAAAGTTGGCCATAACAGAAGATGAGCATGTTTTATTTTTCACAGGATTGAATGTACCAAAGCCAGTATTCAAGACAAATTGGAGCAGAAGGCATCAAACCCAAGTATGTGAATCTAGCGATTCAGATGAGGATTGGACACCTAAACATCTGACAAAAAATCCAAAATGTAATTTAAATTTGTTTGAAATATTAAATACAGTTTTTCAAATATAGTTGATTCGAATCAATTTGGCCGTTAGCCTATGGAATCTGTTGTAAGAGAGATTTTATACTTATCTTTGGAGTGGTGGGATACTTGTTAAATTTAATACATTTTTCCCAATGTGTTATTTATGAAGTGCAAATTTACTTTTCCTACTTTTTACTTTTGTGATATGCTGCTTCCATTTTTCTCAAATACATTAGATATATCCAGAATTGCCAAACTATTGAGATAGTCTGTATTTTTCCAAAGCAGCACTGATGTGGCACTTTTTCCCCCTAAGGAGTCAGAATCTTTAGGCCTCCTTTTAAGAATGAAAATGGCAAGAATACCGAAAGAAAGCCTGTCGCAAAGGTAAGAACAGAAATTATTCCCAGGATAAAGGACATGAGAATACGCTTTTATGAATTAACAGAGTGGCTCTACATTAGCATTTAATTTTCTACCAGATCGAAATGACTGCTTTTTAGAAAAATCTTCGTCACTGCTGTTGGAGTCAGGAGCCAATGTGGCAACTTCACGCTCACGTTGGTTCTGCATGCAGCCTATCACCGCTGGCGACTCACCAGCAGCCTCACAAAAAGGTCCAGCCACAAGAGGACCAGCCACAATCCCAGTTAAGAGGGCATGACATGAGAATTAAGGGAAAGAAGTTTAGGGGTAACATGAGGGGGAACTTCTTTACTCAGAGAGTGATGGCTGTGTGGAATGATCTTCCAGCAGAAGTGGTGGAGGCAGGATCGATTTTTAACATTTAAAAGTAAAGTGGATAGGTATATGGACGGGAAGGGAATGGAGGGGTATAGTCTGAGTGCAGGTAGAGGGGAAAATAAATGGTCGGCACGGACTGGAAGGGCCGAGAAGGCCTGTTTCCGTGCTGTAATTGTTATATGGTTATAAGAGCGTAATAACGACTATAAGGTCAGAGGCAGTAATTGGCCTTATCTACACACTGGTTATGATTGTTGAGAATGTATGTAAAAGGGGCTTCTGGAATAAACGTGACACACGGTGTCTGGCTCAGCTAAGTATTGGTTGTTCTTTGCTTTCTGTCCTGGGATTCAGTAGATCCTACACTAACATTCACATATTTTTATTGTTGAGCGAGGGTCAATTGTTCTCATATTTTCCTACATTTGCTGACAATATCAAACTTCCTTTTGGAGTAGAGTATGAAAGGTGAGAGATCACTGAAATATTGCACCCTAGGCAGTGACTGCTTTTATTAGTAATATAGTTGAGTATCCCAGTTAATAATACGATGGAAGAAATGATCATAATCATACTTTATTACCCTAGTGTGTTTTGCAACATACGAGGAATTTCATTTGCCATAAAGTCATAGCAATAAAAAGCAACAGAACACAGAAAATACATTTTAACATAAACATCCATCACAGTGACTCCTCCACATTCCTCACTCTGATGGTAGGCGAAAAAATGTTCAATCTCTTCCCTTTTTTGTTCTCCCGCCTTCGGGGGCCACGAGCCTTCCGTTGATGGGGCGATCTTGGTCCCCGTATCCAGTGGTTGGGCCCTCCGTATCGGGGCAATCAAGCTCCTGCATTGCGGGGGAATCTCATCTCCCCCGCGTCGGGTGATCTGACCCCGGGTCGGGGCTGGTCGAAACCTTCTGCGACTGGACCTTCCCGACATTGGTCTCTACCCGAGACTGTGAGCTCCTCGATGGTGAAATCTGCAGCCTGCATTTGGAGCGTCGATCCCAGGCAAGGGATCGGCTCCGATGCAAGTGCTTCGCCCTGTGGTGTTAGGCCGCAGAGCGACTGGAGATATGATCCGGAAAACAATTGCATCTCCGGCAAGGTAGGAGATTGAAAAAATGTTTCCCCCACCTCCTTCCCCACCCCCACCTAAAACAAACAGGGAACATTAACACATACTTTTAAAACTCACTAAAAATAACGAAAAACGATAAAAAGACAGACAGACTGTTGGTGAGGCTACTATCGTACGGCGCCCCTGGTGGAAATAATCAAGAAGTGAAAACAATTTATTTGGTCCTTATGATTTGCAGTTTGCACCAAATTGTCTCATTACAGGTCATAAAAGATTTGGGAGGAGCCACTGAGGAAATGAAGTAAGACACAGTGTTGGTTAAAAGAATCAAACGAGCAACAGGTAATTCTATTTGTAAAAGTGAAACTCAAAATGAGTGACTCCTGTACATTACAGTAAATAATTGAGATGAGATAATGACCTTCTGACTACCATCATGTCAATTAAGTTGAATTCATAGAATATGGTGCATATTATGTGACTAACTTCCATATTTTACAGTTTAACCACCTATCTGACTTGAAACATGTAATCAGGTAATTTTTGTCTTTCTTTCTAAGAAATAAGGAGAGGATAATTTACACGGAAGAAAGGGAGCTCCGTGATGACGATTACCTTTGTCTGTCCAAAGTAACCAATCTATTTCTTCAGAGCAACCATATTTCATTGGGAGCATTGTAGTGATGGCACGGTGCATTGGTAGCCAAGGCAATGGTGGAACAATCCAATGCAAGAGCACAGGATTGATTTAGCTCATTAACTAATTTTTCTTTTAACATTAATCAATAACGACAACACCCTGATTTGTTCCTATTTTGTATTTTCTGTTTTAGTTTGTGAAGCCTGCGAGACATTTTTCATTGAAGAATGTTCTTTGCATGACCCACCAGTCTTTATGAAGGACCTTGTCGTTAATTCCAATCACTCAGAGCAATCTCGTGAACCTGCGCTGCACTGCCTCAATCACAAGTATGTCCTTCCTCAAATTAGGAGACCAAAACTGTACACAATGCTCCAGATGTGGTCTCACCAGAGCCCTATACAACTCCAGAAGAACCTGTTTACTCCTATACTGAAATTCTCTTGTTATGAAGGCCAACATTCCATTAGCTTTCTTCACTGCCTGCTGTACCTGCATGCTTACTTTCATGGACTGACAAATAAGGACCCCCAGATCCCCTTGTACTTCCCCTTTTCCCAATTTAGATAGTAATCTGCCTCCTGTTTTTGATACGAAAGTGGATAACCTTACATTTATCCGTATTAAACTTCAACTGCCATGCATCTGCCCACTCCTTCAACCTATCCAAGTCACCTTGTATTCTCACAGCATCATCCTCACAGTTCACACTGCCACCCAGCTTTGTGTCATCTGCAAATTTGCTAATGTTACTTTGAATTCCTTCATCCAAATCACTGATGTATATTGAAAATAGCTGTGGTCCCAGCACCGAGCCTTGCGGTACCCCACTAGTCACCGTTTATCCCTATTCTTTGTTTCCTGTCTGCCAACCAATTTTCTATCCATGTCAGCACTCTACCCCCAATACCATGTGCCCTAATTTTGCCCACTAATAGTAAGATTAAACGAGAACTTACCAGTTCGATGTTAGATCCTTATTTTATGAGGAGTTACGATGAGGGATTACGTGAAGAAGCCCCGCCAGGCACATGCACATCATACTTCAAAGCAGCGGCGTGAAAACACAGAAGCCGATAGCCGAAGTAACATAGTAAGGCTTTAGAAGACTAGAACTACCAGATGATCCTTTCAATTATGAGGGCCGAGAGCGGAGGGCACGTAATCCCTCATCGTAACTCCTCATAAAATAAGGATCAAACAGGTTTTGGACTCCAGCAGAATCCAAAACCTGTTTTACCATCTAGAAATAGTTTATACTGACACTTTTCTGAGGTTTTTTGTGACTGATGAGCATTGCTGTCTCAGACCCCCTGAGACTCTGTTACCTCGATATATTGACTCGGGTGCTTAACGACACATAACCTTTGGTCAACAGGGTATGCTTTAAACCCTGTACGGAACCCAACACAGCATGCCCAACCCTGGCACTGTAAGAACAAGTTTATCATAAAACATAGAAAATGTCGATTCCTTTGACCATCCTGCGGCCCCGAGGATTTGGTCTAGCGGCACGTCCTGCTCCTTCGCTGCGGATGTTGATGCCGCCCTCGACAATTGCCCTGGAAGGTCTCCTTCTCCCAATATTGGGGTTGTTGTTGGGCTGCACTGGTGGGTAATATCTTCGTCCCATCGGCCTTCCGTCTGCTTGGCACTGCCCCGGGATCCGACCCCCTGCACATCGAACCTGACTGTTTAGATGACGTCCTGGGAGCAGGGTTGAATGGTTTTATAAGCCCAATTGTCTTTGCCTCATCGTCAATGTCCCAAATGTTCTTGATGAGGTCGTTGCCAAACAAGTAATCTGGTGCTTGAATGTTGCTAGCACTACACAGGCCTGCAAACGTCGGGTTTAAGGTTGGTCGAATGGCGATCTTCCTCATGCAGTTCACCTTGAAGTAGGCTTTGGAAAATAGTGCTAGCATATCTTGTTGGGTTTTTGACATCGGTGACCCCTTGACCATCTTCCCGAACGCAGTTATGCCTGCTGTCACCAACTTGAGGACACGCTGAAAGCGCACTTCCTGTCCTCGCATCGTTGCACTCATGGGTGCCCACATTGCCGAGTTTACGGTGGGCACCCTGAGTGAAGCACAATCGACAGGTGTTTTATATCATGCTGTGGTCCTGGAACTGGTGAGAAGCCAAGGAGTTCATATTGGCAGGCTAGATTGTCATCGATAGCCTCACCAGTCCCTTCCGGAATAGCAAAGTTTCTCTCCAAATCCGGGACACCCGGAGCGTGGCTCTTGTGCTTTGGTGTGTGCACATAAGCAGGGACACCAGCTTCAGGGTCAGACTCCTCCTGCCCTGGCACTCCCGAGTCCTGCTCAAGGGAGACCTCATCCAGACCTAAACAAGGTACTGGAGAGAAAGATTCCCAATGTGGACAGGCACCATATTCTGCATATGGAACTCACTGGGGCCTTGGACCACTGGCTGATTAGGGTGTGGAGTATTTGCTCCATATGTTCGAGTCTCCCCCACATTTTCTTGCGATCCGGAGGGGAGTCCTCTTCTTCCTCAGACCCGTCAGATAAAACGGGTCTGACAGACTTTTGTTTTGCTTCTTTGCTTGTTGCTGTGGCCTCAGTGCCCTGCGACACTGGAGCAGCTGGAGGCTGTTCAATCACCGGGGGAACGGCCGTTGGTATCAGAGCCGGCGTTACCGCACTTAGCTCCCGACTGAATGGCTGAGATGGAACCGCATTGCTGCGCGCCCCACGCTTCCTGCGAACAGACTCTCTCCCAGCACTTTCCATAACCACTAGTTTCCACTCCAACTGCACTACACGGAAAACTGCCACCAATTTACCAATAACAGTAGCTACTTCCCGGATGGAGGGATATTGTTTTTCAGCGAGACTGGTACAGACCTCTCTGATCTCCACTGCCTTGGCTGTAGACAAAGTCACTGACATATCAACTGAATCAATGACAAATCCCAAATGAACAATTTTTTTAGGATGGCTCCAACTTGGATTTGGTTGGATGGAACAGGAACCCTAACCTTTGGTTGATGGAACCGATTCCTCAGCTGTCTCTTGAGTGTTGCTTATGATTAAAATATCATCTAGATAAGCCATTACAATGTGATTCTGGGCCCAAAGTAGTACCAGCACTGGTTTCCACAATTTCTTGAATAGCCTAGAACTGAGGTTAACTCATTGGTAATGCTTTAAATTGCCACAGCTGTCCCATCCGACTAAATTTCAAGTATCTCCGATACTGATGATGAATTGGTACTGAATAATATGCATCTTTCAGATCTATAGTTGCCATATAACAGCCTTGCGATAACAGCCGTTTCGCAGTATTGAAGGTGTCTATTTTAAAAATGCCTATACTGCACATTGGAATTTAACTGATTTAGGTCCAGAATGCCTCTACATCCCCATCTTTTCTCTTTCTGGGGAATATATTGGACACAAATTGTTGAGGATGGTTTATCGTCCTCTCAATTCCCCTTTTTTAGGACAAAACCGTAATTTCTTCTTTTATCTGCTGAGTTTGTGCAGAAACCCCCAATACTTTATTAGGCATATTCTGTACAGGCGGATCAATTCCTGACATAAACTGTATTCGAGCTTGGGACAGTGTGTAGTATAAACTGATGAGATGTTATGCAGCAACCTTCATCTTAACCAATTGCAACCTACCCCCAACCGGAGGTCCCAGAAACTTACCCTGGACAGAATGAATCACCTGTACCTCTACAGTCGGCCTTTACTCCTTCTGCCCATATTGGGGTTGTAGCTGGGATACACAGGTGAGTAATACTGTCATCCCACGTGGCCCACTCTGCTTGGCCCTGCCGCTGGATCCGTCACCTTTCACGCTGAAATAACCTGCGAGGTGGCATCCTGGCAGAAGGAACGTATGTCTTCCTGAGATGGATTGTTTTGGCATGTTCCTCCAGCTCCCTGACTTGTTTGAGGAGGTTCACCCCAAATAAATAATCTGGGCTTGGATATTGGTGGACCTACATAGAGCTGCAAACTTCGGGTTCGACGTAGGCGTTACAGAACAAGGCCAGCATATCTTGTTGAATACCAGACATCGGTGCCCCCTGGACCTTCTCCGAATGCCTGCTGCCAACGACTTGAGGGTGCATTGAAATCTCACTTCTTGTCTCCGCATCGTTGCACTCATTTGTGCCCTTGCCGAGTTCACGGTGGACATTTTGAGTGAAGCACAGTTTACAGGTGTTTTATAACTTGTGGCAGTCTCCATGAACGTATCCTGGAGCTGGTGAGAAGCCATGTAATTTACATTAGCGGCTAGAGTTTTCACGATAGCCTCACCAATCCCTTCCGGGTTTAGCAAAGTTTAACGCTACGTCCGGGACACCTGGAGCATGGCTCGTGTGCGCTGGTGTGTGCACATAAGCAGTGGCAGCAGCTTCAGGGTCAGATTCTTCCTGCCCTGCTTCTCCCGACTTACCCTCTCATCCAGACCTAAACAAGGTGCTGGGGATTCCCACTGTTATCCATAACGACGTTTTCTTCTTTGCTGCATGGACTTCTGCGAGAGGCTGTGTGGGAATCCTCGGGCATTCGACCCCAATTGAAATTTTTTCCCATCGTGGCTCTTTAAATTTGGAGTATTTTCCCCCATTTGGTTGAGCCATCCCCATACCTTTAAATTAAAAGGAGGGAGTCTTCCATATCATCAGACATGAGACAAATGAGCCTGAGAGTACTTTAGTTTGGTATTTCTGAGTGCCTTGAAGCACTGGAAATTGATGGAGACAGTTGGGAAATAAAGTTAGTATTTGATTTTATTTAATTTCATTTTATTTAATTTCATTTTAGCTGCCAGCAAAACAGTAGCGGGTATTGGAGCCGGCATTAGCGCAGCCGTTATCTCCAAACTCGATCTACAAAGCGGTAATCGCGGGAGCCGGCTTTAAAACAGCCTTTATTTCCCGACCCGATCTATAAGCGGTAACCGTGCGTTCCAATCCATTACCACAATTTATATTATCTATATATATTAGCAACTATAGCTGGCTCTGCGAGCCAGACTTACAGAGTTTAAAAATACTCGCAGGAAAGGTTTAACATTGACTTACCTGCGGGTTACTACTTGCAGCTGGTGGAGCTGCGCTCTCCAGCCTGTCGGTGTGACATGCGTCGACGTAATGACGCGCATGCGCCTGGCGGGGCTTCTTCACGTAGTCACTCACGTGACTCCGAAGTAAAATCTCCCATGTGGGACCATCAAATGCTTTCTGACATTCCAGGTACACTACATCCACTGGCTGTCCATTGTCCATTTTCCAAGTTACATCCTCAAAAAATTCCAGAAGATTAGTAAAGCATGATTTCCCCTTCATAAATCCAAGCTGACTCAGACCGATCCTGTTACTGCTATCCAAATGTGCCGCTATTTCATCTTTCATAATTGACCAGCATCTTTCCCACCACCGATGTCGGGCTAACTGGTGTATAATTCCCTGTTTTCTCTCTCCCGCCTTAAAAAGTGGAATAACTTTAGCTACCCTCCAATCCAGAGGAACTCATCCTGAATCTATAGAACATTGGAAAACGATCACCAATGCGTCCATGATTTCTAGACCCATTTCCTTAAGTACCCTGGGATGCAGACCATCAAGCCCTGGGGATTCATCAGTCTACCCAACACCATTTCCTGCCTAATCTGGATTTCCTTCAGTTCCTCCGTCATCGCAGATCCTTTGGCCACTAGTGCATCAGGAAGATTATTTGTGTCCTTCTTAGTGAAGACAGATCCAAAGTACCTGTTCAACCCATCTGCCATTTCCTTGTTCCCCATAATAAATTCACCCTTTTCAGTCTTCAAGGGTACAACTTTGGTCTTAACTAATTTTTTCCTCTTCACACACCTAAAGAAGCTTTTACTATCCTCCTTTATATTCTTGGCTAGCTTACCTTCGTACCTCATCTTTTCTCCACGTATTGTCTTTCTGTTGCTCTTTAAACATTACCCAATCCTCTTGCTTCCAGCCTATCTTTGCTACGTTGTACTTCTCTTTTATTTTTATACTGTCCCTGACGCCTCTTACTCTCCTTGGAATCTTTCTTCCTCTTTGGAATGAACTGATCCTGTACCTTCTGTATTATTCCTAGAAATACCTGCCATTGTTGTTCTACTGTCATCCCTGCTATGGTATATTTCCAGTCAACTTTGGCCAGCTTCTCCCTCATGGCTCTATAATGCCCTTATTCAACTGTAACACTGACACCTCCAATTTACCCTTCTCCCCCTCCAATTATAGAATAAGCTTGACAATATTATGATCTCTACCTCCTAATGGTTCCTTCGCCTCAAGTTCCTTTATCAAATCTGGTTCATTATATAACATTAAATCCAGAATTGCCTTCTCCAACCTGAACCAACCTGATCTCCCGGTTGCTGGAGAGTTTAATTCTCCTTCCCATTCCCACACAGACCTTTCTGTCTTCAGTCTCCTCCATTGTCAGAGTGAGTGAAGGTAAACACAAATTGGAGGAACATTAATTCATATTTTGCTTGGCAGCTTACAGCCCAGTGGTACGAATCTTGATTTCTCCCACATCAGTTCGCCCCGGCATTCCCTCTCTCTCTGTATCCCTCCCCCACCCACGTCGCACCAGCTTCTCGTTTTCACCCTACAAACAGCTTACAAAGGCCTGTTTCCTTTATCATTGTCACTTTTTTACATATCTTTCATTCATTGTACTTTTAAACAACTTTTACATCACCGTCTATATCTCTTGCTTCCCTTATCTCTAACCAGCCTGAAGAAAGGTCTCAACCCGAAACGTCACCCATTCCTTCTCTCCAGAGATGTTTCCTCTCCCACTGAGTTACTCCAGCTTTTTGTGTCTATCTTCAGTTTAAGCCAGCATCTGTACTTCCTTCTTACACAACAAACAACCCGTTAGTCTGTTTTGGTTGCGCTGGTACTTAAGCTAATTAGAAACTCCTGCTCCATAATGAATCATTTTTTAAAGACAATTTACACACAGAAGAGAACTCCAATTCATGGCCTGGTGTTTTGCACAGAGTGAAGGGAATTTCATCAACCTTGAGGGGTACAAACCACAGCCATTACCCCCTCGATCTCCAAATGTTGTACCAAGTGTGTTACTTTCAGAAATCCTAGACATCGCACAACAGGGATATGAAACCAGGGTGGACATACACAATTTCTATCTCATATCTCAGACTATTATCTGAATGGTGGCGAATTAGGAAAAGGGGAGATGCAACGAGACCTGGGTGTCATGGTACACCAATCATTGAAAGTAGGCATGCAGGTGCAGCAGGCAGTGAAGAAAGTGAATGGTATGTTAGCTTTCATAGCAAAAGGATTTGAGTATAGGAGCAGGGATGTTCTACTTCAGTTGTATAGGGTCTTGTATAGAGACCACACCTGGGGTATTGCGTACAGTTCTGGTCTCCAAATCTGAGGAAGGACATTCTTGCCATAGAGGGAGTGCAGAGAAGGTTCACCAGATTGATTCCTGGGATGTCAGGACTGTCTAATGACGAAAGACTGGATAGACTCGGTTTATACTCTAGAATTTAGGAGATTGAGAGGGGATCTTATAGAAACTTACAAAATTCTTAAGGGGTTGGACAGGCTAGATGCAGGAAGATTGCTCCCGATGTTGGGGAGGTCCAGGACATGGGGTCACAGCTTAAGGATAAGGGGGAAATCCGTTAGGACCGAGATGAGAAGGACTTTTTTCACACAGAGAGTGGTGGGTCTCTGGAACTCTCTGCCACAGAGGGTAGTTGAGGCCAGTTCATTGGCTATATTTAAGAGGGAGTTAGATGTGGCCCTTATGGCTAAGGGGATCAGAGGGTATGGAGACAAGGCAGGTACGGGATACTGAGTTGGATGATCAGCCATGATCATATTGAATTCATGGTGCAGGCTCGAAGGGCCGAATGGCCTACTCCTGCACCTAATTTCTATGTTTCTATATTTTAAACAGATGGGCTGAAAGGCCTGTTGCCTTGCTGTATAACTATGATTTCAATTCCCACATAGGGTTGCCAACTGTCCCGTATTAGCCAGGACATCCCGGATTTTGGGCTATATTGGTTTGTCCCATAAGGGACCACCCTTGTCCCATATTTGACTGCTACTACTCGGGTCGAGGGGACTGTCAGGTTGGAACGCCGCGTCCAGCCCCGCGTCACCCAGCCCAACGTAGTGCAGCCCCTGGATTGCAGCAGCAGCGCCTCGCCCGCGGCCCCGTCGGTCGGCAGCTTTGTTTGTGCAAATCGGGCCATTCGGCCCCACTGACCTGTGCCACCTATCCTACTTGCCAAGGTTAATGGTGGCAGGAGGAGTGAATGATTAGATTTCCTTCTTGGGGTTCCTTTTACCAATCTGTTACAAGAACAGCTGCGTCTAGCATTTATATATGCCTGAAGTAATCAAACTCCGCAATTGAATCTACAATGTTGGACACGTTCTTCTTCCAAACGTGTCTAATCTGATGTGCAACTACTTGGGCGGCACGGTGGCGCAGCGGTGGAGTTGCTGCCTTACAGCGCCAGAGACCCGGGGTCAATCCTGACCGGGGGTGCTGCCTGTACCCTCTCCCTGTGACAGCGTGGGTTTTCTCTGGGTGCTCCGGTTTCCTCCCACACTCCACAGACCTGCAGGTTTTCTAGGTTAATTGGCTTTGGAAAATGTGTAAATTGTCCCTAGTGTGTAGGGTAGTGCTAACCTACGGGGTGATCGCTGGTCTGTGTGGTCTCGGTGGGCCTAAGGGCCTGTTTCCGCATTATATCCCTAAAGTTGAAATCAGCTTGTCTGAGCTCATCTCATTCCCTTCCCCACCGAACCCTTTGTTAAAGTTAAAGATTGATAACCTGAGGTATAGAACATAAAACAGTACAACACAGGAACAGGCCCTTCGGCCCACAATGCCTGTGCTAAATGTAACACCACTGCCAACTCTTACCAGCCTTGCAGCTGCGGCTCGCCTGCAGTCCGTCTTGCCTTCCATCACAGTGAAGAGGTGCCTGGTGGACCCACTGTGGTGGATGGTGAACTGTGTTGAGTGTGTGTTTTGTTATTTTATTCTATGTTATGACTGCAATGTTAAACCATTTTGTTGTACTGTAAATGTGCAATGACAATAAAATTGAATCGAATCTAATTTAAAAATTATCATTATCCCTCCATTCCCTGCTTATCCATTAGAAACAGGAATGGTGCCGTAGGATTGGCGTACTGCGCATGTTGTTCCATTGTTTAAAAAGGGGTGTAAGAGTAAGCCTAGCAATTATAGACCTGTTAGTTTGACATCAGTGGTGGGCAAATTAATGGAAAGGATACTTGGAGATAATATATATAAGCATCTGGATAAACAGAGTCTGACTAGGAACAGTCAACATGGATTTGTGCCTGGAAGGTCATGTTTGACTAATCTTCTTGAATTTTTTGAAGCGGTTACTAGGGAAATTGATGAGGGTAAAGTGGTGGATGTTGCCTATATGGATTTCAGTAATGCCTTTGACAAGGTTCCACATGAAAGGTTGGTTAAGTTGGTTCATTGTTGGGTATTAATAGTGGAGTAGCAAGATGGATTCAACAGTGGATGGCTGTTTGTCAGGTTGGAGGCCGGTGACTAGCGGGCAGCCTCTGGGATCTGTGTTGGGTCCACTGTTGTTTGTCATATACATCAATGATCTGGATGATGGTGTGGTAAATTGGATTAGTAAGTATGCAGATGATACTAAGATAGGTGATGTAAGTGGATAGTGAAGTAGATTTTCAAAGTCTACAGAGATATTTAAGCCATTTGGAAGAGTGCGCTGAAAGATGGCAGATGGAGTTTAATGCTGATAAGTGTGAGGTGCTACATCTTGGAAGGACAAATCAAAATAGGACGTACATGGTAAATGGTAACGAATTGAGGAATGCAGTTGAACTGAGGGATCTAGGAATAACTGCATAGTTTCCTGAAGGTGGAATCTCATGTAGATAGGGTGGTGAAGAAAGCTTTTGGTGTGCTGGCTTTTATAAATCAGAGCATTGAGTATAGAAGTTGGGATGTAATGTTAAAATTGTACAAGGCATTGGTGAGGCCAATTCTGGAGTATGGTGTACAATTCCGGAGTATTTTGGTCGCCAAATTATAGGAAAGATGTCAACAAAATAGAGAGAGTACAGAGGCGATTTACGAGAATGTGGCCTGGGTTTCAGCAACTAAGTTACAGCGAAAGGTTGAACAAGTTAGGTCTTTATTATTTGGAGCGCAGAAGGTTAAGGCGGGACTTGATAGAGGTCATTAAAATGATGAGAGGGATAGACAGAGTTGACATGGATAAGCTTTTCCCATTGAGAGTTGGGAAGATTCAAACAAGAGGACATGGTTTGAGAATTAAGGGACAGAGGTTTAGGGATAACATGAGGAGGAACTTCTTTACTCAGAGAGTGGTAGCTGTGCGGAATGAGCTTCCAGTGGAGGTGGTGGAGGCAGGTTCGATTTTATCATTTAAAAATATATTGGATAGGTATATGGACAGGAAACGAAAGGAGGGTTATGGTCTGAGTGCAGGTAGATGGGACTAGGGGAGAATAAGTGTTCGGTACAGACTAGAAGGGCCGTGATGTCCTGTTTCCGTGCTGTAATTGTTATATGGTTATCCAAAAACCTGTTAAATGCCACTGTTGTATCTGCCTCCACCACCCCTTGCAACACACTCAAGGTGCACTCTAGCCTCTTATAACTTGCTCCACACATCTTTAAACTTCGCCCCACTCTTGTTAAAGCTATGCCCTCTAGTATTCTAGCTCAGTCCTGGGAAAAAGGTGCTGGTACGGTGGCACAGCAGTAGAGTTCCTGGCTTACACTGCTTGCAGTGCCAGAGACCCGGGTTCCATCCTGACTACAGGTGCTGTCAGTACAGATTTGTACGTTTTCCCCTGGAAGGTAGGTTTTTTTCCCGAGATCTTCAGTTTCCTCCCACAATCCAAAGACATGGAGGTTTGAAGGTTAATTTGGTATAAATGTAAATTGTCCCTAGTGTTTGCGGGGTAGTTTAATGCGCGGGTATCGCTGGTTGACGTGGACTTGGTGGGCTGAAGGGCCTGATTCTTTAAACTAAACTAAAAAAGGTTCTGACTGTCTGGTTAAGATATGAGCACATGGGCTCACTGGTCTGAAGGCTATAGAAAGAATCTTGCACTTTGCTGACTTTCACAAGCAATGTTAAACTGAGACCAAATAGTTTGTTTTAGAGAGATGGCGTGAAAACAGGCCCTTTCCCCCACCGAGTCCACACCAACAAACAATCACCCTTAACACTAGTCCTATATCCTTCACACGAGGGGCAATTTACAGACGTCAATTAGCCTACAAACCAGCACATCTCTAGAATGTGGGAGGAAACCAGAGCACCCGAAGGAAAACCACGCGGGTCACAGGGAGAACGTACAAACTACAAGCACGCGTAGTCAGGATCAAACCCGGGTCTCTGGCACTGTAAGGCAGCAACTCTTAGTCTATCACTGCCCTACCATGCCGATCAATTCACTTGATACTAAGGAAGTTGTATGTTAGCCCTCTGCAAACTTTCAAAACCCAATGAGATGTTCCTTCTCCATTTGGCACATCATGTCCTCTCCGCCATTCAATCATATCTGGATTGGTATGGCTTAGAGCATCAGAACAACCCTCTGCCACTGCCACTGATTACTCGGGGACTACAAAGGGAAAATGCATTCCAGTAATCCCTCTGTGTGCTTTATATCTGTCTGTTAAGGTGTTCAGATTTGTCAAATATTGAATTGCATTCCAACAGTGGAGTCTTTAGGTTTATAGAGTTAAGTGTGAAACTGATAAAGCAGAAGTGTTTTTGTACCAGGAACAAACTACACACGCTTTGACTATGGACAATTCTCATTTGGTAAATGTCCAAAATATTCTGCTGCTTTTTAAGTATTTTTCCCCAACAAGGTAGGGTGGTGCAGCGGTAGAGTTGCTGCCTCACAGCGCCTGAGACCCAGGTGCTGTCTGATCAGAGTTTGTACGTTCTCCCCGTGACCCATGTGGGTTTTCTACGGGTGCTCCGGTTTCCTCCCACACTCCAAAGACGTGCAGGTTTGTAGGTTAATTGGCTTTGGTAAAAAGTGCCCAGTGTGTAGGATGGTGCAGGTGTAGAGGTGAATGCTGGCCGGCGTGGACTCGGTGGGCCAAAGGGCCCGTTGCCACACTGTATCTTGAAATGAAAACACTTGAGATTTAATATTGTTTGCCTTTTATTTCTTGAGAGATCTAATTAGATTAAGCCAACCCCTTGTCCCCTGTGTTGATCAAATGAAGGGGTGTAATTGCCTTAGACTTTCCCCCACCTGCCCTTCACTTCTGGAGTAATAGAATCAAGCTCGTAACTTTTGGAAACATCTTCCTTTAGTTTAGTTTCTACAAGTGGGGTGTAATTCAATGCAGATTTAACTTTCTCCTGTCTATCACTCGGGTTTCATCAACATATTTTATTTCTTGAACTGTCAGCAGTTTCATGTTGACAGCAAAGTTGGGGCTTGTGTGCATTGGCAATGTAGCTCTTTCATACAAGCAAGACACCAGCCTGACCATGAAGGAACAGAGTGCTGGAGTAACTCAGCGGGACCCTTCTTCAAGACCAGACATCAGCGAGTGCTGGACTCACCATGATGTAGAAACATAGAAAATAGGTGCAGGAGTAGGCCATTCAGCCCTTCGAGCCAGCACCGCCTTCCAATATGATCTTGGCTGATCATCCAAAATCAATACCCCATTCCTGCTATCTCCCTATATCCCTTGATTCTGTTAGCCCTAAGAGCCACATCCAACTCTCTCTTGAAAACATCCAGTGAATTGGCCTCCACTGCCTTCTGTGGCAGAGAATTCCACAGATTTTCTGCGTGAAAAAGATTTCCCTCTTCTGAGTCCTAAATGGCCTAACCCGTTATTCCTAAACTGTGACCCCTGGTTCTGGACTCTCCCAACATGGGGAACATTGTTCCTGCATCTAGCCTTCACTCCTTTAAGAATTTTATTTGTTTCTATAAGATCCCCTCTTATCCTTCTCAATTCCAGCAAATACAAGCCCAGTCGACCCATTCTTTCATCATATGTCAGTCCCGCCATCCCGGGAATTACCCTGGTTAACCTACGCTGCACTCCCTCAATAGTAAGAATGTCCTTCCTCAAATTAGTAAAGGTACAGAAGTGTGAATACGCACACCTCCAGATTCAGGGACAGTTTCTTTCCATCTGTTATCAGGCAACTGAATCATCCTACCACAACTAGATAGCAGTGCTGAACTACTATCTACCTCATTGATGATCCTCGGACTATCCTTGATCGGACTTTGCTGGCTTTATCTTGCACTAAACGTTATTCCCTTACCAAGTATCTATACACTGTAAATGGCTCGATTGTAATCATGTCTTGTCTTTCTGCTGACTTTTTAACACGTGATAAAAAGCTTTTCTCTGTGTACGTGACAATAAACTCAACTGAACTGAGTTCCTTGTATCTAACATTTGAGTCCAGTTGGTTATAACCACTGTGACCTGTGGTCATATGGTGAAGTGGTTTATTCCCTTCTGGGCTCTGCCTTCCATTCGTAAGATCACAACTTTGTAAACCATCATAATCAGAGGTGACCTCATAATGTGCCTGGCCGGTGACCTCACAGTGAACTGTATCCGTAACCATGAGAGACGGGCTCCATTTCATCTGTCAACTTGGCAAACTGGCTCCATTCCATCTGCCAGCTTGAAGTGGGTGCACCATACATTGAAAGACCTGGTAGCTACTCGTGGTCGAGACTCTACCTTCACGGTGTAGATCCAAAACCCAAGAACTCGAGAATGCCGATGAAAAAGCAGAGCGTCAAGCAGACTTTCAAGAGCAGGTCAAAGGTAGATCTGAATCTACCTTAGTTAGACCAATAGACCAAGATAAAAGGTTGAGTGACTCAGCGGGTCTTATTCTTAAACTGTGACCCCTGGTTCTGGACTCCCCGACATCAGGAACATAGGGACATAGGGCTCTTCTGCCACCTCTGAGCTTTTCTTTATGGAAGAGAATCCTATTCATCCAATGACAATCCTGTCTCCAGTCGCAAAGATTCCCCCTCACCTCTTCTCTCCCCCCCCCCCCCCCCCCGCCTGCCCCCCTGCTCCGCCTTCTACCCTCTCTGGACCTTTTCATATCCACTGGTGGTGCAACAACTGTCTTGGCTTCTCTACTCCACTGGCCCACTCAAACCAGAAGGGTCCCAATGTGAAACGACGAATGTCAGGGAGCATCACTGGAGAACATGGATAGGTGACGTTTCGCAGAGTGCTGGACTCACTCAGCGGGTCAGGCAGCATCTCTGGAGAACATGGATAGGTGACCTTTCACAGGACAGTGAAGCTAGTTGGAGAACTAGGGTGGGGGAGGGATGGAGAGAGAGGGAAGGGAAGGGTTTATTTGAAGTTGGAGAAATCAATATTCATATGGCTGAGTTGTAATCTGCATGTCCCGCTGAGTTTCTCCAGCATTTGTGTCTATCTTCAGTGTAAACCACCATCTGCTGTTCCTGCACATTAGGTCATTTTCCTAGTATACCCTCAGAAAATTCCATAAGATTAGTCAAGCATGATTTCCTCTTCAAAAATCCATGCTGACTCGGACCGATCCTGTTACTGCTATCCAAATGCCGCTATTACAATTTTTATAATTGATTCCAGCGTCTTCCCCACCACCAAGGTCAGGCTAACTGGTCTATAATTCCCTGTTTTCTCTTTCCCGCCTTTCTTAAAAAGTTGGATAGCCTTAGCTACCCTCCAATCCACAGGAACTGATCCTGAATCTGTAGAGCATTGGGAAATGATCACCAATGCGTCCATGATTTCTAGACCCACTTCCTTCAGTACCCAGGGATGCAGACCATCAGGCCCTGGGGATTTATCAGCCTTCAGTCCCATCAGTCTCCCAACATCATTTCCTGCCTAATGTGGATTTCCTTCCGTTATCCCAGATCCTCTGGCCACGTACATCAGGAAGATTGTTTATCCTCTTCCTGGACAACAAGTTTTGGTCCCCTAATTTGAGGAAGGAAATTTTTGCTATTCAGGGAGTGCAGCGTAAGTTAACAAGGTTAATTCCCAGGATGGCGGGACTGTCATATGCTGATAGAATGGAGTGGCTTGCCTTGTATACTCTGTATTTTAGAAGGATGAGAGGGTATCTTATCGAAACATAAAGGACCAGAGGAGCAACCCATACCCGTCCACTGACACCCTCCTCCGCCTAGCGGAGTTGGTCCTTACCCTCAATAACTTCTCTTTTGACTCCTCCCATTTCCTCCAAACACAAGGCGTAGCTATGGGCACACGCATGGGCCCTAGCTACGCTTGCCTCTTTGTCGGGCACGTCGAACAATCTTTGTTCTCGGCGTACCAGGGCCCCACCCCCGACCTTTACCTCTGTTACATTGACGACTGCTTTGGTGTCACCTCCTGAACCCACACACAACTGACTGACTTCATCCATTTCACCACCAACTTCCATCCGGCACTCAAATACACTTGGACCATTTTTGACATTTCCCTACCATTCCTTGACCTCACCATCTCTATTGCAGGTGATACACTCCTGACCGACATCCACTACAAACCAACTGACTCCCACAGCTACCTGGACTACTCTTCCTCCCACCCTGCTTCCTGTAAGGACTCCATCCCCTATTCCCAATTCCTCCGTCTACTGGCCGCATCTGCTCCCAGGATGAGGTGTTCCACACCAGGTCATCACAAATGTCCTCGTTCTTCAGAGAACGGGGATTCCGCTCCCCCACTATAGATGAGGCTCGCACCAGGGTCTCCTCCATACCCCGCAACGCTGCCCTCTCTCCCCATTCCCCCACTCACAACAAGGGCAGAGTCCCCCTGGTCCTCACCTTTCACCCCACCAGCCAGCGCATACAACACATAGTCCTCCGCCAGTTTCGCCACCTCCAACGTGACCCCTCCACTCGCCACATCTTCCCATCTCCCCCCGTCTGCCTTCCGCAAAGACCGCTCCCTCCGCAACTCCCTTGTCAATTCTTCCCTTCCCTCCCGTTCCACCCCTTCCCCGGGCACTTTCCCTTGCAACCGCAAGAGATGCTACACTTGTCCCTTCACCTCCCCCATCCACTCCTTTCAGGGACCCAAGCAGTCCTTCCAAGTCCAACAGAGGTTCACCTGCACCTCCTCCAACCTCATCTACTGCATTCGTTGCTCCAGATGCCAGCTGATCTACATCGGTGAGACCAAGCGGAGGCTGGGCGATCGTTTCGCCGAACACCTCTGCTGGGTCCGCAATAACCAACCCGACCTCCCGGTGGCTCAGCACTTCAACTCCCCCTCCCATTCCGTATCTGACCTCTCGGTCCTGGGCCTCCTCCACGGCCAGAATGAGCAACACCGCAAGTTGGAGGAACAGCACCTCATATTCCGCTTGGGGAGTCTGCATCCTCTGGGCTTAAACATTGAATTTTCTCAATTCCGTTAACCCAGGCTGCCTCCTCCCCTTCCCACCTCCCACTCAGCCCTCGGGCCCTGGTATTCCTTCTCTCTCTATCTCTCCCCCACCCAAGTCGCACTAGCTTCTCATTTTCACACCTCAAACAGCTTACAGTGGCCTGTTTCCTTTATCATCGATACTTTTTTGCATATCTTTCATTCATTGTTCTTTATCTCTTCACATCACCGTCTATATCTCTCGTTTCCCTGATCCCTGACCAGTCTGAAGAAGGGTCTCGACCCGAAATGTCGCCTATCTCCTTCGCTCCTTAGACCGCTGTTTAAGAATAAGGGATAAGCCATTTAGAACAGAGATGAGCAAACACTTCTTCACACAGCGAGATTAATTCTGTTGAATTCTCTGCCTCAGAGCACGATGGAGGCCGGTTCTCTGGCTACTTTCAAGAGAGAGCTAGATAGGGCTCTTAAAGATAGCAGAGCCAGGGGATATGGGGAGAAGGCAGGAATGGGGTTCCGATTGGAGATGATCAGCCACGATCACATTGAATGGTGGTGCTGGAAATTCAATTAAGGACCAATTTCCCACTTGGTAGAAGATGCATCCAGTCCCATAGCAACTGCCAAATCCATCCGCTGGACTCCCAAATGCTCTATTGGATGGACGGGCCGTGCAGTGGGGAGGATCTGCATCTAAATGTAGAGCAGGCAAAATATATAGAAAGGAACTGTAGATGTTGATTTACACCAAAGACACAAAATGCTGGAGTAACTTTGCGGGACTGGCGGCATCTCTGAATAGAAGGAATGGGTGACTTTTCGGGCCTATCTTCAGTGTAAACCAGCATCTGCAGTTCTTATATCACCCTCTCTATCTCTCGTTTGCCTCACCCCTGACTTTCAGTCTGAAGAATGGCCTTGACCCGTAACGTCACCTTCTCCAGCATTTTGTGACTATCTTAAATGTAGAGCAAGATGGGGGCAAATGGCCGGAGGAGAGACCAGAATAAGATGCAATGTCAAATTCCCATCTACAGTCGATCAGTTCTTCTCATTATGGTGATTTTTAGCTTGTGCACAGTCTGTATTGAAGAACTTTATGTTTAGATTTATTATTGCCACGTGTACTGAGATACAGTGAAAACATTGTTTTCAAAAGTTTCAAAAGCCTCATTGTCACCTGTACCAATTAAGGTAGAGTGATATGCGAATTACTAATCAGCTGTACTAAAAAAGCAACATGATACACAACTACATACACGTAAACATAAACATCCACCACAGCGGATTCCCCACATTCCTCTCTATGATGGAAGGCAATAAAGTTTAACCTTCTTCCCTCATTTCTCTCCTACAGTCGGAGCAGTTGAACGATGTGTCGGGCCAATCGGAGCTCCCGCAGCTGGCGGTCAAAGCGCCCGTGTCGGGGCAATCAAATCTCCCGCGTCGGCGCGATCGAAGCTCCCGTGTCGGGCCGATCGAAGGTCCTGCGGCTTGTAGTTGTGGATGTCTGTCTGTGACCAGAGACCGCGGGCTCCGCGATGCTAAGCCCCGTAGGCTGCGGTGGTGGAGAACTCAAAATCGGTCTCCATCAAGAGGCAGCCAACACCATGTTGGGCCGCAGTGTGGACAGCAACATGATGTACAAAAATGCCACATCTCCGTCGAGGTAAGAGATTAGGGAAAACATCCCCAACCCCCATAAAACAAACTAATGAACACTAAAAACATACATTTAACACATACCAAAAAAAACAAAGGAAGAGACAGACAGACTGTTGGCGAGGCAGCCATTGCTGGCGCCACCCAGTGGTTGAATTTTGCATGCTATACAAACAGATCAGATAATCCGATACATAAATACAATCAAGTCAAACTGAAGTAAAATAGGTAGAGAAAAGGGGAAGATACAGAGTGCAGAATATATTGAATCCATTTTATTCGGCAAGTATGTATACATACAAGGAATTTGCATTGGTACTTTGCTCGCTAGTAACAACACAATATACAATAGACAATTAAAAATAAAACATTATAATTGAAACGTGAAGAATGAAATAAAATACCAGAGCACAAGGAGGCTTCAGACTTTTGGCTGTTGAGTAGAGCTACTGCTCGTGGAAAAATGCTGCTTTATGTCTGGCTGTGGCAGCTTTGTTCTCAGCATTCTCGTAGTGCACCAGTTCCATAGACAAAGTCCAATGTTCGCAGTGGGGTAGAGGTGAAACGGACAGTAACCTTGCTTATGGAAGGACCGTTCAGAAGCCTGATAACAGATCTGCATCCCTGGATACTGAAGGAAGTAGCTGTAGAAATCATGGACGCATTGGTGATCATTTTCCAATGTTTTGTAGATTCAAGATCAGTTCCTGTGGATTGGAGGGTAGCTAATGTTATCCCACTTTTTAAGAAAGGTGGGAAAGAGAAAACAGGGAATTATAGACCAGTTAGCCTGACCTTGGTGGTGGGGAAGGTACTGGAGTCAATTATAAAAGATGTAATAGCGGCATTTGGATAGCAGTAACAGGATTGGTCCGAGTCAGCATGGATTTTTGAAGAGGAAATCATGTTTGACTAATCTTATGGAATTTTCTGAGGATACACTAGGAAAATGAACAAGGGAGAGCCAGTGGATGTAGTGTACCTGGACTTTCAGAAAGTTGATTTGCTAAGGTCCGACATAGGAGATTAGTGGACAAAATTAGGGCACATGGTATTGGGGGTAGAGTGCTGACATGGGTAGAAAATTGGTTGGCAGACAAGAAGCAAAGAGTCGGGATTAAGGGGTTCCTTTCAGAATGGCAGGCAGTGACTAGTGGGGTACCGCAAGGCTCGGTGCTGGGACCTGCAGCTATTTACAATATACTTCAATGATTCAGATGAAGGGATTCAAAGTAACATTAGCAAATTTGCAGATGACACAAAGCTGGGCGGCAATGTGAACTGTGAGGGGGTTGCTATAAAAATGCAGGGTGACTTGGACACGTTGGGTGAGTGGGCAGATGCATGACAGATACAGATTAATGTGGAAAAATGTGAGGTTATTCACTTTGGCAGCAAAAACAGGAAGGCAGATTATTATCTAAATGGTGTCAAGTTGGGAAAAGGGGAAGTACAACAGGATCAGAGGGTCCTTGTTCATCAGTCAATGAAAGTTCCATAGACAAAGTCCAATTTCCGCAATGGGGTAGAGGTGAATCGGACAGTAACCTTGCTTATGGAAGGACTGTTCCGAAGCCTGATAACAGAGGGGAAGAAGCTGTTCCTGAGTCTGGCAGTGAGCGCTTTCAAGCTTCTGTATCTTCTGCCAAATGTGAGCAGGTAGAAGGAGGAATGACTGATGTAGGACATCTTTGATTATGTTGGCTATTTTTCGGAGGCAATGAGAAATGTAGATGTAGTCAATGGTGGGATGAGCTGTCTCTGTGACAGACTGGGCTACATCTACATTTCTCTGCAATTTCTCGCTGTTTTGGGCAGAGCTGTTTCCAAACCAAGCTGTGATGCAACCTTAATCTGAAGAAGGGTCTCGACCTGACACGTCACCTATACCTTTTCTGCAGAGGTGCTGCTTGACCTGCATTTCCTTCCTATGCAGTATGCTTCCTCTCAACTTTCTGTGGACTTTTGATCCTTTTGCTTTTGTTGGTGGTATTTAGGGGAGAGGGAAAATGGCTGATAGTGGTGTTCCTTCACTGCAGTCAGCCAGTAGGACTAAGATATTCCATGTCTTGTTTCTCTTCTTCCTCTCTCACATTTTACTGACAATGTAAGTCATACCAATGGCATCTGACCTAGCAAATGCCATCTCCTTTCCATAGCCTTGAAATTTAGGGTGGGATTGTTGCACAAGTTAGTTGTGAGTTATTATGATAATCAGATGATTCATAACTGGAAGGCCAGGAACATTTAAATCTGTATTTAATTAAAAATTTAAATTTTAAATTCCTCCCACTCTCCAAAGACGTACAGGATTGTAGGACAATTGACTTGAGTAAAAAATGTAAATAGTTCCTTGTGTGTTGGAACGCGCTTGTGCGCGGGGATCACTGGTCGACACGGACTCGGTGGGCAGAAGAGCCTGTTTCCGTGCTGTATCCCAAAACTAAAACTAAACTAAAGTTGTACAGCACGGAAACAAACCTTTCAGCCCAATGACTCTTGTCTTGGTGCTTTGCCTGCATATGACCTTGGCCCTCTAAACCCTTCCTTATCTGTACATCCGTCAAACTGTCTTATAAAAGTCATCATTGCATCTTAGTATCGTCTTCTGCAGCTTCCTCTGGAAGACTTATGTTGATTGTTCAAAATAGATATCCTTGAATGAACACTGGAAGAACATGATGAATTTTGGAATCAAATGTGTCTCATGTCAAGTCTTAACACATCCGTGTCAGAATGCTGACTCTTCAGCTGTTGATTTCAAGTTATTCATTATAAACTAGTGTAGGATTTGACTAATTCTCCAAGGATCAATATTGGCCTGGTCAGATTTAAATTATTAACACTACCGACATGACATATATGAATTGTTGGCAATGTTTTGTTAGGATGTGCGAAAGTGTGCACGCTAATTGTCCAGTTAGTACAAGTTAACTGAGTTGCATCTTGTTAGTTAAGTGAAATTACGGTCACTTAGCCACCCTGTATAACAGTGGGGTAAATAGGATTAATAGGACTCAAGAGTCCTGACCCAACGTCACTCGCTGGAGTTTAGAAGGATGAGGGGGAAGCTCATTGAAACTCACCGAATAGTGAAAGGCCTGGATAGAGTGCATGTGGAGAGGATGTTTCCACCAGTGGGAGAGTCTAGGATCAGAAGCCATAGCCTCACAATACAAAGACGTACTGTTAGAAACATGAAGAGGAATTTCAAGATTCAAGAGAGTTTATTGTCATGTGTCCCAGATAGAACAATGAAATTCTTGCATTGCTTCAGCACAACAAAATATAGTAGGCATGAATAATACAGAACAGATCAGTGTGTCCATATACCATTATATAAATATATACACACATGAATAAGTAAACAGATAAAGTGCAAATAAACAGATAATGAGCTATGAATGTTCAGAGTTGTGTATGAGCTGAGTTTAATAGCCCGATGGCTGTGGGGAAGTAGCTATTCCTGAACCTGGACATTGCAGTCTTCAGGCTCCTGTATCTTGTACCTGAAGGTGGCGGGGAGATGAGTGTGTGGCCAGGATGATGTGATTCCTTGATGATGCTGCCAGCCTTTTTGAGGCAGCGACTACGATAGATCCCCTCGATGGTAGGGAGGTCAGAGCCGATGATGGACTGGGCAGTGTTTACTACTTTTGTAGTCTTTTCCGTTCCTGGGCACTCAAGTTGCCGAACCAAGCCACAAAGTGCAACTGGTCAGCATGCTCTCTACTGTGCTCCCGTAGAAGTTAGAGAGAGTCCTTTAGTTTGTGGCGAATCTGGGGAATTAATTGATATTTGGATATTTTTAAGGTGGTGATTGAGAGGTTCTTGTTTGATACGGCTGTTAGGTGTTATGGGAAGAAGGCAGGAGAATGGGGTTGAGAAGGAAAGATAGATCAGCCATGATTGAATGGTGGAGTAGACCTGATGGGCCGATGGCCAAATTCTGATCCTATAACATATGAGAGGTGGCCTATCCATGTTCTCCGGCGATGCTGCCTGACCCCTAAATTACTCCAGTACTCTATGTCTTGTTCTTTAAACCAGTATCTGCCGTTCCTTATAACCTCCAGTATTTTGTTCAGCTCTTTCTATCGTTGATTGAGTTGGATGATCAGCCATGATCACATTGAATGGCGGTGCAGGCTCGAAGGGCCGAATGGCCTACTCCTGCACCTATTTTCTATGTTTCTATGTTTCTAGAAGCAATAGCCTCACAATAAAGAGACGTACCGTTAGAAACATGAAGAGGAATTTCAAGATTCAAGAAAGTTTATTGTCGTGTGTCCCAGATAGAACGATGAAATTCTTGCATTGCTTTAGCACAACAAAATATAGTAGGCATGAATAATACAGAACAGATCAGTGTCCATATACCATTATATAATTATCTTTTTCGGAGTGGCGGCGCTGCTTGGCAGCTGCGGCTCACCTGCAGTCCGTCTGTCTTTTATTTTATTTTTGTCCTCGTCCCTGTTTTTGGTGTTTATTTTTGGTTTGTCGGGTTGTGTATGTGTGTGTGTGTTGGGGGGGGGAGGGTGGGAGAAACGGGGTTTTAGTCTCTCCCTTCGGGGGGATGCGACTTTTCCTGTCGTGTCCCCCGTCACCGTCTCCGTCTGTGCTGAGGCCCTGGTGACGGCCTTCCAGCGGCGGCGGCACGGCCTTCAGAGCTTCAGCGGCGACCTAGCTTCCGGCGGCGGCCTGGGCTTCGGGAGCTGCGGTGCTCCAGCGGCGGCCTGGGTGTCGGGAGCTGCGGTGCTCCAGCGGCGGCCTGGGTGTCGGGAGCTGCGGTGCTCCAGCGGCGGCGTGGGTGTCGGGAGCTGCGGTGCTCCAGCAGCGGCCTGGCTCCCTCTGAGCTGCGGTGCTCCAGCGGCGGCCTGGGTGTCGGGAGCTGCGGTGCTCCAGCGGCGGCCTGGGTGTCGGGAGCTGCGGTGCTCCAGCGGCGGCCTGGGTTTCGGGAGCTGCGGTGCTCCAGCGGCGGCCTGGCTCCCTCTGAGCTGCGGTGCTCCAGCGGCGGCCTGGGTTCCGGGAGCTGCGGTGCTCCAGCGGCGGCCTGGCTTTCGGGAGCTGCGGTGCTCCAGCGGCGGCCTGGCTTTCGGGAGCTGCGGTGCTCCAGCGACGTTCCGGCGGCGGGCCCTGTGGCGGTGTTCCGGCGTTCCGGCGTCAGCGGTGGCGGCGGCCTGGATCCCTTCAGCGCAGAGGGAGAATAAGGAGGGGAGAAAGACAGAGACCCTAAGACTTTTGCCTTCCACCACAGTGAGGAGGTGTTTGGTGAACTCACTGTGGTGGATGTTAATTTTGTGTTTATTGTATGGTATTGTATTGTAATTTTTATATATGTATGACTGCAGGCACGAAATTTCGTTCAGACCGAAAGGTCTGAATGACAATAAAGGTATTCAATTTAATTCAATTCAATTCAATAAATATATACACACATGAATAAGTGAACAGATAAAGTGCAAATAAACAGATAATGGGCTATGAATGTCCAGAGTTGTGTATGAGCTGAGTTTAATAGCCCGATGGCTGTGGGGAAGTAGCTATTCCTGAACCTGGACATTGCAGTCTTCAGGCTCCTGTATCTTGTACCTGAAGGCAGCGGGGAGAGGTCGCATGAGAGGTCGCCTATCCATGTTCTCCGGAGATGCTGCCTGACCCCCTAAATTACTCCAGTACTCTGTCTTGTTCTTTAAACCAGTATCTGCCATTCCTTATAACCTCCAGTATTTTGTTCAGCTCTTTCTATCGTTGATGCTTGACCCGACTAAAATGTGTACTGGTGAAGTCCAGACTTCAGGCTACTCACTAATTGAGCCAATTGTTTCCTTTAATCCTTTTTTGGGGAATTTTGACACCTCAATCGTTTTCTGATTAACATCCTTTATTGCGGCAAACTTGATTGGGAAGAAATTCATCTTTGTTGTTGGAATATACAACTGGAGGTGACCAGGATTAATATCAGGAAGCTTTTATTAAATGAAAACAATGTGCTGGTGTGGCCTTCTTGTGCACTTAGCATGCCCTCTGGTGATTACAGAGTAGTAGCTGTCAAATACGGGACAAGGGCGGACCCGTATAGGACAAACCAATTTAGCCCAACATACAGGATATCCTGGTAAATACGGGACAGTTGGCAATCCTAAGCACCACCCCACACACACTAGGGACAGTTTGTTTCCCACTTTACACCAAGCCAACTAACCAACAAACCTGCACGTCTTTGGAGTGTGGGAGGAAACTGGAACACCCGGAGAAAACCCACGTGGGTCATCGGGAGAACGTACAAACTCCATACAGACAGCACCCATGGTCAGGATCAAACCCGAGTCTCTGGCGCCGCGAGGCAGCAACTCTACCTCTGCGCCAGTACCCTCTGTACTGGGACATAGTCCTAGTATGTAGGATGGTGCTACTGTACGGGGGGGGGGGGATGTACGCGCTGGTGCGGGCTCGATGGGCTGAAGGGCCTGTTTCACAATGTATCCCTAAACTAAACTAAACGGAGGTCCGTCCACGTTTGATCCACCAGTGATATCTGTCCTTGATCGGCGTGGGCAATGCTGTATGACTGTGACCCATTTGCTTATGGTGAGAAATAGCTAAAGCATGAGGGCCTTGTGAAATAAATCTCACGTTTATGTTCCTGCTCTGGTTTGCTGATGCTGGTAGAACTAGAGGGGAAAATGTGGTGGGTACGAGACATGGGTGAAATATTCCAGGTACATGGTTGGTGGGTCACTGTCATCTATCCCATTCCCACAGCACCTGGACTGAAACCCAACCAGGCTTATGGCCCAATTAATTGTTGGGCAAATAAAACAAGCCTGAATTAGCAAGGAGACTGAAAGGATGATGTTTGATTCATGTTTCATTTGGCGATGCAGCATGGAGACAGGCCCTGCAGCCTAAAGAGTCCATGTTGACCATCGATCACCTATTCTCACTAGTTCTATGTTATCCCACTTTCTCATCCACTCCCGACACACTGGGGCCAATTAACCTACAAACCCGCACGTCTCCGTGATGTGGGTGGAGCACTTGGGCACAGGTAGAACATGCAAACTCCACGCAGAGAGCAGCTGAGGTCAGAATCGAACCCGGGGTCTCTGGCCCTGCAAGGCAGCGGCTTTAGCGGCTGCGCCACTGTGCTGCCCCAAGTTGCCAGTGTCTCCACACTATGTGAGTTGTCCTATTTGTGTCTGCTCCTGTATTGTGCAGACCTGCTCATCTGTGTCTGTTTTTAATAACCCGTAGGTGTGTGGAAAAGGTGACGTTTCAGGTCGAGACTCTTCTTCAGACAATGCAAACATCATTTTCAGCCTGGGAGAGGAAGGGGATATGCAGAGAGATTTCCTCTCTTTCCCGTCAGCTATTGTGGCACAACAGCTGACGTGCATGGATGCTGTAAGTAAACAAGGATTTCAAGAGTCAAGACTGTTCTAATTGTCAAGTGTGCTGAAACGGAACAATGATATTCCTTCTTGCAGCAGAACAACAGCTCTGTAAACACAATACTCAACAGATCGCATAAGCAAACAAACAAAAAAAAGTTTGATAAAGTGTACAAAATCACATGAGATATAGATCGGATAGACACACAGAGCCTCTTGCCCAGAGCATGGGAATGTGGAACCAGCGGACGTAGGTTTAAAGTGAAGGGATAAAGAGGAATCTGGGGGGTAACTTTTTCATACAAAGGTGGGTACATGGAACGAGCTGCTAGAGGAAGTAGTTGAGTCTGGTACTATTGGAACATTTAAGAAACAATTAGACAGGTCTTGCGATGGTGTGCACAGCCTAAAGTTGTAGATCAAGTGGCATGAAAAAACACTACATCTATTTGTTTGTGCACGTCGGGTTGTTTGCATTAGTTGAAACAGGGTGGACCACGTGAAGGTTGCAATCGCCCATCCCATTAGACAGGTACATGGATAGGACAGATTAAGAGGGATATGGGCTAAATGCAGGCAGGTGGGACTAACGTAGATGGGTGGTGTGGTTCAGTTGGGCCGAAGGGCCTGTTTCCATGCTGTATGACTCTAAATAAAAGAAAATCATTATTTGGAATCAAGAACCAGAGGACTCAGATTTCAGGTCGGAAGGGAAAGTTTTAATAGGAATCTGAGGGCATTTTATTTTTTACACAGAGGGTGGTGGGTCAATGGAATAAACTACCAGAGGAGGTAGTTGAGGTAGGTACAATAACATTTAAAACAACATTTGAACAAGTACATGGATAGGAAAGGTTTAATGGAATATGGGCCAAATTTGGGCAGATGAGGCTCACATAGATGGGGCATCTTGGTCAGCATGAGCAAGTTGGACCAAAGGGTCTGTTTCCGTGCTGAATGACTCCAGTACAAAACAAAAGCCTTGAGTCCCAGTGCACCAACTGTTTGACATTTGCTGTGAGTTGTGCTCAGAAGCCGGATGGTTGTAGTGAAGGAGCTGTTCCTGAAGCTGGAGGTCACGGTTTTCAGGCTCCTGTACCTTCTTCCCCACGGTAGGATTGAATTGGGAGCGTGGCCAGGGTGGTGTGTGTGTGTCTCTGATGACCATTTTGTTTGGATCCGTGAGATGAATTTGGGACCATTAGTTCAGTTTAGTTTATTGTCACGCACGTGTTTATTGTTTATTGTCAGATGCAGTAAAAAACTTTAGTTGCATGCTATCCAGTCAGCGGAAAGACCACACACCATTACAACCAAACCATTTTCAGTAGTTTAAGAAGATCATAGTTAAAGTAAGAAATGTTGCTGTAGGAGTGGAGATTTAAGAGTATGAAGCGAATGTAAGATGCGTTTGTAGATCTGCTTCTGCGGCTAGCAGGCAAATAGTCGTCTGAGTTGGACGCTATCTTGGAAGAAGTGCCTGATTACTCCAAATGCCACGTGTTAGTAAGAGGGAATTAGGAGACCTGGGTGTCCTTGTACACTGGTCACTGAAAGTTGGTGTGCAGGTACAGCAGGCAGTGAAGAAAGCTAATGGAATGTTGATCTTCATAATGAGGATTTCAGTACAGGAGTAAAGAGGTTCTTCTGCAGTTGTATAGGGCTCTCGTGAGACCACATCTGGAGTATTGTATACAGTTTTGGTCTCCTAATTTGAGGAAGGACATCCTTGTGATTGAGGCAGTGCAGCGTAGGTTCACGAGATTGATCCCTGGGATGGCGGGACTGTCATATGAAGAAAGATTGAAAAGACTAGGCTTGTATTCACTGGAGTTTAGAAGGATGAGGGGGATTCTTATAGAAACATATAAAATTATAAAAGGACTGCACAAGATGCAGGAAAAATGTTCCCAATGTTGGGCGAGTCCAGAACCAGGGGCCACACTCTTAGAATAAAGGGGAGGCCATTTAAGACTGAGGTGAGAAAAAACGTTTTCACTCAGAGTTGTGAATTTATGGAATTCCCTGCCACAGAGGGCAGTGGAGGCCAAATCACTGGATGGATTTAAGAGAGAGTTAGATAGAGCTCTAGGGGCTAGTGGAATCAAGGGATATGGGGAGAAGGCTGGCACGGGTTATTGGTAGGGGACGATCAGCCATGATCGCAATGAATGGCGGTGGTGGCTCGAGGGGCCGAATGGCCTCTTCCTGCACCTATTTTCTATGTTTCTATGTTAGGATGGAACCTGGGTCTCTGGCGCTGTGAGGCAGCATCTCTACCATTGTACCGCCCCTTACTTACTTAGTTGTGTTGAATTCCAGGAGCTGTTCAAGAAGGTTGTCCCAGATCACTGCCTGGGCGGCGTCTGGTCAAAACGGGACAAGAAAGGGAATGAGCACCTCGCACCCACCGTCCGGGCCACCATCACTCAGTTCAACACCGTCACCAGGTGTGTCGTCAGCACCATACTGAGGGACCTGCAGCTGAAGCCCCAGCAACGAGGCAAAATCATGGAGAAGTGGATCGACGTTGCCCAGGTAACCACATGGCTTCTCCGTTCTGCCTCTGTCAGCGGTAGAGTCGCTGCCTCACGCTGGCTTGTAAGCTTGACATGTGCTACAAATTATTTCCATTAGACGCAAATAAACAACACTGCTTCACTCCGGGTGCTTTTTGAACATTGCTGTGTTCTGGTAAAGATGCTGTGGTTGCTTTGATTAGGAAGGACCTGCAGATGATGGTTTAAACCAAAGATAGGCACAAAAAGCTGGCGTAACTCTGCGGGACAGGCAGCATCTCTGGAGAAAAGGAATGGGTGACTTTTCGGGTTGAGAAACTATCTTCAGACCCACTTTGCTTTGTTCCCTTGCTTCACTTAATTGTACAAGCTATCTGGCATCCACATATCTGGATTTCATTAACCTGCTTCCACGATTATCGAGCGGTTTTTAAAATGGTCCATCGGCCCACCTTGTCCATGCCGATCGTCTAGTTCACAATAGTTCTACGTTATCCCGCTTTCTCATCCATTCTCTACACACGGGACAATATACAGAGGCCAATATACACAACCTACAAACTAGTTTAGTTTACTTCAGAGATACAGGCCCTTCGGCCCACCAAATCGGTTCCGACCAGCGATCCCCGCACATTAACACTATCCTACATCAGTGACAATGTTTACATTTATACCAAGCCAATAAGCTACAAACCTGAATGTCCTGGGAGTGTGGGAGGAAACAGAAGCTCTCGGAGAAAACCTCACGCAGGTCACGGGGAGAACATACAAAGTCCACACAGACAAGCACCCGTGGTCAGGATCGAATCGGGGTCTCTGACGCCGTAAGCACTGTAAGCTCTACCACTGTTCCACCCCTGACCTGCTCTGGCTATAAGCTAGATCTTAACCTTTGCCTCATGTAACCAAGCCAAGCTTTCGTCATTCCTTTCCCTGAAGTAAAGTAGCAAGACTTCTGAAGGGAAATAGACTGCGGTTACATACTTAACAATCCATGCTTCAGTATGTGTTTGTATGTGAATATTAACAAAGCAAAAACAATATTGCCATTTTTACAATGCATAAAAGCAATCTGTCTTCAGATTGTCAAGTCTGACACAAGTCCGAAGTAGGGTCTCCACCCAAAACGTCACCTATTCCTTTACTCCAGCACTTTGAGTCCATCTTCACATTTTTAAATGACATGTTTAAAGTGTGTAGACAGGCTCTTTAACCCATGAGTCTGCGCTGCACTAATACTGTTCTACACACACTAGGGACAATTTGCAATTGTACCCAAACCTACAAACCTGCACATCTTTGGAGTGTGGGAGGACACCGAAGATCTCAGAGAAAATCCACGCAGGTTATGGGGAGAACATACAAACTCCGTACAAACAGCACCCGGAGTCGGGATTGAACCTGGGTCTCTGGTGCTGTAAGTGCTGTGAGGCAGCAACTCCACCGCTGCACCACCGCTGCCCTTGTAAAATTACATTAGCTATTAGATGCAAAACAGGTTCCCTCCCTCCCAGTAAATCGTATAAACATTTTGTTTTTATTTTTTGTGGACCCTCCTTTGTTTTGACCCTTCTTCAATCATTATCATATGCAGTGGGTCACGGACATGAGGTCTTAAGGGCCTGTCCCACTTACATGTCCTTGGCACCCAAATTACGCAACCTCGTGGCCGCGTTGAGGTGCACGGGCATCGTATGGCCGTGCGGGGCCAGTCCCACTGAGAAGTGCGGAGGGGTATGGAGTTGTGCGGGACATCGTCCGGGGCTCCTAAATATTTGTAGCGAATGAAATCTTCGCGCATCAACGGCCTGTCGCGGAACTGACGGCCAAAGTGGGACAGGCCCAGGACCCTGGCGCGACGCAACATCTCACCTACAACAGCAGCAGAAGCAGGCAAACGATCACTGAACTTGGCCTGGGGTTCACGGCCGTTGCGGTCCGGATCCGCCCCCACTTCTACTCCCAGAGCGGGGCCAAGTTCAGTGATCGTTTGCCTGCGGCGGGGCAGGAGAGGAGCTGCTCTGCTGGCGGGGAGGATTTAATGAACATTTTGGACGTTGGGGAGGATTGAAAGCATTCCGACTTTGCGTTCAGAGCTTTGTCGGACTGCAGAGACTTTCTTTGTTCAAGGATTCCTCTAATTAGTGAGGATTGTCTGTGTGTATCTGGAAGGTCGTAGGAGCGGCAGTGGCTGGCGGAAGGCCAAGATTCACTTGAACTGGTGGGAGCTGAGTCTGGAGCGGTGTTTGTGGTTAGTAACATCGGAAAGCTCCCTCCTACACCGACTTGCCCGGTCCAGGTGTGCTGGGTAAGAACGGCAACAGTGTCTTGGATTTCGTTGAAGCCGGGGAGGTGACGGAGACCTGGGGAAGAAGCCTCCGGAAGCTCCATTTTTGACGGCGGGAGGATTGACACAGACATTCCTATCTTATCAGGAGGAGACTGCTTCTGTTGCTTTGCCAAGAAAGCCTTCACAAGATACTGAACTGCTGCAAAAAAGTGGAGGTGCAGCAACAGCAGAAAGACTGCTTTGATTTAAAAGTACTGATACTTTGTGTGTTGTGCCATGCCCTAAAGATGGCGACCCCTCAGAGTTATGCAGCTGTCGCACGGTCGGCAGTCTCTGAGACTGAGGGCCATGAGTTGATGGGGCGCACACATGGGGTAAAAATGTACGTGCAGAGCAACCTGCCCTTTAAGGCTTTTCTAGATGCCCTGGGTGAGACTGTTGGCAAGAAAGCCATAGTCTCGGGCGCGGTGGTCAGTGGGAAGGTTGTTGTTCTACTGAAGACTGAACAGGCGGTGGCTCTGGCTCTGGAAAGGGGGGTAACAGCAGGCGGGAATTTCGTGGCGGTGGACCCATGGGGGGGTCCCGTGTTGCCGGTCATTCTGTCCAATGTTCCCACTTTTGTTCCGGATGCGCTCCTGCTCCCACATGTAAGGAAGCTGGGGGAGGTGCGGTCGGGGCTCACCAAACTGTTGTATAGGTTTGACGATCCTGAGATGCGGCATATATACACGTTCAAGCGTCGCGTGTATATACAGATGGCACAGGGGATGGACACGGAGGGGAGTTTTGATGTGGAGGTGGATGATTTCTCCTATCGTGTGTTCTGGAATGCGGGCCAAGTGCGTTGTCATGCTTGCAAAAAGGTGGGGCATTTTCGCCGGAATTGTCCCAGGACCCGGGAAGCCAGTTCCACCACGGTGGCTCGGGAGTCCACTGCTGGCCCATCTGGGGCTGCTGGTTCTACCACCGTGGCCCGGGAAAGCACTGCTGGCCCATCTGGGGCTGTTGGTTCTACCACGGTAGCCCGTGAAGGCTTTATTCCCCTACCCCCATCCCCCATTCCCCCACCATCCCCATGTCCCGTACCTGTGGAGGTGGACGCAGGTGAAGTGCGTGCGGTGGACGGGGAGGTTTGGGAGCGTCAGGGGGGGAAGAAAGTCAAGAAAAAGAAGAAAGGCGATCCCTTGGGCCCAGGGATGAATAAGGGCCCTAGGGTCCAACGGGGTTCTGGAAAGGTTAAACAGGTAGATGGTAGTGTGGAGGTCGAGGCTTCCGCAATGGAGCTCACCGTACCACCGCACGCCAGTGGTTGGAAGAGGAGGAGACATGGGTCCTCTGATACAGAGAAGGGCCCTGAAGTTCAGGAGCAACCTGAATGGGGGCCTTCCCCTCCTGTTGAGGTGGGGGGTCCAGGGCACGCTTCCTCTGAGGGGGAGGATGCCTCTGTAGTGCAGGGACCACCTGAGAATGGCAATACATTACCCTTGGGGGCTGTTCCCCCAGAGAGCACGTCTGCTAGCTTAGTGGATGACCAGGGGCAGCCTGAAGGGGGGGACTTGGGTGTAGGGGTGGGTCCCCAGCCTGAGCTCCTCGTCGAGGCTACAAGCCCAGTTGAGGGGTGTGATGCCCCACTGGTTGAGGGAGCAGGGGAGACTCCAGTAACATCGGCTCCTGAGAGCCACAGCGAGGTGATTCACCTGGTGGAGGAGGACGGGGACTCTCTGGGTGACGGTGCTGGGGCGGGAAGCCTGGGTGTGGAGGAGGGCAAGGTCGGTTCGGATCGTGTCCTTCGGTCGGACTCTAGACAGGCCCTCTTACAGCAAGGCCCGGAGACTTGCTCCGACTTCACGGGTCCCAATCCGGATACAGAGGGCGGTGGAAGCACACAGGAGACTGGCCAATTAGCAGATAGCTTGCTGCAGTCAGAGGCACCGGTACCTGCCCCTGTCACTGATCCTGGGGGTGGGATGGTGACAGAGGAGGGACCGTGTGATGTGGCTGGAACGCCCACCTCACAGGGAGGGGTGTGCGAGGCAGCTGAAAGTAGCAACCTTCCGGACTCGGGCTCGGACATTGAGTGTGAGGAGGAGGGGTATGCGGAGTCCGTCGACAGTGAGTTGACGGAACGCCCCGCCCGTGGCCCCGTGTCTCGACTTGTCGAAGTCTGGGAACTTCGGAAGTTCTTAAGGGACACGAGAGGGAGTAGGAACAAGGTGGTTTTGGCTGTGGACCGCTGGTCGGACCTGAGGGTGCCCATGCGGTCTATTTATGCCATCCTTCAGAAGAAGGGAAAGCAGGCGGGGCTATTAAGAAATGAGAGGCGCCAGTTCCAAGAGCTTTTTAAGTCCCTAAAGAGAGGGCAGCAGGCTATGGGCGGCTCCACTCCTTCACCGGGGGCTGGTAAAGATCTAGTGTACGCTCAAAATGAAGCTCACTATAGCCAGCCTTAATATCAATGGGGGCAGGGGGTCTCTCCGTAGGTTTCACCATCTCTCAGTGCTCAGGGACGGGGGGTACGCGGTGAGCTTCCTGCAGGAAACACATACTGTGGCTAGCGATGAACCCACCTGGCTCCTGGAGTGGGAAGGGGGGGTCTACATGAGCCATCTCAGCTCCCATTCAAGTGGAGTGGCCTTCCTGTTGGCCCCGTCTTTCCAACCGGAGATCCTCAAAGTGCAGGACATTGTACCAGGCCGTTTGCTGTATCTGGCCGTGCGTTTGGATGGCGTGCCATTACACTTCATTAATGTGTACGCCCCCAAGATCGGCGCAATGCAGACGCGTTTAACAAGGGAAGTGGCCACGTTGTTGAACACTATCGACCGTGGGGAGTGTGTTTTCCTGGGGGGAGATTTCAATTGTACACTCGAGGTGAGAGATCGTACTGGCGTTCAGCGTGACCCGGCTGCAGTAAAGTCTTTAAGGGAGATGGTGGACTCCTTTGAGCTGGTAGATGTTTGGCGGAATTTCCATCCGGACTCGATCAACGCCTTCTCGTACAGGTTTGAGGGTGGTGGTTCCCGTATTGACCGTTTATACGTGTCCAAGGCCTATGTCTCCTGTGTTTCGGCGGCCTCCATGCGGCCGGCGCCATGCTCGGACCACTGCCTGGTGCGAGTGGTTTTTATCCCGACGCGCACACGGGCCGGGTCCGCGTACTGGCATTTTAATAGCCAACTGCTGGAGGATCGCCGATTCCGGGATTCCTTCAGGCAGTTCTGGGCGAGGTGGAGAGAGAGGCAGGGGCGTTTCCTGTCCCTAAGGCAGTGGTGGGACGTGGGGAAGGCCTACGTCCGTCTGTTTTGCCAGGATTACGCGAGGGGGTCGACCAAGGGGCGGGACTCTGAGATCGGACGGCTTGAGAGAGAGTTGCTCGACTCGGAGGCTCGTCTGGATCAGACTGGTGGGGCTTCGTGTGAGTGGGAAGAATACCAGGAGAAGAAGGGGGCGTTGAGGGACTTACAGCTTAGGAAGTCCCGGGGCGCGTATGTGAGGTCGCGAGTCCAGATGTTGCATGATCTGGACCGAGCCTCCCCCTTTTTCTTTTCTCTGGAGAAGGGGCGTGGAGCCCGCAGGCAGCTTGTAGAGTTGCTTGCGGATGATGGCTCCTCTGTCACGGATCCAGAGAGCATTGGTGCCTCGGTTCGGTCTTTCTACAGGACTCTGTTCTCGGCAGGCACATCGAGTAGGGAGGCGCAAGAGGTCCTGTGGGAGGGCTTACCCGCTGTGTGCAATGATGTGGCTGAACAGCTGGATGATCCCCTAACTCTGGAGGAGTTGACTGGTGCCTTGCACCAGCTCAGGGGGGGCAAGTCTCCAGGGCTGGATGGACTGACTGTGGAGTACCTTAGAGCCTTCTGGGATGTCCTGGGTGGTGACTATATGAAGGTCCTGGGCGAGAGCCTGGCGACTGGGGAGATGCCCTTCTCGTGGCGCAGGGCGGTAATTGTCCTGCTGCCCAAAAAGGGCGATCTCCGCCTTTTGAAGAACTGGCGCCCGGTCTCTCTCCTCAGCACGGACTATAAGGTTTTTGCACGGGCATTGGCGAATCGCCTGGGTCCCGTGCTGTCCCAGGTGATCCACCCTGACCAGTCCTACACAGTCCCGGGCCGGTCCATCCAGGACAATATCCATCTGCTCCGGGACCTGATCCATCTGTCCCAGGGGGCTGGACAGTCAGTCGCCTATCTCTCCCTCGACCAGGAGAAGGCGTTTGACAGGGTGGAGCACAACTACCTTCTTGGGACTCTGCAGGCGTTCGGATTTGGACCGCATTTCGTGGCCTGGGTCCGACTTTTATACACTGCTGCAGAGTGCCTTGTTAAGGTCAACGGCTCTTTATTGGCCCCCATTCCCTTTGGGAGGGGGGTTCGTCAGGGATGTCCCATGTCCGGCCAGCTGTATTCCATCTGTGTAGAGCCATTCCTGTGCCTACTCCGGAGGCGGTTGACAGGCCTGGCTTTGCCGGGGCCGGGGATGGAGGTGGTTCTCTCGGCCTACGCCGATGATGTCCTTTTGATGTTCACCGACCCTGTTGACCTGAGGAGGATGCGTGAGTGCCAGCAGGTTTTCTCGGCTGCATCCTCTGCCAAGATCAACTGGGGGAAGTGTTCTGGTCTCTTGGTGGGTCAGTGGGAGGTGGACTCCCTGCCGGAGGAGATGGCAGGTTTTGCATGGAGCACCACGCACCTCCTCTATCTGGGGGTCTATCTGAGTCCCACTGAGGGGGCGTGGCCGGGGAACTGGCAGGAGCTGGAGGCGAAGGTCATCGCCCGGCTGGGACGTTGGTCAGGCCTCCTTGGTGTGCTCTCTTACCGGGGCAGGGCTGTGGTTATAAACCAGCTGGTGGCCTCTATGCTGTGGTACCGGCTAGCCACTTTGGTCCCAACATCTTTATTCATAATCAGGTTACAGAGGAGATTGGTCAACTTCTTTTGGGGTGAGAGGAACCACTGGGTCTCTGCTGGGGTTCTGAGTCTCCCGTTGGCGGAGGGCGGTCAGGCGCTGGTCTGTATTCGTACCCAGGTGGCGGCTCTCCGACTCGGGACCCTGCGGAGGTATGTCTACACAGACTACCCTCCTAAATGGCACATGCTGGCAACGTACTTTTTCCGCCAGGGGCGCTGCCTTCAAGAGGGCTCACGGCTCCCAGTAGCGGGTATGAGTCGACGCGCTAGGCGGGAGTTGCCTGGCTTTTACCGTGACCTCCTGAAGGCCAGGAATTTGGTCACCTTCAGCCAGGGCGCTGCTCCTCAGGGGGAGGGGGGTGTTGTGGCTGTGACGGTGGGTGTCCAGGAGAGGCGTGTGCGTGGAGCGATTCCGGATGGGCTTACCCCCGCTCAATCGGAATTGTTCATAGGACCCATGGCCCGGGTCCCTCCCCGAGAGCCGGCCCCATGCAACATGAGCCGCCTTTCCGAGATGCCCAGCGTGCCGTTCCGTGAGGCGGAGAGGCGTGTGTTGTACAGGCTGCTCTTGCACACTCTCCACTTCCTCGCCCTCGTCTTCCGTCCTGACACACCCTGGCGGTCCGTGTTACCTGACGAGGGGAGCGGTCCCCAGTGGAGGTCTCTCTACAAGGGAGTCCTTCCCCTTTACATTGGGGACCTGGGGTGGAGAGTGTTGCACAAAGCTGTGGCCTGTAACAAGTATTTGAGCCGGTTCACGGACTCGTCCGCCGCCTGTCACTTCTGCGGCGAGGAGGAGTCCGTGTTCCATATGTACATGCAGTGTGAGAGGTTGCAGCCCCTGTTTGAGTATCTTAAGGGGCTGCTCCTCAAGTTTTGGCTCCATTTTAGCCCAACACTGTTTATTTTTGGGCACCCGGTACAGAGGGGGGAGGGTCGGGAGGGAGGAGGGGGTCTCCCTGTCGGTCTGCTCCTGGGCCTGGCCAAGATGGCCATTCGCGGGTCCAGGCAGCGGGCAGTCGACGGACGCACAGCAGTCGACTGCCTGCCCCTTTTCCGGGGTTATGTCTGTGCCCGCGTGTCCCTGGAGAGGGAACACGCGGTGTCCACAGGGACTGTGGGGGCCTTCTGTGAGCGCTGGTCACCGCAGGGGGTGGAATGTTTTATTGATGAAAATGTTAATGTTTTAATTTGAAATTTCTTTGTAAGATGCCAGTTTAGGCATTCTTTGATTGTGTTTGTAATTGTATTTGTTTGTTTGATTAAAACATTTTGGAAAAAAAAGAAAAAAAAAAAAAAGAGAAAAAAAAAAAAAAAAAAAAAAAAAAGAGCGGGGCCAAGTTCAGTGATCGTTTGCCTGCGGCGGGGCAGGAGAGGAGCTGCTCTGCTGGCGGGGAGGATTTAATGAACATTTTGGACGTTGGGGAGGATTGAAAGCATTCCGACTTTGCGTTCAGAGCTTTGTCGGACTGCAGAGACTTTCTTTGTTCAAGGATTCCTCTAATTAGTGAGGATTGTCTGTGTGTATCTGGAAGGTCGTAGGAGCGGCAGTGGCTGGCGGAAGGCCAAGATTCACTTGAACTGGTGGGAGCTGAGTCTGGAGCGGTGTTTGTGGTTAGTAACATCGGAAAGCTCCCTCCTACACCGACTTGCCCGGTCCAGGTGTGCTGGGTAAGAACGGCAACAGTGTCTTGGATTTCGTTGAAGCCGGGGAGGTGACGGAGACCTGGGGAAGAAGCCTCCGGAAGCTCCATTTTTGACGGCGGGAGGATTGACACAGACATTCCTATCTTATCAGGAGGAGACTGCTTCTGTTGCTTTGCCAAGAAAGCCTTCACAAGATACTGAACTGCTGCAAAAAAGTGGAGGTGCAGCAACAGCAGAAAGACTGCTTTGATTTAAAAGTACTGATACTTTGTGTGTTGTGCCATGCCCTAAAGATGGCGACCCCTCAGAGTTATGCAGCTGTCGCACGGTCGGCAGTCTCTGAGACTGAGGGCCATGAGTTGATGGGGCGCACACATGGGGTAAAAATGTACGTGCAGAGCAACCTGCCCTTTAAGGCTTTTCTAGATGCCCTGGGTGAGACTGTTGGCAAGAAAGCCATAGTCTCGGGCGCGGTGGTCAGTGGGAAGGTTGTTGTTCTACTGAAAACTGAACAGGCAGTGGCTCTGGCTCTGGAAAGGGGGGTAACAGCAGGCGGGAATTTCGTGGCGGTGGACCAATGGGGGGGTCCCGTGTTGCCGGTCATTCCGTCCAATGTTCCCACTTTTGTTCCGGATGCGCTCCTGCTCCCACATGTAAGGAAGCTGGGGGAGGTGCGGTCGGGGCTCACCAAACTGTTGTATAGGTTTGACGATCCTGAGATGCGGCATATATATACGTTCAAGCGTCGCGTGTATATACAGATGGCACAGGGGATGGAGACGGAGGGGAGTTTTGATGTGGAGGTGGATGATTTCTCCTATCGTGTGTTCTGGAATGCGGGCCAAGTGCGTTGTCATGCCTGCAAAAAGGTGGGGCATTTTCGCCAGAATTGTCCCAGGACCCGGGATGCCAGTTCCACCACGGGTCCACTGCTGGCCCATCTGGGGCTGCTGGTTCTACCACCGTGGCCCGGGAAAGCACTGCTGGCCCATCTGGGGCTGCTGGTTCTATCACGGTGGCCTGGGGGAGCATTGCTGGCCCATCTGGGGCTGCTGGTTCTACCACGGTAGCCCGTGAAGGCTTTATTCCCCTACACCCACCCCCCATTCCCCCACCACCCCCATGTCCCGTACCTGTGGAGGTGGACGCAGGTGAAGTGCGTGGGGTGGACGGGGAGGTTTGGGAGCGTCAGGGGGGGAGGAAAGTCAAGAAAAAGAAGAAAGGCGGTCCCATGGGCCCAGGGAAGAATAAGGGCCCTAGGGTCCAACGGGGAGCTGGAAAGGTTAAACAGGTAGATGGTAGTGTGGAGGTCGAGGCTTCCGCAATGGAGCTCACCGTACCACCGCACGCCAGTGGTTGGAAGAGGAGGAGACATGGGTCCTCTGATACAGAGAAGGGCCCTGAAGTTCAGGAGCAACCTGAATGGGGGCCTTCCCCTCCTGTTGAGGTGGGGGATCCAGGGCACGCTTCCTCTGAGGGGGAGGATGCCTCTGTAGTGCAGGGACCACCTGAGAATGGCGATACATTACCCTTGGGGGCTGTTCCCCCAGAGAGCACGTCTGCTAGCTTAGAGGATGACCAGGGGCAGCCTGAAGGGGGGGACTTGGGTGTAGGGGTGGGTCCCCAGCCTGAGCTCCTCGTTGAGGCTACAAGCCCAGTTGAGGGGTGTGATGCCCCACTGGTTGAGGGAGCAGGGGAGACTCCAGTAACATCGGCTCCTGAGGGCCACAGCGAGGTGATTCACCTGGTGGTGGAGGACGGGGACTCTCTGGGTGACGGTGCTGGGGTGGGAAGCCTGCGTGTGGAGGAGGGCAAGGTCGGTTCGGATCGTGTCCTTCGGTCGGACTCTAGACAGGCCCGCTTACAGCAAGGCCCAGAGACTTGCTCCGACTTCACTGTTCCCAATCCGGATAAAGAGGGCGGTGGAAGCGCACAGGAGACTGGCCAATTAGCAGATAGCTTGCTGCAGTCAGAGGCACCGGTACCTGCCCCTGTCACTGATCCTGGGATGGTGACAGAGGAGGGACCGTGTGATGTGGCTGGAACGCCCATCTCACAGGGAGGGGTGTGCGAGGCAGCTGAAAGTAGCAACCTTCCGGACTCGGGCTCGGACATTGAGTGTGAGGAGGAGGGGTATGCGGAGTCCGTCGACAGTGAGTTGACGGAATGCCCCGCCCGTGGCCCCGTGTCTCGACTTGTCGAAGTCTGGGAACTTCGGAAGTTCTTAAAGGACACGAGAGGGAGTAGGAACAAGGCGGATTTGGCTGTGGACCGCTGGTCGGACCTGAGGGTGCCCATGCGGTCTATTTATGCCATCCTTCAGAAGAAGGTAAAGCAGGCGGGGCTATTAAGAAATGAGAAGCGCCAGTTCCAAGAGCTTTTTAAGTCCCTAAAGAGAGGGCAGAAGGCTATGGGCGGCTCCACTCCTTCACCGGGGGCTGGTAAAGATCTAGTGTGCACTCAAAATGAAGCTCACTATAGCCAGCCTTAATATCAATGGGGGCAGGGGGTCTCTCCGTAGGTTTCACCATCTCTCAGTGCCCAGGGACGGGGGGTACGCGATGAGCTTCCTGCAGGAAACACACACTGTGTCTAGCGATGAACCTACCTGGCTCCTGGAGTGGGAAGGGGGGGTCTACATGAGCCATCTCAGCTCCCATTCAAGTGGAGTGGCCTTCTTGTTGGCCCCGTCTTTCCAGCCGGAGATCCTCAAAGTGCAGGACATTGTACCAGGCCGTTTGCTGTATCTGGCCGTGCGTTTGGATGGCGTGCCATTACACTTCATTAATGTGTACGCCCCCAAGATCGGCGCAATGCAGACGCGTTTAACAAGGGAAGTGACCACGCTGTTGAACACTATCGACCGTGGGGAGTGTGTTTTCCTGGGGGGAGATTTCAGTTGTACACTCGAGGTGAGAGATCGTTCTGGCGTTCAGCGTGACCCGGCTGCAGTAAAGTCTTTAAGGGAGATGGTGGACTCTTTTGAGCTGGTAGATGTTTGGCGGAATTTCCATCCGGACTCTAACGCCTTCTCGTACAGGTTTGAGGGTGGTGGTTCCCGTATTGACCGTTTATACGTGTCCAAGGCCTATGTCTCCTGTGTTTCGGCGGCCTCCATGCGGCCGGCGCCATGCTCGGACCACTGCCTGGTGCGAGTGGTTTTTATCCCGACGCGCACACGGGCTGGGTCCGCGTACTGGCATTTTAATAGCCAGCTGCAGGAGGATCGCCGATTCCGGGATTCCTTCAGGCAGTTCTGGGCGAGGTGGAGAGAGAGGCAGGGGCGTTTCCTGTCCCTAAGGCAGTGGTGGGACGTGGGGAAGGCCTACGTCCGTCTGTTTTGCCAGGATTACGCGAGGGGGTCGACCAAGGGGCGGGACTCTGAGATCGGACGGCTTGAGAGAGAGTTGCTCGACTCAGAGGCTCGTCTGGATCAGACTGGTGGGGCTTCGTGTGAGTGGGAGGAGTACCAGGAGAAGAAGGGAGCGTTGAGGGACTTACAGCTTAGGAAGTCCCGGGGCGCGTATGTGAGGTCGCGAGTCCAGATGTTGCACGATCTGGACCGAGCCTCCCCCTTTTTCTTTTCTCTGGAGAAGGGGCGTGGAGCCCGCAGGCAGCTTGTAGAGTTGCTTGCGGATGATGGCTCCTCTGTCACGGATCCAGAGAGCATTGGTGCCTCGGTTCGGTCTTTCTACAGGACTCTGTTCTCGGCAGGCACATCGAGTAGGGAGGCGCAAGAGGTCCTGTGGGAGGGCTTGCCCGCTGTGTGCAATGATGTGGCTGAACAGCTGGATGATCCCCTAACTCTGGAGGAGTTGACTGGTGCCTTGTACCAGCTCAGGGGGGGCAAGTCTCCAGGGCTGGATGGACTGACTGTGGAGTACCTTAGAGCCTTCTGGGATGTCCTGGGTGGTGACTATATGAAGGTCCTGGGGGAGAGCCTGGCGACCGGGGAGATGCCCTTCTCGTGGCGCAGGGTGGTAGTTGTCCTGCTGCCCAAAAAGGGCGATCTCCGCCTTTTGAAGAACTGGCGCCCGGTCTCTCTCCTCAGCACGGACTATAAAGTTTTTGCACGGGCATTGGCGAATCGCCTGGGTCCCGTGCTGTCCCAGGTAATCCACCCTGACCAGTCCTACACAGTCCCGGGCCGGTCCATCCAGGACAATATCCATCTGCTCCGGGACCTGATCCATCTGTCCCAGGGGGCTGGACAGTCAGTCGCCTATCTTTCCCTTGACCAGGAGAAGGCGTTTGACAGGGTGGAGCACAACTACCTTCTTGGGACTCTGCAGGCATTCGGATTTGGACCGCATTTCGTGGCCTGGGTCCGACTTTTATACACTGCTGCAGAGTGCCTTGTTAAGGTCAACTGCTCTTTATTGGCCCCCATTCCCTTTGGGAGGGGGGTTCGTCAGGGATGTCCCATGTCCGGCCAGCTGTATTCCATCTGTGTAGAGCCATTCCTGTGCCTACTCCGGAGGCGGTTGACAGGCCTGGCTTTGCCGGGGCCGGGGATGGAGGTGGTTCTCTCGGCCTACACCGATGATGTCATTTTGATGTTCACTGACCCTGTTGACCTGCGGAGGATGCGTGAGTGCCAGCAGGTTTTCTCGGCTGCGTCCTTTGCCAAGATCAACTGGGGGAAGTGTTCTGGTCTCTTGGTGGGTCAGTGGGAGGTGGACTCCCTGCCGGAGGAGATGGCAGGTTTTGCATGGAGCACCACGCACCTCCTCTATCTGGGGGTCTACCTGAGTCCCACTGAGGGGGCGTGGCCGGCGAACTGGCAGGAGCTGGAGGTGAAGGTCATCGCCCGGCTGGGACGTTGGTCAGGTCTCCTTGGTGTGCTCTCTTACCGGGGCAGGGCTGTGGTTATAAACCAGCTGGTGGCCTCTATGCTGTGGTACCGGCTAGCCACTTTGGTGCCAACCTCTTTATTTATAATCAGGTTACAGAGGAGATTGGTCAACTTCTTTTGGGGTGAGAGGAACCACTGGGTCTCTGCTGGGGTTCTGAGTCTCCCGTTGGCGGAGGGCGGTCAGGCGCTGGTCTGTATTCGTACCCAGGTGGCGGCTCTCCGACTCAGGACCCTGCGGAGGTACGTCTACACAGACTACCCTCCTAAATGGCACATGCAGGCAACGTACTTTTTCCGCCAGGGGCACTGCCTTCAAGAGGGCTCACGGCTCCCAGTAGCGGGTATGAGTCGACGCGCTAGGCGGGAGTTGCCTGGCTTTTACCGTGACCTCCTGAAGGCCAGGAATTTGGTCACCTTCAGCCAGGGCGCTGCTCCTCAGGGGGAGGGGGGTGTTGTGGCTGTGACGGTGGGTGTCCAGGAGAGGCGTGTGCGTGGAGCGATTCTGGATGAGCTTACCCCCGCTCAATCGGAATTGTTCATAGGACCCATGGCCCGGGTCCCTCCCCGAGAGCCGGCCCCACGCAACATGAGCCGCCTTTCCGAGATGCCCAGCGTGCCGTTCCGTGAGGCGGAGAGGCGTGTGATGTACAGGCTGCTCTTGCACACTCTTCACTTCCTCGCCCTCGTCTTCCGTCCTGACACACCCTGGCGGTCCGTGTTACCTGATGAGGGGAGCGGTCCCCAGTGGAGGTCTCTCCACAAGGGAGTCCTTCCCCTTTACATTGGGGACCTGGGGTGGAGAGTGTTGCACAAAGCTGTGGCCTGTAACAAGTATTTGAGCCGGTTCACGGACTCGTCCGCCGCCTGTCACTTCTGCGGCGAGGAGGAGTCCGTGTTCCATATGTACATGCAGTGTGAGAGGTTGCAGCCCCTGTTTGAGTATCTTAAGGGGCTGCTCCTCAAGTTTTGGCTCCATTTTAGCCCAACACTTTTTATTTTTGGGCACCCGGTACAGAGGGGGGAGGGTCGGGAGGGAGGAGGGGGTCTCCCTGTCGGTCTGCTCCTGCGCCTGGCCAAGATGGCCATTCGCGGGTCCAGGCAGCGGGCAGTCGACGGACGCACAGCAGTCGACTGCCTGCCCCTTTTCCGGGGTTATGTCCGTGCCCGCGTGTCCCTGGAGAGGGAACACGCGGTGTCCACAGGGACTGTGGGGGCCTTCTGTGAGCGCTGGTCACCGCAGGAGGTGGAATGTTTTATTGATGAAAATGTTAATATTTTAACTTGAAATTTCTTTGTAAGATGCCAGTTTAGGCATTCTTTGATTGTGTTTGTAATTGTATTTGTTTGTTTGATTAAAACATTTTGTAAAAAAAATTAAAAAAAGAGCGGGACCAAGAAAATTGAAGATAGACACAAAATGCAGGAGTAACTCAGCGGGACCGGCAGCATCTCTGGAGAGAAGCAATGGGTGACGTTTCGAGTCAAGACCATTGTTTCAGACTGAAGAACAGTCTCGACACGAAACATCAACCATTCCTTCTCTCCAGAGATGTGGCCGGTCCCGCTAAGATACTCCTGCATTTTGTGTTCATCTTCAAATGATGTCACGCGCTCCAGACGGCTGTGCGGTCGAATGAAGTCGCGTGCGACCTTCGCGGAACTGTCGCGGCTCAACGCGACCACGGGGTTGCGTAATTTGCGTGCCAAGGGCACGTAAGTGGGACAGGCCCTTTAATGCCGCCGTTGCTACCTCCTTTAATACAACAATGGGTAGAAAGAAAGGCTTCCTTTTCTGCCCCTCCACCTCCCCACCCACCCACAACTGAAAACACTCCAGACGTTATGTTTTCTAACACTTCTGAAGTCTCTTTCAATGTCCTTGACCCCAGCCACCGCTGACCACTGCTGTCGGAAGATGGTTGGCATTGAAGTGTAGAGCTGAGGTGAATAACAAGCCTCGGGTTACCCAGTCTAAATGTTTCCCACATAATCGTACCGCTGTAGTATTTTCACAGCTGACTCTCCTCCTCGGAGCCAAGTTCATAAACCCTGAGCCATCAGGAAGCCAGCAACCACTGATGGAGAAGTCTCTTGTTTTCCATTCAGGAATGCAGGATGATGAGGAATTTCTCCTCGCTCCAGGCTATTGTGTCAGCTATGCAGTCAATCTCCATCTACAGGCTGAAGAAGACCTGGGACACTGTGTCAAAGTAAGTTCATTTCTCTTTGGCCTGTTTTGTTTTTTTTTAAAGAACATAAGTTATGTGGTGGATGGATTGCAAATTCCTTCCAGCTCCCTTTGGACCAGTTTATTTTAGAGATATAGCACGGAAACAGGCCCATCGGCCCACTGAGTCCACACCGACCAGCGATCCCTGCACATTAACATTATCCTACATCCACTAGGGACAATTTTACATTGATACCAAGCCAATTACCCTACAAACCTGCACTTCTTTGGAGTGTGGGGGGAAACTGATGATCTTGGAGAAAACCCACCCAGTAGTAGCCATCAAATCAATTCATAGATACAGAGTGCAGAATATAGTTCTCCGCATTGTAGCGCACCAGCTCCAGAGACAGAGTCCAATGTTCCCAATGGGGTAGAGGTGAATCGGACAGTACCCTAACTTATGGAAGGACCATTCAGAAACCTGATAACAGAGGGGAAGAAGCTGTTCCTGAGTCTGGTGGTGCGCTCTTTCAAGCTTCTGTACCTTCTGCCTGATGGGAGCAGGGAGAAAGAGGATTGACTGGGGTCGGGAAATCTTTGATTATGTTGGCTTCATTATATAAGCATGGTTGCCAACAATGCAGAGAATTTCCAAACCTCTGCCGGCTAATGGAATGCGTTAAATATTTCTAAAGCATGTGCCTGGAATTGGAACTCCAAGCCACAGCCACCTTGATCCTCCCCTGATGTTCGGGCAGCAATGACATTTGGCTAGCTGCCATCATTAGTTTTACTTTAGAGATACAGCATGGAAATAGTTAAATGTATTTTATTTTTAATTGTCCCATATGCAAATAACCACTACATAATGGAATTGATTTTGCACATAATGCTGGTGGTGCCATGTTTGACACCATTTCTTCGTTCACAGTCGAGGCCTGGCCAAGCATAGCTGCGGTGTCCTCCGCCGCTGCTCCACCACTGTAGGCCGCGAGCGGTCCACGTACTCGGCCTCTTGAAACGGCGCCTGGTCCAGGCTGTTGCAGGACCTCCAGTGGCTACACCCCCGTCGAGACTGCGCACTCCCTCTCGCAGCTGGTCTGTTCACCGGCCCTCCGGCCCACTCCCTCCACTCTGGGTGGGCAATCCGAGCCATCTGTCGCGGGCGAGTCCCTGGTCTCCAGCAGGCGAGTTGGGCCTACTGGGTAGGCCCATGGTCTTCGAGTGTGTAGCTCCACGGGGGCCCATTCGCCCACCAACTCCGCACCAACCAATAATCACCCGTACACTAGTTCTATCCGACACATTGGGGACCATTTACAGAAGCCAATTAACCTCCAGACCTGTACACCTTCGGAGTGTGGGAGGAAACCTTAGCACCTGGAGAAAACCCACACGGTCACGGGGAGAATGTACAAACACCACACAGACATCATCCGTAGCCTGGATTGAACCCAGGACCCTGGTGTTGTGAGGCAAAAACTCTAGCACTGCAAACCCACTGTGGAGTAACATTCAGGTTCTATAAAGACCGCAATCTCTGTGATTAATCTGCCTGGTATAACCTCCTTGTATCATTCTTTTTATTAGGGACAGCATGTTGATGTTTGAAGAGCTTTCAAGCATCTTCTCCTATGAGAACAACCAAGAGAGGAGTCGGGAGTTGCTAATGAAGGTACGTCACGCCCAGCATGGTGGGACCTCAAATGGGAACCTTTAGAATAAGTACATGGATAGGACAGGTTTGGAGGGATATGGACCAAATGCAGGCAGGTGGGACTAGTGTAGCTGGGACATGTTGGCCGGTGTTTGCAAGTTGGGCCGAATTGCCAGTTTCCACATTATATCACTCGATGAGGGTTACACAAAAAGCTGAAGAAACTCAGCGGGTGCAGCAGCATCTAAGGAGCGAAGGAGATAGGCGACGTTTCGGGTCGAGACGTCGCCTATCTCCTTCGCTCCTTAGATGCTGCTGCACCCGCTGAGTTTCTCCATCTTTTTGTGTAACCCTCGATTCTCCAGCATCTGCAGTTCCTTCTTTAACACATTATATCACTCTATGACTCTATGACAGTACCTCTGTGTAAATATTCACTCAGCTACCACCTGTTGCTATGCTTTTTTATTCTGAATGATAACGTTTATCAGCTGTGTGGGATTCAGGCTGCAATTATAATCCACCTGCAGCTGCTTTGTTTGCACATTCTTTTGGACGGCAGCTACTTAATGTCATAAATCATATGTTATAGGTTCATAAGTCATAGGTGCAGAATTAGGCCATTTGACCGATCATGTTAACTCAGCCATTCAATCATGTCCCATCCATCCCTCTCAACCCCATTCTCCTGCCCCCTTCCCATAACCCCTGACACCCGTACTAATCATGAATCTTTCTATCTGCTCCTGAAAAATATCCACAGCCGTCAGTGGAAATTAATTCCACAGTTTCACCACGCTCTGACTAAAGAAATTCCTCGCCATCTCCTTTCTAAAGGTACATCGTTTTATTTGAAGCTATATCCTTTGGTCCTGGACTCTCCCACTAGTGGAAACATCATCGCCACATCCACAAAATGTTGGAGTAACTCAGTAGGTCAGACAGCACCTGTGGAGAAAAGGAATAGGCGACATTTTGGGTTGAGACCCTTCTTCTTTCCTATTCCTATTCCTTCTTCCAGAGATGTCCCACTTAGTTACTCCAGTATTTTTGTCTACCTTCAGTTTAAACCAGCATCTGCTGTTCCTTCCTGCATACTCTCTACGTCCGTTCAATCCGGCCTTTCACTATTTGGTAAGTTTCAATTAGTTCCCCCCCCCCACTCTCTCATCCGTCTAAACTCATAAATGAACTAAACATTAAATCATGCTTTAACTCATCTGCCATTTTGTTGAATGGGTTGTATCAGTCATTAAGAAGCCTGAGCTCTTAAGAAGGTAAATTACCAATCTTGTTACAGGTGAATAACACTTTCAGTCAATTAAATATTTTTAAAGTTTTCCAGAGCTGAAAAGTTTGGTCAGGGAAAAAATAGCATGATAGACACAAAATGCTGGAGTAACTCAGTGGGACAGGCAGCATCTCTGGAGAGAAGTTTGAATGAGTCTGAAGATGGGTCTCAACCCGAAACGTCACCTATTCCTTCTCTCCAGAGATGCTGCCTGTTCCGCTGAGTGACTCCAGCATTTTATATCTATCTTCGGTTTAAACCAGCATCTGCAGTTCCTTCCAGCACAAAAAAAATGGAATGGACATTTAGCCGAGTTGGGCTTGGTGCGTCAATGCTTTGAAAGGGGGAAAACAAAGCAAATCACATTGAGTTGAGCAATTTGAGGTCTGTGTGTACGTGTGCGTGTGTGTGTGAATATTTGATTATGTCATATCTTTTTCTGTGAAAGAATAACTTATTTCTTGTTGCAACAGGCAGTGTCACATTAATTCATTTAAGCTGAACTATACTTGTTTACTTTGAACAAAAAGTAACGTGATTCACACTGAGCTGGGAATTATAACTCGATCCTTTCCCATGTCTTTCCCCAACCCTTATCCCATCCTGTGACTTCTCCTGAAATCTCCCGAGCTGTTTCCGTGACTGCTCGACACCCACCCTGAGGGGGCGTTTTGTCACCAGCACTTATCTGTCTAATCTTCAACAAGCTGTGAATCTTCAACAAGCCTGTAGCCCTTGTTTTTAGTGTTCATTCAGGATCGGTATGAAATGTCACCGTTTAATCGTGGATGGACACAAAATGCTTGAGCAACCTTGGGTGGTACAGCGGTAGAGTTGCTGCCTTGCATGGACCCAGGATAGATCCCGACTACGGGTGCTGCCTGGACGGAGTTTGTACATTCTCCCTGTGACTGTGTGGGTTTTATCCGGGTGCTCCAGTTTCCTCCCACACTTCAAAGTTTGTCGTTAATTGGTTTCGGTAAAATTGTAAATTCTTCCTAGTGTGTAGTATAGTGTTAGTGTGCAGGATCGCTGGTTGGTGTGGACTCGGTGGGCCGAAGGGCCTCGCTCCATGCTGTATCTCTGAACTAAACTAAAGATGGAAACAGGAAACATGGAAACAGGCCCTTGAGCCATCGAGTACACACCAACCATCGATCACCCATTCTATGGTATCCCACTTTCTCATCCACCCCTACACACAATTTTACCACCTAGGAACCTGCATGTCTTTGGGATGTGGGATTGAAACCGGAGCACCCGGAGGAAACTCACGCCATCACAGGGAGTACGTGCAAACTCCGCATAGACTGCAGCCAAGGTCAGGATCTCAGGCGCCATGAGACAGCAGCTCTACCCGCTGCACCACTGTGCCGGCCTCTACATTTAATTCCTCTTCTATGTCAAAGGGAGCTGGATTTTTGGTGTGTATGTGCGTGTGCGTTTGTGGAGGAATAAATGTAGAATTGGAGACACAGAAGAAAAAAGCTTTACTGAAACTCCACCTGACAAAGAGCCCCTCCCTCACTAGTCTCCACTGATGGCTTGTCCAGGCTTTGTCCTGCCCCCAGCAACTTTCCCAGTTCCCCCCCCCCCCCCCCCCCATCTCCACTCACTGCTTTACTGAAATCACAGTACAACACCAACACTGGAATGGAACAAGCTGCCAGAGGAGGTAGTTGAGGCTGGGACTATCCCAACGTTTAAGAGACAGTTGGACAGGTAGATGGACAGGACAGGTTTGGAGGATTACGGATCAAACACGGGCAGTTGGAACAATGTTGGCCGGTGTGGGCAAGTTGGGCTGAAGAGCCTGTTTCCGCACTGACCTCGGCCGCTAACGATGTGCAGTTTGCACATTCCCCCTGTGACTGACTGGGTTTCCCGTGTTCCTCCCACATCCTTAACTATCCGACGCTAACACTCAGGACAATTTAACAAAAGCAAATGAACCTATAATCATGCATGTCTTTGGAGTGTGGGAGGAAACCGGAGCACCCGGAGACAACCCACGCTGTCACGGGGAGAACGTACAAACTCCATACTGACTGCACCCATAGTCAGGATTGAACCCGGGTCTCTGACGCTGTAAGGCAGCAACTCTACCAGATATCTAAGGAGATTATCTAAGGATATGATATTGTTTTAATGATAAATTCCAAACCAATTTAGTTTAATGCAAATGATGAGGCAGCGAGCAGTCGGAATGTTTAAGAAAAGCACTGTTCAGCATGTTCACTGACGAATTTTGCCTGAATTCCCCAGGGAGTGATGCAAGGCACCGTGCCATTTCTGGGAACATTCTTGACCGACTTGATGATGCTGGACACCGCGTTCCCTGACTTTATCGATGTAAGTAGGGCTACGGGTCGGGATTCCTTGCTGCGGTTTTCTCGCGCTGTTCAATGCTACAGTTACGGCATCAGTGAAGGTTGTTCAACCAAGGCAGATCAAAGATTATATCGAAGACAGACACAAAATGCTGGGGTAACTCAGCGGGACAGGCAGCATTTCTGGAGAGATGGAATGGGTGACGTTTCGGGTGGAAATCCTTCTTCTGAAGAAGTCTGAGGCTGAAGGAGAATCTCGACCCGAAACGTCACCCATTCCTTTTCTCCAGAGATGCTGCCTGCCCCACTGAGTACTTTGTGCCTATCTTCGGTTTAAACTAGCATCTGCAGATCCCTCCTACACAAAGAGAGCACAGCTTTGCTTCAGTAATTTAATGAAACCAGGTTGCCTGAAAATTACTAAACAGACTCTCTTGCGAGCCTATCGCTTTTTAAATTGCATTCTGAATGTCGTTTAGTTTAGAGATACAGAGCGGAAACAGGCCCTTCAGCCCATCTAGACCATGCCGATCAGTGATCCACTAGCACTATCTTACACACGAGGGACCATGTACAATCTTTACCAAAACCAATGAGCCTACAAACCTGCACATCTTTGGAGTGTGGGAGGAAACCAGAGTACCCGGAGAAATCCCACGCCGTCACAGGGAGAATGAACAAACTCCGTACGGACAGCACCCGCAGGCGGAATCGAACCCGGGCCTCTGGCGCTGTGAGGCAGCAACTCTACCGCTGCGCCATGATGCCGCCCATTGCAGAGTTTAGACAATTTTGTTAATTGGCCCATTTGCTTACGCGGTATAAACGAGATTGCACAAAGACTGCACATTAGATTATGAGACATAGAATCAGAATTAGGCCAGTTGGCCCATCGAGTCTGCTCCCCCATTCAATCATGGCTGATCTATTTTTCCCCTCAACCCCATTCTCCTGCCTTTTCCCTGTAACCTTCGACGCATCATATAAAAATATAGCGGCTACTGTATATATAAAATCCTGCTGCTATTCCATTTTCATCTCCTAGTTTGGAAGCAAGGTGAATTTAATTGTAATCCACTTCAGCTCTTCACGGACAGTAATCCTAGAGTATTGTCCAATCTCACTATCACACAAACCAACCTCCCTTCCATTGACTCCATTTATACCTCACGTTGCCTCGGCAAGGCAAGCAGCATAATCAAGGACGTGTCGTACCCTGGCCATTCCCTCTTCTCCCCTCTCCCATCAGATAAAAGGTATAGAAGTGATAGAAGTGTGAAAATGCACACCTCCAGATTCAGGGACAGTTTATTTCCAGCTGTTATCAGGTGTTTCCAACTGAATCCCCCTACCACAGCCAGAGAGCAGTCCTGAACTACTATCTACCTCTTTGTGTACCCTCAGACTATTCTTGATAGATCTTTGCTGGCTTTACCTTACCTTACCTTGGCTTTCCCTTATCATGTATCTGATCAATTCTGGCTCAATTCTAATCATGTATAGTCTTTCCATTAACTGGATAGCACGTAACTAAGGCTTTTCACTGTACCTCGGTGACAATGAACCAAACTGAGTCTTTCAACAGGTTAATGGTTTATTTTCTTGCATTTTTTAGGGCTTGACCAACATGGAGAAAAAACGACAGGTTTGTATAAATTATATATTGCACAATTTTCTAAAATATGCCTGGAAAAATGTTCTTTATGACTGTGAAGATTCCTGAAAAATAATTTGTGTGGAAATGTCGTTAGCTTCCAAATGTTGAGAAATTTTGCCAAGGATGTAATTTTAACCCATTTAACCCTATCTGGTTTCACCGTCTGCTTTACCAGTGGAGGTGGAATATATGGCGGCGCGCACAGTCGCAGCGGCTTGGAGCTCTTCCTCTAGTTGCAGGTTTTTAGTGTTTTCCGTGTTTTTTAATGTTTACTTTCTGCACTGTAAGCCTTGCCCTTCAAATGGGAATGCCTATATGTTTGTAGTCTTTTTAACGTATTTTTATACTCATATTCCTGTGCAGCTGGAGGACTGCTCCAACAAAATGTCGTTGTCTTGTACAATTACAATAAAGATTATTATTATTATTATTATTATATGTCATAGAGAAGTAAATGTTGGGGTCATTCTATGGTATATGACTAAGCTTGTGAGAGGATGCTGTACAAAGTGTTCTTGAATGGATTCCTGAGTATAGGCTTCATTGAGTTCAGCATTGTAACAGGCCCTTCTGCCCAACTCATCCATGCCGACCAGGATGCCCCATCTACACTAATCCCATTTGGCCTATATTCCTCTCAACATTTCCTATTCAAGTACTGTCCAAGTGTTGTTGTAACAGCCTCAACTATTTCCCCAGACAGCTCATTCCATATACCCACCACCCTCTGATACCCCTCCGGTTCCTGCTAAATCTTTTAATTCTCACCTTAAACCTATGCCCTTTTGTTCTTTATTCCCCAGCTTATCTTATGGCTTTAACCGGGCCCTTTGGCCCAACTCACCCATGCTGACGAAGGTGTCCCATCTATACTAGTCTCACCTGCCCAGGTTTGGCCCATACTCCCCTTAATCTACCCTATCCATGTCCAAGCTAACTGCCTTAACGACCTCCTCTGGCAGCTCATTCATTGTATCCATCTGAGAGGAAAAGGTTACCCCTCGGGTTCGTCTTCAATATTATCCCTCTCACATTGACACTAGTAGTTGATTTCCCCTATCATGGTTAAAGGACTGTGTGCATTCACCCTTTCTATTCCCCTCTCGATTTTATATACCTCGATAAGATCACCTCTCATCCTCCTGCACTCCAAGGAATAAAGTGAGTCGCTCTATAGCTCAGCGCCTCAAGTCCCGGCAACATCCCCGTAAATCTTCTCTGTACCCTTTCCAGCATAACGACATGTTCCCAATGTTGTGAGAGTCCTGAACCAGGGGCCACAGATTAAGAATAAGGGGATGACCATTTAGAATGGAGACAAAGAAAAACGTCTTCACCCAGAATGTTGTGAATCTGAAATTCTCTGCCTCAGAAGGCAGTGAAGGCCAATTCTCTGGATGCTTTCAAGGGAGAGTTAGATAGAACTCTTAAAGATAGCGCAGTCAAGGGATATGGGGAGAAGGCAGGAATGGGGTACGGATTGCGGATAATCATCCATGAACACAGTGCATGGCGATGCTGGCTTGAAGGGCCCAAAGGCCTACTCCTGCACCTATTGTCTATTAACATTGGCACATCAGCATTGTCTATTTGTCGGCACAAATGATGTCGGAAAGAACGGGATGAATATTCTGCAGTGTGACTTTAGAGAGCTCGGAAAAATGCTGAAAATCAGGGACTCCAGGGTTGTTATCTTCGGTTTGCTTCCAGTTCCTCGTGCTGGCGAGAGGAGGAACAGAGAGATACGGGACCTGAACGTGTGGCTGGGGAACTGGTGCAGGGGCAGGGATTTGGATTCTTAGATCACTGGGATCTGTTTTCGAGTAAGGAGGAACTGTACAAAAGGGACGGATTGCATCTTAACAGGTGGGATAACCAGCATTCTGGGAGGCAGGTTTGCCACTGCTACACGGGTGGTTTTAGACTGAATAAGGGGGGTGGGGTGTCAAATGGGATAGTCGAGGATGGAGTTAAAGGGAAAGAGAGTAAAGGGATGGTTAATGACCCCAGAAATAACGGGAAAGGAAGCTCACAAGGGGATAGGAGAGTATGGTCATGTGTAATAGGAATCAATGTGAAAGGTGAGATGCACAAGGAATTAAAAGTGTTGTATATGAATGCGCGAAGTATAAGAAGTAAAGTAGATGAGCTTGAGGCTCAGTTTGTAGATATGACATTGTGGGGATTACTGAGACGTGGCTGCAGGAGGATCGGGCCTGGGAACTTAATATTCAGGGTTATACATCCTATAGAAAGGACAGGCAGGTGGGCAGAGGAGTGGGGGGTAGCTCTGCTGGTGAGGCATGGAATTCAGTCCCTTGCGAGGTAGAGTCACTGTGGATTGAGTTGAGGAATTGTAAAGGCAAGAAGACACTAATTGGTGTTATTTACAGACCCCCAAATAGTAGCCCGGATGTAGGGTGTAAGTTGCAGCAGGAGTTAAAACGTGCATATAACAAAGGTAATGCCACTGTGGTGATGGGGGATTTCAATATGCAGGTAGACTGGGAAAATCAGGTTGGTTCAGGACCTCAAGAAAGAGAGTTTGTAGAATGCCTCTGAGATGGTTTCTTAGAGCAGCTTGTAATGGAGCCGACCAGAGAAAAGGCAACTCTGGATTTAGTGTTGTCCAATGAACCAGATATGATAAGAGAACTCGAGGTAAAGTAACCGCTTGGAGGTAGTGATCATAATATGATAAGTTTCAATCTGCAATTTGAGAAGGAGAACGTTAAATCAGAAGTGGCAGTGATGCAGTTGAACAAAGGGGACTATGAAGGTATGATAGTCGACCTGGCCAAGTTAGACAGGAACGGGATATTAGCAGGAATGACGGTGGAACAGCAATGGCAGGAATTTCTGGGCATAATCCGGAAGATGCAGGATCATTTCATTCCAAAAAGGAAGAAAGGGGAGTAGGAGGCAACCGTGGCTGACAAGAGAAGTTCAGGATAGAATAAAACTAAAAGAAAAGATGTTTAACACAGCAAAGAGTAGCCGGAAGCCAGAGGATTGGGCAACTTTCATAGGACGACAGAAGGAAACAAAACGGGTAATACGGGCTGAAAAGATGAAGTACGAGGGGAAGCTGGCCAGGAATATAAGGAAGGATAGTAAAAGTTTTTTTGAATATGTTACGGGAAAAAGAGTAGCAAAGTCTTCCCTTGAAGGCAGACACAGGTGAAATTATTATGGACAACAAGGATATGGCAGAAGAGTTGAATAGGTACTTCGGATCTGTTTTCACTAATGAGGACACAAACAATCTCCCAGATGTACTGGAAGACAGAGGATCTGAGGGGGTAGAGAAACTGCAAGAAATTTTCATTAGGCAAGAAATAGTATCGGGGAGGCTAATGGGACTGAAGGATGATAAACCCCCTGGGCCTGATGGTCTGCATCCCAGGGTCCTCAGGGAGGTGGCTCTAGAAATAGTGGATGCATTGGTGATTATTTTCCAATGATCAATAGATTGAGGATCAGTCCCTGTGGATTGGAGGATAGCTAATGTTATCCCACTTTTCAAAAAAGGAGCGAGAGAGAAAATGAGGAATTACAGACCAGTTAGCCTGACTTCGGTGGTGGGAAAGATGCTGGAGTCAATTATTAAAGAGGTAATAATGGGGCATTTGGATAGCAGTAAAAGGATTAGTCAACGTGCATTTATGAAAGGGAAATCATGCTTAACTAATTTTCTGGAATTTTGTGAGGATGTGACAAGTAAAATGGATGGAGGGGTGCCAGTGGATGTAGTGTATCTAGACTTTCAGAAAGCTTTTGATAAGGAACGCACGGGAGACTGGTGACTAAAATGAGGGCACATGGTATTGGGGGTAGGGTGTTGACAGGGATAGAAAATTGGTTGGCAGACCGGAAGCAAAGGAGTGAACGGGTCCTTTCCAGAATGGTAGGCAGTGGCGAGTGGAGTGCAGCAAAGCTTGGTGTTGGAGCCGCAACTGTTTACCATATATATTAATGATTGGGAAGAGGGAATTAAGAGCAACACTAGCAAGTTTGCAGATGACACAAAGCTGGTGGCATTGTGAACTGTAAAGAGGATGTTAGGAGGTTGCAGGGTGACATGGACATATTGAGTGAGTGGGCAGATGCGTGGCAGATGCAGTATAATATAGATAAAGTGAAGTTATCCACTTTGGTGGCTAAAACATGGGGGCAGGTTATTATCTCAATGGGGTTAGGTTAGGTAAGGGGTAGGTACAGCAAGACCTGGGTGTCCTTGTACACCGGTCACTGAAAGTTGGCGTGCAGGTACAGCAGGCAGTGAAGAAAGCTAATGGAATGTTGGCCTTCATAACAAGAGGATTTCAGTACAGGAGTAGAGAAGTTCTTCTGCAGTTGTATAGGGCTCTGGTGAGACCACATCTGGAATATTGTGTACAGTTTTGGTCTCCTAATTTGAGGAAGGTCATCCTCAAATAGACCGGTTAGTTTGACTTCAGTGGTGGGCAAATTAATGGAAAAGATACTTAGAGATAATATATATAAGTATCTGGATAAAGAGGGTCTAATTAGGAACAGTCAACATGGATTTATGCCTGGAAGGTCATGTTTGACTAATCTTCTTGAATTTTCTGAAGAGGTTACTAGGGAAATTGACGAGGGTAAAGCAATGGATGTTGTCTATATGGACTTCAGTAAGGCCTTTGACAAGGTTCCTCATGGAAGGTTGGTTAAGAAGGTTCAACTGTTGGGTATAAATGCAGGAATAGCAAGATGGATTCAGCAGTGGCTGAATGGGAGAAGCCAGAGGGTAATGGTGGATGGCTGTTTGTCGGGTTGGAGGCAGGTGACTAGTGGGGTGCCTCAGGGATCTGTGTTGGGTCCTTTGTTGTTTGTCATGTACATCAATGATCTGGATGAAGGGGTGGTAAATTGGATTAGTAAGTATGCAGATGATACCAAGATAGGGGGTGTTGTGGATAATGAAGAGGATTTCCAAAATCTACAGAATGATTTAGGCCAGTTGGAAAAATGGGCTGAAATATGGCAGATGGAGTTTAATGCTGATAAATGTGAGGTGCTACACCTTGGCAGGACAAATCAAAATAGGACGTACATTGTAAACGGTAGGGAATTGAAGAATACAGTTGAACAGAAGGATCTGGGAATAACCGTGCATAGTTCCTTGAAGGTGGAATCTCATATAGATAGGGTGGTAAAGAAAGCTTTTGGTATGCTAGCCTTTATAAATCAGAGCATTGAGTATAGAAGCTGGGATGTAATGTTAAAATTGTACAAGGCATTGGTGAGACCAAATCTGGAGTATGGTGTACAATTTTGGTCGCCCAATTATAGGAAGGATGTCAACAAAATAGAGAGGGTACAGAGGAGATTTACTAGAATGTTGCCTGGGTTTCAACAGCTAAGTTACAGAGATAGGTTGAATAAGTTAGGTCTTTATTCTCTGGAGCGCAGAAGGTTAAGGGGGGGACTTGATAGAGGTCTTTAAAATGATGAGAGGGATAGACAGAGTTGAGGTGGACAAGCTTTTCCCTTTGAGAATAGTGAAGATTCAAACAAGAGGACATAGAAACATAGAAACATAGAAAATAGGTGCAGGAGTAGGCCATTCGGCCCTTCGAGCCTGCACCGCCATTCAATGTGATCATGGCTGATCATCCAACTCAGTATCCCGTACCTGCCTTCTCTCCATACCCCCTGATCCCTTTAGCCACAAGTGCCACATCTAACGCCCTCTTAAATATAGCCAATGAACTGGCCTCAACTACCTTCTGAGGCAGAGAATTCCAGAGACTCACCACTCTCTGTGTAAAGAATGTTTTCCTCATTTCGGTCCTAAAGGAATTCCCCCTTATCCTTAGACTGTGACCCCTTGTTCTGGACTCCCCCAACATCGGGAACAATCTTCCAGCATCTAGCTTGTCCAACCCCTTAAGAATTTTGTAGGTTTCTATAAGATCCCCCCTCAATCTTCTAAATTCCATCGAGTACAAACCGAGTCTATCCAATCTTTCCTCATATGAAAGTCCTGACATCCCAGGAATCAGTCTGGTGAATCTTCTCTGTACCCCCTCTATGGCAAGGATGTCTTTCCTCAGATTTGGAGACCAAAACTGTACGCAGTACTCCAGGTGTGGCCTCACCAAAACCCTGTACAACTGCAGTAGAACCTCCCTGCTCCTATACTCAAATCCTTTCGCTATGAATGCTAACATACCATTTGCTTTCTTCACTGCCTGCTGCACCTGCATGCCTACTTTCAATGACTGGTGTACCATGACACCCAGGTCTCGTTGCATCTCCCCCTTACCTAATCTGCCACCATTCAGATAATAGTCTACCCTCATGTTTTTGCCACCAAAGTGGATAACCTCACATTTATCCACATTGTACTGCATCTGCCATGCATCTGCCCATTCACTCAGCCTATCCAAATCACCCTGCAGCCTCCAAGCATCCTCCTCACACCTAACTATACCCCCCAGCTTGGTATCATCTGCAAATTTGGAGATGTTGCATTGAATTCCCTCGTCCAAATCATTAATATATATTGTAAATAGCTGGGGTCCCAGCACTGAGCCTTGCGGCACCCCACTAGTCACTGCCTGCCATTCTGAAAAGGACCCGTTTACTCCTACCCTTTGCCTCCTGTCTGCTAGCCAGTTCTCTATCCACATCAATACTGAACCCCCAATACCGTGTGCTTTAAGTTTGTATGCTAATCTCTTATGCGGGACCTTGTCGAAAGCCTTCTGAAAGTCTAGATATAACACATCCACTGGTTCTCCCTTATCCACTCTACTAGTTACATCCTCGAAAAATTCTATCAGATTTGTCAGACATGATTTACCTTTCGTAAATCCATGCTGACTTTGTCCAATGATTTCACCACTTTCCAAATGCGCTGCTATCCCATCTTTAATAACTGACTCTAGCAGTTTCCCCACTACCGATGTTAGACTAACTGGTCTGTAATTCCCCGCTTTCTCTCTCCCTCCTTTTTTAAAAAGTGGGGTTACATTAGCTACCCTCCAATCCTCAGGAACTACTCCAGAATCTAAGGAATTTTGAAAAATTATCACTAATGCATCCACTATTTCTGTGGCTACCTCCTTGAGTATTCTGGGATGCAGACTACCTGGCCCTGGGGATTTATCGGCCTTCAATCCGTTCAATTTACCCAACACCACCTCCCGGCTAACCTGGATTTCACTCAGTTCCTCCATCTTATTTGACCCCCGTTCCACTGCTATTTCCGGCAGATTATTTATGTCTTCCTTAGTGAAGACAGAACCAAAGTAGTTATTCAATTGGTCTGCCATGTCCTTGTTCCCCATGATCAATTCACCTGTTTCTGACTGCAAGGGACCAACATTTGTTTTAACTAGTCTCTTTCTCTTTACATATCTATAAAAACTTTTGCAGTCAGTTTTTATGTTCCCTGCCAGTTTCCTTTCATAATCTATTTTCCCTTTCCTAATTAAGCCCTTTGTCCTCCTCTGCTGGATTCTGAATTTCTCCCAGTCCTCCGGTAGGCTGCTTTTTCTGGCAAATTTGTATGCCTCATCTTTTGTTTTTATACTATCCCTGATTTCCCTTGTTATCCATGGATGCACCACCTTCCCCGATTTATTCTTTTGCCAAACTGGTATGAACAACTTTTGTACTTCATCCATGCAGTCTTTAAATACCTTCCATTGCACATCCACTGTCAACCCTTTAAGAATCACCTACCAGTCTATCTTGGCCAATTCACATCTCATACCTTCAAAGTTACCTTTGTTCAAGTTCAGAACCCTTGTTTCTGACTTAATTTTGTCACTCTCCATCCTAATGAAGAACTCAACCATATTATGGTCACTCTTGCCCAAGGGGCCACGCACAACAAGACTGCTAACTAACCCTTCCTCATTACTCAATACCCAGTCTAGAATAGCCTGCTCTCTCGTTGGTTCCTCCACATGTTGGTTGAGAAAACTATCCCGCATACATTCCAGGAAATCCTCTTCCTCAGCACCCCTGCCAATTTGATTCACCCAATCTACATGCAGATTGAAGTCACCTATTATAACCGTGTTACCCTTGTTGCACGCATTTCTAATTTCCTGTTTGATGCCATCCCCAACTCCAATACTACTGTTAGGTGGCCTGTACACAGTTCCCACTAGCGTTTTCTGCCCCTTAGAGTTTCGCAGCTCTACCCATATCGATTCCACATCCTCCACGCTAATGTCCTTCCTTTCTATTGCATTAATCTCCTCTCTCACCAGCAACGCTACCCCACCTCCTTTTCCTTTTCGTCTATCCCTCCTGAATATTGAATATCCCTGGATGTTCAGCTCCCAGCCTTGGTCATCCTGGAGCCAAGTCTCCGTGATTCCAACTATAGCATAGTCATTAATCGCTATCTGCACCTTCAACTCATCCACCTTATTACGAATGCTCCTCGCATTGAGACACAAAGCCTTCAGGCTTGTTTTTACAACACTCTTACTCCTTATACAATTATGTTGACAAGTGGCCCCTTTCACATCGATCCCTATTACACTTGGCCATACTCTCCTATCCCTTTGTGAGCTTTCTTCCCCGTTAATTCTGGGGTCATTAACCATCGCTTTACTCTCTTTCCCTCTAACTCCGTCCTCGACTATCCCATTTGATACCCCACCCCCCTTATTCAGTTTAAAACCATCCGTGTAGCAGTGGCAAACCTGCCGGCCAGAATGCTGGTCCCCCACCTGTTAAGATGCAATCCGTCCCTTTTGTACAGTTCCCCCTTACTATAAAAAAAATCCCAGTGATCTAAGAATCTAAATCCCTGCCCCCTGCACCAGTTCCTCAGCCACACATTCAGGTCCCATATCTCCCTGTTCCTGCTCTCGCCAGCACGAGGAACTGGAAGCAAACCGGAGAATACAACCCTGGAAGTCCTGCTTTTCAGCATTTTTCCGAGCTCTCTGAAGTCCCGCTGCAAAAAATTCATCTCCTTCTTTCCAACATCATTTGTGCCAACATGCACGACCACTTCCGGCTGGTCACCTTCGCCCTTGAGGATTGTCTGCACTCTGTCCGTAACATCCTGGATCCTGGCACCAGGAAGGCAGCACACCATCCTGGAATCCCGTCTGTTGCCGCAAAAACCCCTGTCCGTACCTCTCACAATGGAGTCTCCAACTACAATGGCGTTGCCCGACTTTGGCCTCTGTGGGTTTGGCTCATCAGCCCTTTTTGTTTGGCAAGCCAGTCCGCCGCTCAGTGGGATACCGTCTTCTGTCCCGGCAGCTTCCACGTGGGTGAACCTGTTCACAAGAGGTACAACACCCGGGGACCTTTGCATCCCATGTTTTCCTCCCTTTCTCACCGTCACCCACCTTCTCTCTTCTAGTGCCTTGGGTGTAACAATCTCACTGAAGGACTTGTCGAGAAACGACTCAGTTTCTCGAATGAACCTGAGGTCATCCACTTGTTTCTCCAGTTCCCCAACACGGTCCTTCAGGAGCTGTACCTGGATGCACTTCTCACATTTGTAGCATCCAGAGGCACCAGCAGTGTCCTTGACCTCCCACATACTGCAAGCATCACACTGCATCAGCTTGCTTGACATCTTCTTTTGCCTCGGTCTCGCCCTATCCAGTATTTTGCGCAGCCTCCTCGCCGAAGACTCTCGAGCCAAAGACTCACACTTTACTCACAGGGCACTTCCCTCACAAGGCCGCTCCCCAAGAGCTGCCTTGCTTATATTGACTGTTCAATTGCCTAATTTACAAACCAAATTCCTCAGTTTTGAGGAACTGCTTTCCCCCTCTGACTAACTGAGAACTCTCCTCCCACTTGGGCTAGAGCCAATCAGTGCTTTCTCCTGCTTCTCTTTGTTGCTGTTGCTTCAAAATCCACGGGAAGACTGAGACTTGACTTTAGAATTAAGGGACAGAGGTTTCGGGGTAACATGAGGGGGAACTTCTTTACTCAGAGAGTGGTAGCGGTGTGGAATGAGCTTCCAGTGGAAGTGGTGGCGGTAGGTTCGTTGGTATCATTTAAAAATAAATTGGATAGGCATATGGATGAGAAGGGTATGGAGGGTTATGGTATGAGTGCAGGCAGGTGGGACTAAGGGAAAAAAGTTGTTCGGCACGGACTTGAAGGGCCAAGATGGCCTGTTTCCGTGCTGTAATTGTTATATGGTTATATGGTTATCCTTGTGATTGAAGCAGTGCAGCATGGGTTAACGAGATTGATCCCTGGGATGGCAGGACTGTCATATGAGAAAGGATTGAAAAGACTAGGCTTGTATTGACTGGAGTTTAGAAGGATGAGGGGAGATCTTATAGAAACATATAAAATTATAAAAGGACTGGACAAGCATGATGCAGGAAAAATGTTCCCAATGTTGGATGAGTCCAGAACCAGGGGACACAGTCTTAGAATAAAGAGGTCATTTAAGACATGTCAGATGTGGGAGGTCATGGTGTCGGATGGCCCTCTTGACGTCCACATCTGCATCAGGTGCAGAGAGATGGGGCTCCTAAGGGACCGTATTAGGATCCTGGAGCAGCAGCTCGATGACCTCTGCCTGGTCAGGGAGAGTGAAAAGGTGATAGAGGAGAGTTATAGGGAGGTGGTCACTCCAAAACCACAGGAGAGAGACATGTGGGTCACGCTAAGGATGGGCAAGGGGCAGAGGCATGAACAAGTGAGTACTCCAATGTCAGTACACCTGGCAAATAAGTACTCCTGTTTGAGTACGGATGGGGGTGACAGCCTACCCGGGGGTAGCGACAGCGGACGGGCCTTCAGCACAGAGACCGCCCCTGTTGCTCCGAAAGGTAGGGAAAAAAAGAGGAGGGCAATAGTAATTGGGGACTCTATTGTTAGGGGGTCGGATAGGCGATTCTGTGGACGCAGTCGGGAGACCAGGATGGTGGTCTGCCTCCCTGGTGCCAAGGTCTTGGACGTGTCTAAACGTGTCCAAGATATCCTCAAATCAGAGGGAGAGGAGCCTGAGGTCGTGGTACATATAGGTACCAATGACATAGGTAAAAAAAGAGAAGAGGTCCTGAAGGGAGGATTTAAGGACTTGGGAGGAGAGTTGAGGAAAAGGACCAAAAAGGTAACAATCTCAGGATTACTGCCTGTGCCACGTGACAGTGAGAGTAGAAATGAAGCAAGGTGGAGGATAAATGCTTGGCTGAAAGACTGGTGCAGAGGGCAGGGATTCAAGTTTCTGGATCATTGGGACTTCTTTTGGGGTAGGTGGGACCTGTACAGAAAGGATGGGTTGCACTTGAACCCGAGGGGGACCAATATCCTGGCGGGGAAATTTGCAAAGGCCACTGGGGAGACTTTAAACTAGAATGGTTGGGGCGAGGGATGCAAATAGCAAAAGCTAGTAGACAGAATGGGAGGCAGGAAGCAGAAAAGGGAACCACTCGGACACAAGAGGAGAAAGAAAAAAAAGGAAATAAACAGAGAATAAGAGATGGGGGGTTTCTTAAATGTGCATATTTTAATGCTAGGAGCATTGTAAGAAAGGTGGATGAGCTTAGAGTCTGGATAGACACCTGGAAGTATGATGTTGTGGCAATCAGTGAAACATGGTTGCAGGAGGGCTGTGGTTGGAAACTAAATATTCCAGGATTTCGTTGCTTCAGGTGTGATAGAATTGGAGGGCTCATCTAGGGAGGCTATTTGGGTGGAACTTAGAAGTGGGAAAGGTGTAGCAACACTTATAGGGGTATATTATAGACCGCCAAATGGGGAACGAGAATTGGAAGAGCAAATATGTAAAGAGGTAGCAGATATTAGTAGTAAGCACAAGGTAGTGATTGTGGGAGATTTCAACTTTCCACACATAGACTGGGAAACACATTCTGTAAATGGGCTAGATGGTTTGGAGTTTGTAAAATGTGTGCAGGATAGTTTTTTGCAGCAATACATAGAGGTGCCTACTAGAGGAGGGGCAGTGCTGGACCTCCTGTTAGGAAATGAGACGGGACAGGTGGCGGAGGTATGCGTAGGGGAGCACTTCGGGTCCAGTGATCACAATACCATTAGTTTCAATATAATTATGGAGAAGGACAGAACTGGGCCTAGGGTTGAGATTTTTGATTGGAGAAAGGCTAACTTTAACGAGATGCGAGATGATTTAAAAGGAGTGAACTGGGACATTTTGTTTTATGGGAAAGATGTAGAGGAGAAATGGAGGACATTTAAAGGGGAAATTTTAAGAGTACAAAATCTTTATGTTCCTGTTCGGTTGAAAGGAACCAGTAAAAATTGGAAAGAGCCCTGGTTTTCAAGGGAAATTGGACATCTTGTTTGGAAAAAGAGGGAGATCTACAATAATTATAGGCAGCATGAAGTAAATGAGGTGCTTGAGGAGTATAAGGAATGTAAAAAGAATCTAAAGAAAGAAATTAGAAAAGCTAAAAGAAGATATGAGGTTGCTTTGGCAAGTAAGGTGAAAGTAAATCCAAAGGGTTTCTACAGCTATGTTAATAGCAAAAGGATAACAAGGGATAAAATTGGTCCATTGGAGAGACCGAGTGGACAGCTATCTGCAGAGCCAAATGGGGGAGATATTGAACAATTTCTTTTCTTCGGTATTCACCAAGGAGAAGGATATTGAATTATGTGAGGTAAGGGAAACTAGTAGAGTAGCTATGGATACTATGAGTTTCAAAGTAAAAGAAGTACTGGCACTTTTGAAAAATATAAAAGTGGATAAGTCTCCAGGTCCTGACAGGATATTCCCTAGGACATTGAGGGAAGTTAGTGTAGAAATAGCCGGGGCTATGACAGAAATATTTCAAATGTCATTAGAAACTGGAATAGTCCCCGAGGATTGGCGTACTGCGCATGTTGTTCCATTGTTTAAAAAGGGTTCTAAAAGTAAACCTAGCAATTATAGACCGGTTAGTTTAACTTCAGTGGTGGGCAAATTAATGGAAAAGATACTTAGAGATAATATATATATCTGGATAAAGAGGGTCTGATTAGGAACAGTCAACATGGATTTATGCCTGGAAGGTCATGTTTGACTAATCTTCTTGAATTTTTTGAAGAGGTTACTAGGGAAATTGACGAGGGTAAAGCAGTGGATGTTGTCTATATGGACTTCAGTAAGGCCTTTGACAAGGTTCCTCATGGAAGGTTGGTTAAGAAGGTTCAACTGTTGGGTATAAATGCAGGAATAGCAAGATGGATTCAACAGTGGCTGAATGGGAGAAGCCAGAGGGTAATGGTGGATGGCTGTTTGTCGGGTTGGAGGCAGGTGACTAGTGGGGTGCCTCAGGGATCTGTGTTGGGTCCTTTGTTGTTTGTCATGTACATCAATGATCTGGATGAAGGGGTGGTAAATTGGATTAGTAAGTATGCAGATGATACCAAGATAGGGGGTGTTGTGGATAATGAAGAGGATTTCCAAAGTCTACAGAGTGATTTAGGCCAGTTGGAAAAATGGGCTGAAAGATGGCAGATGGAGTTTAATGCTGATAAATGTGAGGTGCTACACCTTGGCAGGACAAATCAAAATAGGACGTACATGGTAAACAGTAGGGAATTGAAGAATACAGTTGAACAGAGGGATCTGGGAATAACCGTGCATAGTTCCTTGAAGGTAGAATCTCATATAGATAGGGTGGTAAAGAAAGCTTTTGGTATGCTAGCCTTTATAAATCAGAGCATTGAGTATAGAAGCTGGGATGTAATGTTAAAATTGTACAAGGCGTTGGTGAGACCAAATCTGGAGTATGGTGTACAATTTTGGTCGCCCAATTATAGGAAGGATGTCAACAAAATAGAGAGGGTACAGAGGAGATTTACTAGAATGTTGCCTGGGTTTCAACAGCTATGTTACAGAGATAGGTTGAATAAGTTAGGTCTTTATTCTCTGGAGCGCAGAAGGTTAAGGGGGGACTTGATAGAGGTCTTTAAAATGATGAGAGGGATAGACAGAGTTAATGTGGACAAGCTTTTCCCTTTGAGAATAGGGAAGATTCAAACAAGAGGACATGACTTTAGAATTAAGGGACAGAGGTTTAGGGGTAACATGAGGGGGAACTTCTTTACTCAGAGAGTGGTAGCGGTGTGGAATGAGCTTCCAGTGGAAGTGGTGGCGGCAGGTTCGTAGGTATCATTTAAAAATAAATTGGATAGGCATATGGATGAGAAGGGTATGGAGGGTTATGGTATGAGTGCAGGCAGGTGGGACTAAGGGAAAAAAGTTGTTCGGCACGGACTTGAAGTGCCGAGATGGCCTGTTTCCGTGCTGTAATTGTTATATGGTTATATGGTTAAGACTCAGGTGAGAAAAAACTTATCTCCCAGAAAGTTGTGAATGTATGGAATTCCCTGCCAGAGAGGGCAGTGGAGGTCAAATCACTGGATGGATTTAAGAGCGAGTTAGATAGAGCTCTGGAGGCTAGTGGAGTCAAGGGATATGGGGAGAAGGCAGGCATGGGTTATTGATATGGAACGATCAGCCATGATCACAATGAATGGCGGTGCTGGCTTGAAGGGTCGAATGGCCTCCTCCTGCACCTATTTTCAATGTCACATCCTTGCTATAGCAGATTGACTAGAACTGTACTGGGTGCTGCACAACACTGAGTCTGAAGAAGGGATTCAACCTGAACCTTCACCCATTCCTTCTCTCCAGTGGTGCTGCCTGTCCCACTGAGTTACTCCACCATTTTGTGTCTTATTCTCCAGCATCCGCAGTTGCTCCCAACATATTTGATCTGCTCCATTGCGAAATCTCCTCAAGGTACCCCGACCTTGAGAACGTTCTTCTCCTCTCTGACGGGAGATCTGGAGTCTGAAGAAGTGTCTCGATCCGAAACGTCACCTTTTCCTTCTCTCCAGAGATGCTGCCTGTCTCGCTGAGTTACTCCAGCATTTTGTGTCTCTTCAGCGTAAACGGGCATCTGCAGTTCTTTGAGAATAGACACAAAATGCTGGAGAAACTCATCGGGACAGGCAGCATCTCTGGGTAGAAGGAATGGGTGACGTTTCAGGTCGAGACCTTTCTTCTGACTTCCTACACACTGTGCTCGAAATGTGACCATCAGTACATCAGTCCACCTTTACAATATTTGCCGAACCAAATGCAGTGAGTTGACAGCAAATTATAGTGTTTATAGTTGTTGGCTCCTCTTGAAAGTTCCGTACATGCCACAGGAGGCAATGATATTTTTTTGTGGAAGAGAGGAAGGTTTAATATTTGTTGTCCTTTGGCAGGAGTTTGAGGTATTATCCCAAATTAAGCAGTTGCAGTCTTCCTGTAACGTATACTACATCAGCCCCGTCCAAAGTTTTCTCCAGTGGTTCCGCAACGAACAGTATTTCACAGATGAGGAAAGGTAAGAAGCTTTGGAAGAACATTTTTTGTTCTTGTCTAAACGTGGAAGTAATCTTAGATGTTATCTTTGGCACTTAGGTCAAAGTGCCTGTTTCCGCGCTGTATCTCTAAACTGGCATGGTAAATGTGCACGAGTCGAGAGTGACCGTATGCACCTAAAATGGAACAATGACATTATTTCTAGCAGCAGCACAATGGGTCGTAAACGCTGTACCATAGATTGCATAATAAATGAAATATGTTTAGTTTAGAGATACAGCATGGAAACAGGCACTTTGGCCCACTACGTCCACACCGACCAGCAATCCCCGCACATTAACACTACGCAGCATAAACGTGGGACCATTTTTACATTCATACCAAGCCAATTAATCTACAAACCTGTACGTCTTTGGAGTGTGGGAGGGAACCAAAGATGTCAAAGAAAATTCACGCAGGTCACAGGGACAACGCACAGACTCTGTACAGACAGCACCCGTAGTCAGGATGGAATCTGGGTCCCTGGCGCTGTGAGGCAGCAACTCTATCGCTGCGCCACCGAGCCACCCTGTAATGAGCCATGTTCTCTTGCCAGAGAAATAAATACCTCCTGGCCAAATGATCTTTGGTGCAACCATTGAATTTGGCAGAATAACTGCATTAATTTGTCCAACGTGTTTGTTTGCCATTCTGTAGCTACAAGATATCGCTGGAAATTGAACCACGCATCGATAAAAGTCTCACATCTGCAAAGCCCAGGAAGAGCACGGTGAAGCATCTCCGTCTGTGAGTAGAATAAAATAACACTGCATCTGGTTAACCCAGAGAGCATGGTCTTTCATTGATGTGTAGGAAGGAGCAGAACTGCAGATGCTGGTTTGAACAGAAGGTAGACACACAAAGCTGGAGTAACTCATTGGGTCTGGCAGAATCTCTGGAGAAAAGGAATGGATAGCGTTTTGGTTCAAGACCCTTTTCCAGACATTTGAAAGCAGATGATTTCTGCTTAGGGAATTGAAGAATACAGTTGAACAGAGGGATCTGGGAATAACCGTGCATAGTTCCTTGAAGGTGGAATCTCATATAGATAGGGTGGTAAAGAAAGCTTTTGGTATGCTAGCCTTTATAAATCAGAGCATTGAGTATAGAAGCTGGGATGTAATGTTAAAATTGTACAAGGCATTGGTGAGACCAAATCTGGAGTATGGTGTACAATTTTGGTCGCCCAATTATAGGAAGGATGTCAACAAAATAGAGAGGGTACAGAGGAGATTTACTAGAATGTTGCCTGGGTTTCAACAGCTAAGTTACAGAGATAGGTTGAATAAGTTAGGTCTTTATTCTCTGGAGCGCAGAAGGTTAAGGGGGGACTTGATAGAGGTCTTTAAAATGATGAGAGGGATAGACAGAGTTGATGTGGACAAGCTTTTCCCTTTGAGAATAGTGAAGATTCAAACAAGAGGACATGACTTTACAATTAAGGGACAGAGGTTTCGGGGTAACATGAGGGGGAACTTCTTTACTCAGAGAGTGATAGTGGTGTGGAATGAGCTTCCAGTGGAAGTGTTGGCGGCAGGTTCGTTGGTATCATTTAAAAATAAATTGGATAGGCATATGGATGAGAAGGGTATGGAGGGTTATGGTATGAATGCAGGCAGGTGGGACTAAAGAAAAAAGTTGTTCGGCACGGACTTGAAGGGCCGAGATGGCCTGTTTCCGTGCTGTAATTGTTATTTGGCTGCAATCTATCATAGGTAATGAGTGCGCCACATTCTCGACAAAGGATTTTGTGCAGCAGCATTAATTATATCCTGCCACTTCACCTTCCATATGACCAAATCAACTTTACGGCCTTGTCGATTTATGCACTTTTGCTTTGTATCGAGATTTACTTTGAATTTCTGAGGAAGGGTTTCGACCCAAAACGTCACCCATTCCTTCTCTCCAGAGATGCTGCCTGTCCCGCTGAGTTACTCCAGCTTTTTGTTGCTATTTATGATGGATGTTGCCAGGACTTGAGGGACTGAGCCATAGAAGATTGAGGGGGGATCTTATAGAAACTTACAAAATTCTTAAGGGCTAGATGCTGGAAGATTGTTCCCGATGTTGGGGGAGTCCAGAACAAGGGGTCACAGTCTAAGGATAAGGGGGAGTTCCTTTAGGACCGAAATGAGGAAAACATTCTTTACACAGAGAGTGGTGAGTCTCTGGAATTCTCTGCCACAGAAGGTAGTTGAGGCCAGTTCATTGGCTATATTTAAGAGGGCGTTAGATGTGGCACTTGTGGCTAAAGGGATCAGGGGGTATGGAGAGAAGGCAGGTATGGGATACTGAGTTGGATGATCAGCCATGATCACATTGAATGGCGGTGCAGGCTCGAAGGGCCGAATGGCCTACTCCTGCACCTATTTTCTATGTTTCTATGTTTCTATAGGGAGAGGTTGAGCAGGCTTGGAGTGCAGGAGGGTGAGGGGTGACCTTAGAGAGGCAAACAAGATCATGAGGGGAATAGATAAAGTGAATGCAGTCTGTTACGCATTGTAACGATGGAATCAAGAACCAGAGCACATAGGTGAGATGGGAAAGATTTACTAGGAAGCTGAGGTGCATCTTTTTCACCCACAGAGAGTGGTGGATACAAGGAACGAGCTTCCAGAGGAGGTAGTTGAGGCAGGTATTATAACAATATTTAAAAGACATCAGCTCAGTCTGTCTAAACCTACCTGAACTCCCAATTGCTCAACACTTAATTCCCCTCCCAATCCCACACGGAGCTTTCTGTCCTGGGCCTCCTCCATTGTCAGAGTGAGGCCCAGCGCAAATTGGAGGAGCAGCACCTTGTATTTCACTTGGGTAGCTTACACCTCAGTGGTGTGAACATTGACTTCTCTAACTTCAAGTAAACCTTATTTTCCCTCTCTTCCCAGTACTCCCACCTGTCTCCGACCTGTACCGACTGCAGATTGCTCTGGGTCCACATCTACAAAGCCCAGGAAGAGCCTGGTGAAGCGACTCAGTCTGTGAGTAGAATAAAATAACACTTTATCTTTTAACCTAGAGAGCACGGTTCCTTATTGATGTGTAGGAAGGAGCAGAACTGCAGATGCTGGTTTGAATCGAAGATAGACATAAAAACCTGGAGTAACTCAGAGGGTCAGGCAGTATCTCTGGAGAGAAGGAATTGGGTGACATTTCGGGTCGAGACCCTTCTGCAGACTAGAATGTTTCATTGTTGGCAGGGGAAAAGATGACAAGGCATACATTCAGTAAAATTAATCAGACCCAAAATGTCACCTGCCTGTTTTCTCCAGAGATGCTGTGAGTCCCGCTGAGCTCCTCCAGCCTTTTGTGTCTATCTTCGGTTTTTCATTGATCTTTGACATTGCCTTCATGGTAAGTAGAGGCTTTTGGTATACGGGCCTTGTTTTCTCAGAACCATTTGATAGTGGGGAGATCAGTACCTGTGATGGACCGGGCAGTGTCCACCGCCTTTTATAATCTCCTTCTTTCCTGGGCTTTCGAGTTGCTGAACCTGGCCGTGATGCAACCAGTCAAAGATGCTGCCATGTACAGGTCCACCACCGATTTTCCAGCACCCTTGGTTCCAGAGGCTTTCTGGATTATCCGTTTTGCCAGACCAATAGAGGGCCCAGCCTCCGAGACTTTACTGGAGAACCTACCTGATCTCCCGGTTGCTCAACACTTAATTTCCCTCCCATTCCCACGCTGACCTTTCTGTCCTGGGCCTCCTCCATTGTCAAAGTGAGGCCCAGCACAAATTGGAGGAAGGGTTTGGGCGATCAAATTGAAATTTTGCTTCCTTGAAGTTGTTGCCAGGAGATCTGTTTAAAGAAGATTAAATCATTTAGTGGGTTTTGTGTGAGCATTGGCTGCAGCTCCCTGCATTGGTCATAATGAGCAATATTGGATACATGTAAACATGTATGATTCCAGAGGCCTGACATTAGAGTGGTAGGAGGTATCCAGTTGTCAGACAGGTTTCACGGTACCCGGACGTGGCTCCGACGGATGAGAAGCCGAAGCAAAGAAGTGGAAGCTAAATAACCGAATGGGAACAAAGCCGAAACGCCAAATAACCCAATGGGAACAAAGCCGAAACGCCAACTAACCCAATGGGAACAAAGCCGAAATGCCAACTAACCAAAAGGGTGGGACTCCTAAAAGCTAACGAAACAAAAGATTACGTCGCCTAAAAGCAAACTCACCGAATGACCGCTCTGCCGAAACGCCACCTACCCAAAAGGCGGCGTATACGACAAGCCCACAAACCGAGTGCCGCTCAACAATAAAGTCAAATAACGGACATGACGTTGCCGGGGGACGAGACTTGTCAGTAATTGGTCCAGACCCCCGTGTCCATCATATCACTGTGGAGGGATGAACATTGTCCCACGCCTCCGCTCCACCCATCCGCGGAGGGTGGCCGTGGGAGAGTGGGGGCTGTCCCGAGCGATGCGCACATTCGGCAACTTACAACTTGGTGCTTGGGTTCAGATTGCACAGTTGTCTATGGCTTGTGTGGGCAAATGACCCCCACACTCCCATCTCCCCCTTCTCTTTCCCCTCTTGTCTCTCTCCCCCCTCTCTCTCTCTCCCTTCTCTCCCTCTCTCCTTCTTTTCTTTCTCCCCCTCGCCTCTCTCCCTCTCTCTCCCTCCCTTCTCTCTCCCCCCTCCTCTCTCTCCCCCTTCTCTCTCTCCCCTTTTTTTTTTTTTTTTTACAAGCGAGCAACTTTAATTAGTTAGTCTCTTAGCAGTAAAGACATGTTAGGCAATTATCATGTGTGAACTTTCAGGATGAAATATGTGGGTGAGAAAAAGAATCTGTTAACAGTTTGATCCATCTCTCTCTCTCTCTCTCTCCCCCTCTCTCTCTGTCTCTCTCTCTGTCTCTCTCTCTCTCTGTCTCTCTCTCTCCCCTTCTCTCTCTCTCCCCTTCTCTCTCTCTCCCCTTCTCTCTCTCCCCCTTCTCTCTCCCCTCCTCTCTCTCCCCCTCTCTCTTTCTCCCCCCTTTTCTCTCTCTCCCCCCCCCCTCTCTCTCTCCTCCCTCTCTCTCTCTCGCTCTCTCTCCCCCCCATTCTCTCTCCACCCCACTTATTCAGAGCGGCTATGGAATTTGAGAAAACTGGCACTGACAGCGATGATAGACACAACATGCTGGAGTGACTCAGTGGAACAGGCAGCATCTCTGGAGAGAAGGAATGGGTGGCGTTTCAAGTCGAGACTCTTCAGATTCAGTCTTCAGGTCAGAAGAAGGGTCTCGACGTGAAACGTCACCCATTCCTTCTCTCCAGAGATGCTGCCTGTTCCACTGAGTTACTCCAGCTTTTTATGTCCATCTTCGGTTTACAGTTTACAGCTTCAGTTGTTTTGTGCGTGGGTGCCTGTATGGAGCGGAGAGATAGGAGAGAGAGCCCTCCGTGGGCTGTGGGACGGGTGGAGTGGAAAGATAGGAGAGAGAGCCCTCCGTGGGCTGTGGGACGGGTGGAGAGGAGAGAGAGCCCTCCGCGCGGGCTGTGGGACGGGTGGAGAGGGGAGAGAGCCCTCCGCGGGCTGTGGGACGGGTGGAGAGGAGAGAGCCCTCCGCGGGCTGTGGGACGGGTGGAGAGGAGAGAGAGCCCTCCGCGGGCTGTGGGACGGGTGGAGAGGAGAGAGAGCCCTCTGTGGGCTGTGGGACGGGTGGAGAGGGGAGAGAGCCCTCCGCGGGCTGTGGGACGGGTGGGCGGGACAATGTTCATCCCTTCACAGTGATGTGATGGACGCAGGGGTCTGGACCAATCATGGACAAGTCCCGCCCTCTGGCAACATCATGTCTATTATTTGACTTTTCTGTCGAGCAGCATTCGGTCCATTGGCTTGTAGGCGACGCCGCCTTTCGAGTAGGTGCCACGTCTGCATATGTGGTTTCACAGTTGCTGCTAGTCAGAGGGTGGTGATTATGTGGAATTCTTTGCCATAGAAGGCTGTTGTGGCCAAGTCAATGGATATTTCAAAAGCAGAGAGATAGATTTTTGTTTAAGAAAGAACTGCAGATGCTGGAAAAAAATCAAAGGTAGACAAAAATGCGGGAGGAACTCAGGAGGTGAAGCAGCATCAATGGAGAGAAGGAATAGGCCACATTTGGATGAACTTGTGAACAGCACCTCAAATTTTGCTTGGGCAGCTTACACTCCAGTGGTATGAACATTGACTTCTCCAACTTCAGGTAGCCCTTGATTTCCCTCTCTCTCCATCCCTCCCCCCTTCCCAGTTTCCTCATTAGTCTCACTGTCTCCGACTACATTTTATCTCTGTGCTGTCCACTCCCATGTCATCACTCTGAAGAAGGGTCTCGACACGAAATGTCACCCATTCCTTCTCTGCAGAGATGCTGCCCATCCCGCTGAGTTACTCCAGCATTTTATGTCTTATCTTCGATTTAAAAAACATTTTGACAGGTGTGGAAATAAGAAAGGTTGAGAGGGATATGGGCCAAATGCAGGCAGGTGGGACTAGAGTTTGTACGTTCTCTCTGTGTCTGTGTGGGTTTTCTCTGGGTGCTCAGATTTCCTCCCTCATTCCAAAGACATGCAGGTGTGTAGATTAATTCTGAAAATTGCCCCCAGTGAGTAGGGTAGACCTAGTGTACGGGTGATCGCTGGTCGGCACGTACTTGGTTGGCCGAACGGCCTGTTTCCATGCTGTATCTCTAAAGTAAGCTTAGAAGGAATGACAGTGCATCATTTCATCATGTTGAGCAATACTCTCTGTATCCTGGACATCACCACAATCCCATTTACTTGTCCATCATATGTTAACACCTCAGGTAACATTGTCCCCTCGCTCATAAGTTACAGGAGCAGAATTAGGCCATTCGGCCAATCAAGTCTATTCCACCATTCAGTAATGGCGGATCTATCTTTCCCTCTCAACCCCATTCTCCTGCCTTCTTCCCATAACCCCTGGCACTCATTCTAATCAAGAATCTATCTATTTCCACCTTCAAAATATTTAATGACTTGGCCTCCACAGCTGCCTGTGGTAATGAATTCCACAGATTCACTACCCTCTGGCTAAAGACATTCCTCCTCATCTCCTTAAAGGAATGTCCTTTAATTCTGAGGCTCTGGTCCTAGATCAGGGATTGCCAACCTTTTTCATCCCATTTACCCCTGGCAACTTTAATAACACATCACAATATTATTTCACCTATTTATGGACAACTAATGGTGAACAGTATACCAAAACCAAACAGTCAGTCAAAGTTAAAAAGTATGTACAAATCTAGAATCAACAAATGTGCCCCAGGCTGGGAAGGTGAAATGTACCCTCTGGGGTAAATTGACCCCAGGCTGGGAACCCTTGTCCGACACTATGCCCAAAATTGCACACAATACTCCAAATGTGGCCTGACCAGCGCCTGATAGAGCCTCAGCATTACATCCCTGTTTTTGTATTCTAGCCCACTTGAAATAAATGCCATTGCTTTTGCCTTCTTTATCACCGATTTGTCTTGCAGATTACCTTTGAGGGAATCCTGCACCAGAACTCCCAACTCCCTTTGATTTCTGGATTCTCACACAATTTAGAAATTAGTCTGTGCCTTTTTTCCCCATTCATCGTTCTCTCAAACTTACACCATCCCTTGAACTCCAGTTTTTAAACATCTGTTTATTATTCACTCTGCCATAATTTGTTGCTGGCATCCTTATCCATCTCAATTAGCTCCCATCCCCCACATATGCTGTTTAAGAAGCAACTGCAGATGGTGGAAAATCGAAGGTAGACAAAAGTGCTGGAGAAACTCAGCGGGTGCCGCAGCATCTATGGAGCAGAGGAAATAGGCCATGTTTCGGACCGAAACCCTTCTTCAGACTGATAACTGAGGGGGGGTGGGGGGGATGGGGAGAAGGAAGAGGAGGAGCCAGAGGGCTGAGGGAGAGCTCAGAAGGGGAGGAGGAGACAGCAAGAGCTACCGGAAATTGGAGAAGTCAATGTTTATGCCGCTAGAGTACAAACTGCCCAAGCGGAATATGAGGTGCTGCTCCTCCAATTTCCGGTGGTGCTCACTCTGGCCATGGAGGAGGCCCAGGACAGAAAGGTCGGATTCGGAATGGGAGGGTTTTGCAGTTTCCCTTGCAACCGCAAAAGATGCTACACTTGTCGCTTTACCTCCCCCTCGACTCCATTCAAGGACCCAAGCAGTCGTTCCAGGTGCGACAGAGGTTCACCTGCATCTCCTCCAACCTCATCTATTGCATCTACTGCTCTAGATGTCAGCTGATCTATATCGGTGAGACCAAGCGTAGGCTTGGCGATCGTTTCGCCGAACACCTCTGCTCGGTCTGCATTAACCAACCTGATCTCCCTGTGGCTCAGCACTTCAACTCCCCCTTCGATTCTGAATCCGACCTTTCTGTCCTGGGCCTCCTCCATGGCCAGAGTGAGCACCACCGGTAATTGGAGAAACAGCACCTCATATTCCGCTTGGGCAGTTTGCACCCTAGTGGCATAAACATTGACTCCTCCAATTTCCGGTAGCCCTTGCTGTCTCCTCCTCTCAGCTCTCCCTCAACCCTCTGGCTCCTCCTTTTCTTTCTTCTACCCACCCCCACCCACCCTGAAGAAGAGTTTCGGCCCAAAACGTTGCCTGTTTCCTCTGCTCCATAGATGCTGCTGCATCCCACTGAGTTTCTCCAGCACTTTTGTCTATCCCACATATGCTGAATCCTCCTTAGTTTAGTTTTAGAGATATAGCGTGGAAACAGGCCCTTCGGCCCACTGAGTCCACGCTGACCAACGATCACCCTCACGCTAGTTATATGTTATTCCATATGCTTAGGGACAATTCAAAGAAGCCAATTAACATCAGACTGCTGCCTCACAGCGCCAGAGGCCCGGGTCAGTTTAGTTTATTGTCACGTGTACCTCGATACAGTGAAAAGCTTTTTGTTGCATGCTTATCCAGTCAGCCGAAAGACAATATATGATTACAATCGAGCCATTTACAGTGTCCAGATGCATGATAAGGGAATAATGTTTAGTGCAAGATAAACCCAGTAAAGTCCGATCAAGGATAGACCAAGCGTCATCAATAAGGCAGATAGTAGTTCAGCACTGCTCTCTGGTTGGGGTAGGATTGTTCAGTTGCCTGATAACAGCTGGGAAGAAACTATCCCTGAATCTGTGCATTTTCACACTTCTGTACCTTTTGCCTGATGTGGCCAGGATTTGACTCATCCTTGATTATGTTGCTGGCCTTGCAGAGTCTAGGAATGTGTTTGATGCTGACCTTGAGTGCTGCATGTGTGTGTGTGTGGAGTTCGCATGTTCTCCCTGTGACCATGTGCCTTCTCCGGCTGTGTGTGTGTCTGTCTGTGTGTGTGTGTGTGTGCGTGTGTGTGTGTGTCTGTCTGTGTGTGTGTGTGTGTGCGTGTGTGTGTCTGTCCGTGTGTGTGTGTCTGGCATGTGGTTCTCTCTGTGACCACATGGCTTCTCCAGATGTGTGTGCTGATGATTGTGCTCCCTACTTGCAGGCTCTTTCAAGGGTCGGAGGTCATCAGGAACAGCACTCCCAAGAACAGCGAGCAGTGCAAGTCCCAGCCCAGCAGCAGCTCTGGGGAGAGCATAGACTCCGTCAACTTTTGTTCATCCGCCACAACATCAAAGTCACCTGCACAACGCCCACCGACACGCCTGCCGACAGGGCCGCCAACATGCCTGCTGACACGGCCACCGACACGCCTGCCGACAGGGCCACCAACATGCCCGCCGACACGGCCACCAACATGCCCACTGACATGCCTGCCGACACGGCCACCAACATGCCTTCCGACACGCCCGCCGACAGGGCCACCAACATGCTCACTGACATGCCCGCCGACACGGGCACCGACACACGCGCCGACAGGGCCGATGAGACTTCTGCCGACACGGCCACCAACATAGCCGATGACACGGCCACCAACATGGCCGATGACACGGCCACCAACATGGCCGATGACACAGCCACCAACATGGCCGATGACACGGCTGATGACACTTCGGCCGACACACGCGCCGACACGGCCACCAACATGACCGATGACACGACCACCAACATGGCCGACGACACGGCCACCAACATGGCCGATGACACGACCACCAACATGGCCGATGACACGGCCACCAACATGGCCGATGACACGGCTGATGACACTTCGGCCGACACACGCGCCAACACGGCCACCAACATGGCCGATGACACGGCCACCAACATGGCCGATGACACGGCCACCAACATGGCCGATGACACGGCCACCAACATGGCCGATGACACGGCCACCAACATGGCCAATGACACGGCCACCAACATGGCCGATGACACGGCCACCAACATGGCCGATGACACGGCCACCAACATGGCCGATGACACGACCACCAACATGGCCGATGACACGGCCACCAACATGGCCGATGACACGACCACCAACATGGCCGATGACACGACCACCAACATGGCCGATGACACGGCTGATGACACTTCGGCCGACACACGCGCCGACACGGCCACCAACATGGCCGATGACACCGCCACCAACATGGTCGATGACACAACCACCAACATGGCCGATGACACGGCTGATGACACTTCGGCCGACACACGCGCCGACACGGCCACCAACATGGCCGATGACACGGCCACCAACATGGCCGATGACACGACCACCAACATGGCCGATGACACGACCACCAACATGGCCGATGACACGGCCACCAACATGGCCGATGACACGGCCACCAACATGGCCGATGACACGACCACCAACATGGCCGATGACACGACCAATGACATTTCCGCTGTCACGGCCACCAACGCGGCCACCAACATGGCCGCCGACACGGCTGATGACACTTCGGCCGACACACGCGCCGACACGGCTACCAACGCGGCCGAAGACAAGGCCGATGACACGCTCGCCGACAAGGCCGATGACACGCTCGCCAACGCGGCCGATGACACAGCCACCAACGCAGCCGACGACACGGCCACCAACGCAGCAGATGACATGTTCCGCTGACAAGTCCGATGACACGTCCGCCAACATAGCCAACAACATGCTCGCCAACGCGGCCGATGACATGGTCACCAACGAAGTTGACGACATGGCCACCAACAAAGCCGACGACACGTCCACCGACACCTCCGATGCCAACGACACGCTCGCCAACGTGGCCGATGACACGTCCGTCGACGACACGGCCACCAACACATCCGACGACACGTCCGCCGACACGTCCGATGACACGGCCAAGGTCACGCTCGCCAACATGGCCACCAACGCGACCGATGACACGGCCACCAACGAAGCCGACGACACGGCCACCAACGAAGCCGATGACACGGCCACCAACATGGCCGATGACACGACCACCAACGAAGCCGATGACACGGCCACCAACGAAGCCGATGACACGGCCACCAACGAAGCCGATGTCACGGCCACCAACATGGCCGATGACACGACCACCAATGAAGCCGATGACACGGCCACCAACGAAGCCGATGACACGGCCACCAACATGGCCGATGACACGGCCACCAATGAAGCCGATGACACGGCCACCAATGAAGCCGATGACACGGCCGCCAACAAGTCCGATGACACGGCCGCCAACATGGCCGATGACACGGCCACCAACGAAGCCGATGACACGGCCACCAACGAAGCCGATGACACGGTCGCCGACAAGTCTGATGACACGGCCGCCAACATAGCCAACAACACGCTCGCCAACGCGGCCGATGACACGACCACCAACGAAGCCGACGACACGGCCGCCGACAAGTCCGATGATACGGCCAACAACGAAGCCGACGACACGCTCGCCAACACGGCCACCAACGAAGCCGGCGACACGCTCGCCAACGAAGCCGACGACACGCTCGCCAACACGGCCACCAACGAAGCCGACGACACGCTCGCCAACGAAGCCGACGACACGGCCACCAACGAAGCCAACGACACGCTCGCCAACGCGGCCGATGACACGGCCACCAATGAAGCCGACGACATGGTCACCAAGAAAGGCACATAGAAAGAGCCGCACTCTCACTCACTCATACTTCACTCACCCATTCACTCTCACTCGCTCTCCCTCACTCACTTACCTACTCACACTCACTCCTCTCTCTCACACACTCTTCACTCACACTCTCACTACCATTCACTCACTCTTCACTCACTCACCCACTCACTCTCATTCACACACTCACACTCACCCACACTCTCACACTCACTCATTCTCACTCACTCACTCACTCACCCACTCACTCTCACTCACCCATTCACTGTCACCCCGTGTGCAGACGTGGCATCGAAGGATGAGATGCCGAAGTGAAGAAGCTAAATAAAGGAACGGAAACAATGCTGTAAAGCCAAATAACCAAAAGAGCGCAAGGCCAAAAAGCCAAAAAACTGAACGGACGCGATGCCGAAAAGCCAAATAACCAAAAGGGTGAGACACCTAAGAGCTGACTAACGGAACATAAACGACAAAGAAAAGCCAACTCACTGAAAGGGCGGATCGTCGAAAGGCCAAATAACCAAAAGAGCGGGACATCTAAAAGCCAACTCACCGAACGGACGCATCACCAAAAAACCAAATAACAAACATGACGTCAGCGGGCGGGTGGAACTTGTCAGCGATTGGTCCAGACTCTCGAGTCCATCACATCACTGGCCGGGGAGATGGGAGGGTGGGGATCATTTTTTAAATTTTCCTTCACCGCTTTTGGACTTTCCTAAATATAAAATAAAACCTTGTGTGATTGGAACTTTCGGTTGATTATACAAAATAATAATCTAATTTGGTTCCATAGATATTTACACCAACTGTAACAGTCCTATTTTGACTATCACAATACATTTACATACACTACCGTGCATCTTGAAAGCCACTGGTCTTTTGCGTGTGAGTCGAGAAACCAGACGAATAAAAATACTTTTTGTTCAAGATTCCCTTAGCTTGCTGAGGTGGTTCAGTGATATGAGTAAGTGTGAATCGGTGTGAGTTAGTGTCAGTGTGCACGTCCAAGAGATGGGAAGTGTCCACACTACGCTGTCTTGGGCCTTTATTACCAGTAAGCAGAATTATTCGAACTTCCTTTTTATTACGTATTTACATCTAATAAAAAAAATTATTTAAAAAAAATAGAATTCTTGGAACTTGCATGGACCTCCAGCTGAGGTGGAGCTCGGCCGTTGCCAGACAGCGCTGACTCCGGGAAGAGAGTGCGGGCTGTCACAAAGGATGCGCTCCTTTGGCAGCTTACACCTTGGTGCTCGGGTACAGAGTGCCCAGTGTCACCATCCAGCCCCGGGTATTCTTGTGTGGGAAGATACTGCTGGTGCTGGTACACACTGACAATTAGACACAAAATGCTGGAGTAACTCAGCGGGACAGACCTCATCTATGGATAGAAGGAATGGAAGACTTTTCGGGTAGAGATCCTTCTTCAGACAATCACAAGTGCTCTCACCGACGAGACTTCAGTTGACTCTGATGGGTCTTGAACCGAAACGTCACCCATTTCCTCTTTCCAGAGATACTGCCTGTCCCGTTGTGTAAGCGGCCAAAGGAGCTCAACCTTTGGAACAGCCCGCTCTCTCTTCTCTGGGTCAGTGCTGTCCGGCCACGGCCGCCCACCACCTCAGCTGGGGGTCAACAGAGGTTTGAAGAAGGGTTACACAAAAAGCTGGAGAAACTCAGCGGGTGCAGCAGCATCTAAGGAGCGAAGGAGATAGGCGACGTTTCGGGTCGAGACCCTTCTTCAGACCGACCCGAAACGTCGCCTATCTCCTTCGCTCCTTAGATGCTGCTGCACCCGCTGAGTTTCTCCAGCTTTTTGTGTAACCCTCGATTCTCCAGCATTTGCAGTTCCTTCTTTAACACAGAGGTTTGAAGAATTCTGCTCACTGGGAATAAAGACACAAGGCAGCGCAGCGTGGACATTTCCCATCTCTCGGGCGTGCACGCTGACACTAACTCACGCCGATTCACACTTACTCATATCAGTGAGCTGACTCGGCGAGCTAAGATATTCTTTAAAAATCTGTCATAATTTTTGTCTGGTTTTTCGATTCGCACCCAAAAGGACCAATGGCCTTCAAGATGCACGGTAGTGTACGTAAATGTATTGTGGTAGTCAAAATATCATTGTTACAGTTGGTGTAAATATTAATGGAACCCATTTGGATTATTATTTTGTTAAAGAAACTGAAAGTTCCAATCACACGGGGTTTTTATTTTATATTTAGGAAAGACCAAAGGCAGTGAAGGAAAATTAAAAATGATCCCCACTCTTAGAAACATAGAAACATAGAAAATAGGTGCAGGAGTAGGCCATTCGGCCCTTCGAGCCTGCACCGCCATTCAATGTGATCATGGCTGATCATCCAACTCAGTATCCCGTACCTGCCTTCTCTCCATACCCCCTGATCCCTTTAGCCACAAGTGCCACATCTAACGCCCTCTTAAATATAGCCAATGAACTGGCCTCAACTACCTTCTGAGGCAGAGAATTCCAGAGACTCACCACTCTCTGTGTAAAGAATGTTTTCCTCATTTCGGTCCTAAAGGAATTCCCCCTTATCCTTAGACTGTGACCCCTTGTTCTGGACTCCCCCAACATCGGGAACAATCTTCCAGCATCTAGCTTGTCCAACCCCTTAAGAATTTTGTAGGTTTCTATAAGATCCCCCCTCAATCTTCTAAATTCCATCGAGTACAAACCGAGTCTATCCAATCTTTCCTCATATGAAAGTCCTGACATCCCAGGAATCAGTCTGGTGAATCTTCTCTGTACCCCCTCTATGGCAAGGATGTCTTTCCTCAGATTTTGTCTTCCGGCCAGTGATGTGATGGACGCGGGGTTCTGGACCAATCGCTGATAAGTCCCAGCCCCCGGTGAAATCATGTCCATTATTTGGCTTTTCGCCGTCGTTTCCGTTCGGTTAGTTGGCTTTTAGGCGTCTCGCCCTTTCAGTTATTTGGCATTTCAGCATTGTTTCCGTTCGGTTATTTGGCTTCCACTTCTTTGCTTCGGCATCTTCTCCTTCGACACCACGTCCGGGTACCCCTCACTCACCCACTTCTCACTCACTCACACTCTCTCACTCTTCACTCACCCACACACTCACTCTCACTCACTCTCTCACTCACTCTCACTCGCCCACTCACTCCCACTCTCTCTCACCCAATCACTGTCTCTCTCACTGTCTCTCTCACTCGCACGCAAACTCACTCATTTTCAAACTCACTCACTCCCACTCTCGCTCGCCCACTCACTCTCACTCGCTCGCTCGCTCTAATTCACTCACTCATTCACACTCTCTCACTCATACACTCACTCACTCCCACTCTCTCACACACACTCACCCAATCACTGTCGCTCTCACTCGCAGGCACGCTCACTCATTTTCACTTACACTCTCGCTCACCCACTCACTCTCACTCCCTCTCACTCGCTCGCTCTAATTCACTCACTCATTCACTCTTTACTCACTCTCTCACACTCACTCTCTCACACTTACTCTCTCACACTCACCCTCACTCACTCTCTCACTCACACTCTTCACTCACTCTGTCACTCACCCATTCACACTTGCACTCTCACCCACTCACTCACACTTCACTCATTATATTACTCACCCACTCATTCTCACAAACTCACTCTCGCTCACTTCACGTAGCCCACACTCTAACTCACTCTTCACTCACTCATTCCAAGATACTTTTTGCTCACTCACCTACTCACACTCTCTAACCCACTCGCACTCATTCACTCACACTCGCCCACTCGCTCTCACTCTCACTAACTCGTACCTACTCTTACCCACTCACCCACACTCTCACCCACTCACTTGATCTTCACTCACTCACTCACCCACATAGTCACTCACTCTCACTCATTCACTCTCACTCACCCCCACTCTCACGCACTCTCACCCACTCTCACTCACCCACTCACACTCACTAGCTCACCCACTCACGCTTATGCACTTACTATCATTCACAATCACTCAATATTACTCATTCACTGACTCTCACGCTCTCTCACCCACTCTCACTCACTCTCACTCACCCACCCTTACTCTCTGTTGCACTATCATCCACTCACTCTTCACTCACTCACAAACCCACTCTCACTCACTCACTAATTTTCTCACTCCCATGCACACCCACTCTCACATTGTCACTCACCCACTCTCTCACTCACACTCTTCACTCATTCTCTCACTCACACTCTTCACTCACTCTCACTCACCCACTCACTCACCCACACTCTCACTCAATCTCACTCATCCACTCACTCTTATTCACGCACTCACTATCTCATTGACTCTCACTCAATCTCACCCATTCATTTACTCTCACTCACTCACCCACTCACTCACTCACTCACTCTCACTCATTCACCCACGCTCTCACTCTAAACCACTAACTCATTCTCTTACTCACGGTTTCACACTCACTCTCGCTCACCCACTCTCACTCTTCACTCACCCACACACTAACCGACTCACTTACACTCACTCACTCTCATTCACTCTTTGCTCACAAACACTCACACTCACCTACTCGCACTCACTCCCACTCACTCACTCACTCATTGTCTCACTCTCATGCACACTCTCACACTCTAATTCACCCACCCTCACTCACACACACTCTTAACTCACTCTCACTCACACACTCACTACAACTCACCCACTCTTCACTCACCTATTCTCACTCACCCACTCTCACTCTTCACTCACCCACACACTAACCCACTCACTCACACTCACTCTCGCACTCACTCTTCACTCACCCACTCACTCTGTCACTCACCCACTCACACTCACTCTCATTCATTCACACTCTGCTCACTAACTCACTCACTCATTGTCTCAGTCATGCACACTCTTAATCTCTCATTCACCTACTCTCACTCACACTCTTCACTCACTCACACTCTCACTACCATTCACTCACTCATTTTAACTCACACACTCACACTCACGCGCCCACACTCTCACTCTCACTCACTCCCACTCACTCACTCATCCACTCACTCTTCACTCACCCGCACACTAGCTCACTCACTGTCACTCACACTCACACACTCTCCCTCACTCACTCACACTCACTCTCACACTCTCACTCACTCGCACTCTCACTCACACTCACTCAATCTCATCGATTCACTGACTCCCACTCTCACACCCACTATCACTCACTCATACGCACTCACTCAGCCACACTCTCACTCTCACCCACTCATTCTCACTAACTCACTCTTCACTCACCCACCCACCCACTCACTTGCACTCACTGTCTTACTCACCCACTCTCTCTTCACTCACCCACTCGCACTCACTCACTCAGTCACTCACCCAGTCACACTCACTCACTCTTTACTCACACACTCACTCACTGTCTCACTGTCATGCACACTCACTCACTCTCACACTCATTCACCCACTCCCACTCACTCTAACTCACACTCTTCATTCACTCACACTCTCACTACCACTCACTCGCTCTTCACTCACACACGCTAACTCTTAACTTGCTCACCGTCACACTCACTCACTCACACTAACACTCACTCGCCATCTCATTCTCACTCACCATCTCACTCTCACTCACCCACTTACAGTCACTCACTCTCCCACTCACTCTCACTCACCCATTCACTCATTCGCACTAACGCACACACTCACTCTTCACTCATTCTCACACATTCAACCACAGTCACTCACTCTCATGCACTCACCCTAACTCACACACTCACCCTAACTCTCTCACACACACTCTCACACTCACCCACTCACACTCACCCACTCTTTCACCCATTCTCTCTCACTCTTCACTCGCCCACACTCACCCACTCACTCTCTCACTCATTCGTCACTGACTCACACTCTCACTCACATGTTCACTCTTCACGCACCCTCTCACTCACACTCACCCACACTGTCACTCACTCACTCACACCCACGCACACTCAGTTACTCCCACTCACTCATTGTCTCACTCTCATGCACACTCACTCTCATTCTCTCACTCTCACATTCTTCACTCACTCACGCTCTCTCACTACCACTGACTCACTCTTCACTCACTGTCTCACTCACCCACTTACGCTCATTCATTCACTGGCTCTTTACTCACTAGCACCCATTCACACCCACTCACACTCACTCACTCCCAATCACTTACTCTTATTCACTTACTATCTCATTCACTCTTACTCCATCTCACCCATTCATTGATTCCCACTCTTACTCACTCTCACCCTCTCTCTCACTCACTCTTTACTCACCCACACACTCACTCGCTCATTGCCTCACTCTCATGCACTCACTCTTACACTCTCATTCATCCACTCTCTCACGCTGACACTCTTCACTCACTCTCTCATTACCATTCACTCTCTCTTCACTCACGCATTCTCACTCACACTCACTCACTATCTCATTCATTCTCACTCAATCTCATCGATTCACTGACGCACTCTCACTCGCCCACTATCACTCACTCATACGCACTCACTCAGCCACACTCTCACTCACTCTCACCCACTCATTCTCACTCTTCACTCACCGACACACTAACACACCCACTCACTCTCACACACACTCACTGTCTTACTCACCCACTCACTCTTCACTCACCCACTCACACTCACTCACTCTCAGTCACTCACCCAGTCATAATCACTCACTCTCATTCATTAAGTCACTCTTTACTCACTCACTCTCACCCAATCACTCTCACCCACTCTCTCTCACTTCATTCACTCACACACTCACCCACTCACTCTCTCACTCATTCTTCACTCACTCACTCACACACTCTCTCACTCCCTCCCACTCACATGCTCACTCTTAACTCCCCAACTCACTCTCAATCACTCACTCACCCACTCTCACGCACTCACCCACTCACACTCTCACTTGCTGTCAATCACTCCTCACTCACTCACTCTCACTCACCCACTCACACTCACTCTCATTCACCCACTCACACTCACCCACTAACTCACTCTCTCACACACTTTCACTCACTCTCACTCTCACCCATTCACTCTTCACTCATCCACTCACAATCACTCTTCACTCATTGTCACACTCATACTCCCACTCTTACTCACCGACACTCACTTCACTTACTCACAATCTCTTACCCACTCGCTCTCACTCACTCATTCTTCATTCTCCCACGCACTCACTTACCCACTCACTCACTCCCTCACTCACCCTCTCACTCAGTTTCAGTCACGCACACACACTTACTCACTCTCACCCACTCACACTTCACTCAATCACTCACAATCTTCTCTCACTAACAGTCACACTCACCCACTCACAATCACATTCACTCACTCTCTCACTCTTACTCACCCACTAACTCTCACTCACCCACAGTCACTCAGTCTCACACCCACTCTCATTCTCCCACTCACTCTCACTAACCCATTCACTCTCACTCTCGCGCTCACACTTCACTCACTCTGTCACATACATTCAACCACACTCACTCACACTCACTCACTCACGCACTCTCACTTAGTCCCACTCACTCACACACATGCATTCTCACACTCACCCATTCTCACTCACTCTCACCCAACCACTCTCTCTCACTCTTCACTCACCCACTCACTCTCTCACTCATTCTTCACTGACTCACTCACTCACACACTCTCTCCCTCTCACTCACATGCTCACTCTTAACACGCACTCACTCTCACCCACTCACTCTCACACTCATTCTTCACTGACTCACACACTCACTCTCACTCACTCACCCACTCACTCTCCCACACTGTCTCTCATTCTTCACTCACTCACACACTCACCCACTCACTCTCTCACTCATTCTTCACTGACACTCACTCACACACTCTCTCCCTCTCACTCACACACTCACTCTCACTCACTCACCCACTCACTCCCACACTGTCTCTCACACTCACACACTTGCTGTCAATCACCCCTCACACTCACTCTTCACTCACACTCACTCACCCACTCACTCTCACCCACTCACACTGACACTGTCAATCACCCCTCACACTCACTCTTCACTCACACTCACTCACTCACACTCACCCACTCACTCTCCCACACTGTCTCTCACTCTCTCTCACTCTCACCCACTCACACACTTGCTGTCAATCACCCCTCACACTCACTCTTCACTCACACTCACTCACCCACTCACACTCACCCACTCACTCTAAATCTCATTGACTCACTCACTCTCATCCACACACTCACTGTCACACTCGCTCACTCTCTCCCTCACACTCTCACTCCCTCACTCTCACCCATTCACTCTTCACTCACCCACTCGCAACCACTCTTCACTCACTGTCACACTCATACTCCCACTCTTACTCACCAACACTCACTTCACATACTCACAATCTCTTACCCACACTCTCACTCACTCACTCTTCATTCTCCCACGCACGCTCTCACCCACTCACACTCTTCACTCACCCTCTCACTCAGTTTCAGTCACTCACGCACTTACTCACTCTCACCCACTCATGCTTCACTCAATCACTCACAATCAATATTCTCTCACTAACAGTCACACTAACCCACACACTCACATTCACTCACCCACTCTCATTCACCTACTCACTCTCACCCACATTCACTCTCCCACTCAACCACTATTCACTTACTCAAGCTCTCTCACCCACTCACTCGCTCTCACTGACCCACAATCACTCACTCTCACCACGATCAGTCATTCCCACACTCTCACTCACACACTCTCACTCACACACTCTCACTCACACACTCTCACTCACTCACTCTCACTCACTCTCACTCTTCACTCACCCATAGACTCACTCACCCTCACCCACTCTTCACCCACTTAGTCTTACTCACTCGCCCTCATCAGCTCATTCACACTCTATCCTGGGCTACGGGTTTCTATCCTGCACTACGGGTCTCTATCCCGGGCTACAGATCTATATCCCGGGCTACAGGCCCATCTTGGGCTACAGGTCTCTATCCTGGGCTACAGGTCTCTATCCTGGGCTATGGGTCTCTATCCTGGGCTACGGGTCTCTATCCCGGGCTACAGATCAATATCCCGGGCTACAGGCCCATCCTGGGCTACAGATCTATATCCCGGGCTACAGGCCCATCCTGGGCTTCAGGTCTCTATCCGGGGCTACAGGCCCATCCTGGGCTACGGGTCTCTATCCTGCACTACAGGTCTCTACCCTGGACCACAGGTCTATACCCTGGGCTACAGGTCTCTACCCTGGGCTACGGGTCTCTACCCTGGGCTACGGGTCTCTATCCTGGGCTACGGGTCACTATCCTGGGCTACGGGTCTCTATCCTGGGCTGCAGGTCTCTATCCTGGGCTACAGGTCTCTATCCTGGGCTACAGGTCTCTATTCTGGGCTACGGGTCTCTATCCTGGGCTACAGGTCTCTATCCTGCACTACAGGTCTCTACCCTGGACCACAGGTCTATACCCTGGGCTACAGGTCTCTACCCTGGGCTACGGGTCTCTACCCTGGGCTACGGGTCTCTATCCTGGGCTACGGGTCACTATCCTGGGCTACGGGTCTCTATCCTGGGCTACAGGTCTCTATCCTGGGCTACAGGTCTCTATCCTGGGCTACAGGTCTCTATTCTGGGCTACGGGTCTCTATCCTGGGCTACAGGTCTCTATCCTGGTTTGCAGGTCTCTATCCTGGTCTACGGGTCTCTATCCTGGGCTACGGGTCTCTATCCTGGGCTACGGGTCTCTATCCTGGGCTTCGGGTCTCTATCCTGGGCTACGGGTCTCTATCCTGGGCTACGGGTCTCTATCCTGGGCTACAGGTCTCTATCCTGGGCTACAGGTCTCTATCCTGGTCTGCAGGTCTCTATCCTGGGCTACAGGTCTCTATCCTGGGCTACGGGTCTCTATCCTGGACTACGGGTCTCTATCCTGGGCTACGGGTCTCTATCCTGGGCTACGGGTATTTATCCCTGGCTACGGGTCTCTATCCTGGGCTACAGGTCTCTATCCTGGGCTACGGGTCTCTATCCTGGACTACAGGTCTATAGCCTGGGCTACGGGTCTCTATCCTGGGCTACAGGTCTATACCCTGAGCTACATGTCTCTATCCCTGGCTACAGGCCTCTCTCCTGGGCTACAGGTCTCTATCCTGGGCTACAGGTCTCTATCCTGGGCTATGGGTCTCTATCCTGGACTACAGGTCTATATCCTGGGCTACAGGTCTATATCCTGGGCTACGGGTCTCTATCCTGGGCTACGGGTCTCTATCCTGGGCTACAGGTCTCTATCCTGGGCTACGGGTCTCTATCCTGGGCTACGGGTCTCTATCCTGGGCTACGGGTCTACACCCTGGGCTACAGGTCTACACCCTGGGCTACAGGTCTCTATCCTGGGCTACGGGTCTCTATCCTGGGCTACGGGTCTCTATCCTGGGCTACGGGTCTCTATCCTGGGCTACGGGTCTCTATCCTGGGCTACGGGTCTATATCTTGAGCTACAGGTCTATACCCTGGGCTACAGGTCTATACCCTGGGCTACAGCTCTCTATCCTGGGCTACAGGTCTCTATCCTGGGCTACAGGTCTCTATCCTGGGCTACAGGTCTCTATCCTGGGCTACAGGTCTCTACCCTGGGCTACAGGTCTCTATCCTGGGCTACGGGTCTCTATCCTGGGCTACGGGTCTCTATCCTGGGCTACGGTTCTCTATCCTGGGCTACGGTTCTCTATCCTGGGCTACAGGTCTATATCTGGAGCTACAGGTCTATACCCTGGGCTACAGCTCTCTATCCTGGGCTACAGGTCTCTATCCTGGGCTACAGGTCTCTATCCTGGGCTACAGGTCTCTACCCTGGGCTACAGGGCTCCTGGCCTCATGAGGCGTGGGATTTACATTACATCTCCCGCTTCAACTTTATTTACATTACATCTCTCACTCACTCACTCTTATTCACCCACACCCAATCTCACTCACTCTCACACTCACTCTCACTCACTCCCGCGCTCACTCTCACTCTCTCACTCACTCTTCACACACTCACTCTTCACTATTTCTTCACTCGCACTCCCTCTCTCTTTCCCACTCTCATACTGTCACTCACCCACTGTCATACCCTCGCACACTCTCGCTCTTAGTAACTATGTGCCTGTGATCTCCAGTGAGAAAGTATTGGAAGGAGCTCACAAACAAAGATCTGGAGTTCTACTCTTTGCTTCTTCTCTTCCTGCATCCGGTGCATCTGAGCTGAAACACCGGTAACTAACGTTCATCAGACACGGACTGCCCCAAAACACCACCTACATGAAAGGTTCAAGATCTCAGCCCTTTCTCTCAACATTAAGCGCACTAGTGTAAAAAGAAAATGTATCTGCGGTATTGAACACAGATGTTAAACACAAATTGCCTGTGGTATCAGTGAAACTTTCTGTATGTATTACATTTGTAAATAGTTTTCAATATTCCTTGTTTTTAATTTGTTTTTAAGAAAATAGCTATTATAAATGAATTTCAATGCATCAATTTGTTTTTTAAAATAAAATGTTGAGAAATTTAAGGCACTAGGCTTTGGCGGCTGTTATTGTTCTGCTGTGACCTTAACTGCTGCTCTCTGCCTGTTGTTTATTTGTTGTTCTGAGTTTGGTTCCATGGTATGGATTAGGTATTGGGAGTACTGCCATCTCTTACACATCACAGATCCAAGCACAAGCCTGATTTCCCAATAAGCTGTTCACACACTATTTATGGTAACTCCCTTCAATAACATTATGGAGATAGACACAAAGTGCTGGAGTAATTCAGTGGGCAGGCAGCACATCTGGAGAAAATCAATGGGTGATTTGTCTTTTGTTTAGAGATCCAGCACGGAAACCGGCCCCTTCAACCCATTGAGCCCATGTCGGTCAGTAATCCCCTAACGTGCACTAACGCTATCCTACACACACTTACTTACTTAGACTTAGTCTTCCCACACTGTGGAGTGCATTGGGCAGCAAGCTTTGGCCATTCTGTTTGGTTATGTGCGAGGTCTTCCATCCTCGATAGGTTAGGATCCCGAGCACCTGGAGAAATCCCACATATGTTACGTGGAGATTTCCCGTAAAACTCCAATACAGACAGCACTCATAGTGTGGATCGAACCTGGGTCTCTGGCGCTGTAAGGCAGCAGTTCTACCGCGGGTGACGTTTTGGGTTGGGACTCTCCTTCAGACCGAAAATAGAGGGGAGGGAACTGGAGGTAAGAATAGACCAGAAACATAGAAAATAGGTGCAGGAGTAAGCTATTCGACCCTTTCATCCAGCACCGCCACTTAATATGATCATGGCTGATCATCCAGAATCAGTACCCTGTTCCTGCTTTCTCCCCATATCCCTTGATTCCATTAGCCCAAAGAGCTAAATCTAACTCTCTTGAACACACAGATCAGTATAGAACAAATCTGGGCCGGCAACAGATGACCAAGGAAGGATGGAGCCCACAATGGCCCATTGTTGGCTGGGGAAGAGGTAATAACGAAGGGATACAATTAACATTATTTTCGACCCGAAACATTGCCTATCCATGTTCTTGAGAGATACTGTCCCACTCAGATATTTTGTGGAGCAGTCTGAAGAAGGGTCTTGACCTAAAACGTCACCCATTCTATCCAGAGATGCTGTCTGACCTGCTGAGCTACTGCAGTATCTGAGTTAGTCCAGCATCTGCAGTTCTTTGTTTTCTCATTCTCCCTTCTACCCATTCCTCCCCCATTCCCAATTCCTCCGTCTGCACCCAGGATGAGGTGTTCCAGACCAGGGCATCGGCAATGTCCTCATTCTTTAGGGAACGGGGATTCCCCTCATTGATTATAGATGAGGCTCTCACCAGGGTCTCCTCTATATTCCGCAGCTCTGCTTTCACTCCACATCCCCTACTCGTAACAAGGACAGAATCCCCCTTGTCCTCACCTTCCACCCAACCAGCCGTCGCATCTGCGCCCCCACCTTTACCTCCTTTCCCCATTTTGTACCGACATTTGATACAGTAATATTTAAAAGATGTAGGAAGGAACTACAGATGCTGGTTTACATCGAAGATAGACACAAAAAACAACGGGTCAGACAACATCTCTGGAGAAAAAGAATAGGTGACATTTTGGGTCCAGACCCTTCTTCGGACTCATGTTTCTGTCATGTTTCAAAGGTAGACCCAAAATATATTGGACATTTGGGCACAATTCCAGAAAGTTTAGCTTAGAGGTACAGTGCGGAAACAGGCCCTTCAGCCCAGAGTCCGTGCCGACTAGTGATCACCCGCACACTAATACTAATACTAGCTCACACACCAGGGACAATTGACCATTTTAACGGAGCCAATTAAGCTACAAACTTATACATCTTTGGACAGTGGGAGGAAACCAGAGCCCCCAGAGAAAACCCACGTGGTCACGGGCCGAACCTACAAACTCCGTACCAACAGGACCCGTAGTCAGAATCAAACCTGGGTCTCTGGCACTGTGAGGCAGCAACTCAACCGCTGTGCCATCCCTGAATGTATCCAACTGTAAATCCTTGGTACACAAAACGCTAGAGAAACTCAGCGGGTGCAGCAGCATCTAAGGAGCGAAGGAGATAGGCAACGTTTCGGGCCAAAACCCTTCTTAATCCTTGGTGTTGTACCTGAATGAGCTTTCCAATTACACAGAGTGGCGTTCTCTGTGACAGGATTTTCAGTAGGATTTGCATTAGAGTGCAACGATTTCTGGCTGCCCATTGCTATGAATCCAGCTGTTTTCCTTGCTGGTTCTGGTTAGACAGATGTTTCCCATAAATAGTCTAATGACCCAAATGAATTGGGGAAGTGATATTCACAACAAGTCCAGAAATCAGTTTAGCGTTTTGATTAATATGTTCTTTTAAACATGATTAGTTGTGGAATGTGCAACTTCTCATGTATGGTCTGTAAACTCTTCCTATATTGTGATCTAATTATGCTTCTAAACTGCTAGCCAAACAGTGTTTAATCCCGATGAACACTGAAATGTTCAAAAGATGCTGATGCAAAACGTCACAAAAGTCATGCTACATACCTTTTAGTTTTGCTTCTAGAGATACAGCGTGGAAACGGGACCTTCGGCCCACCGAGTCCACGCCGACCAGCGATCACACTAGTACTATCCTACACACTAGGGCCAATTTACAGAAGCCAATAATCTGCACATCTTTGGATGCCCATTCTAATGACTTTGCCGGCCCATTCCTTCCACAGATGATGCCTGGCCTATTGAGTTACTCCAGCACTTTGTGTTTTGCTCAAGATTCCAACATCAGCATTCCCTGTGTTCCCATCCTATTTTCACTTGGTTCTCAGATACATTCAAACTTTTAGACTTTGGAGATGACTCCACCTTATTTTCTCTTACATCTTCGAGCTTTGCAAAGCCAAATAATTAGTTTAGTTGAGTGGTTCAGCGTGGAAACAGGCCCTTCGGCCCACCGAGTCCGTGCCAGCCAATGATCATCCTACACACTAGGGACGATGTACAGAAGCCACTTAACCTACAAACCTGCATGTCTTTGGGATGTGGGAGGAAACCGGTGCACCCGGAGAAAACCCACGCGGTCATGGGGAGAACATACGAACTCCATACAGACAGCACCCGTAGTCAGGATCGAACCAAAGGTTCTTAATGATAGACACAAAGTGCTGGAGTAACTCAGCAGGTCAGGCAGCATCTGTGGAGAACATGGATACGGGACGTTTCGGATCAAGACCCTTCTTCGGACTGATTGTGGGTGAGAGGGGATGGATTGGAAGCTAGAAATGACCATGACAAATCAGGACCGGCAACAGATTACCTCAGGCAAGGAGGATCCCTCCTACTGAAACATAGAAAATAAGTGCAGGAGTCGGCCATTTGGCCCTTCGAGCCAGCATCACCATTCAATATGATCATAGCTGATCATCCAGAATCAGTACCCCGTTCCTGATTTCTCCCCATATCTCTTGATTCTGTTAGCTCTGAGAGCAATATCTAACTGAAAGGCTGATTATCTGCTAGGGATGGTGTGAATCTGTGGAATATATTGTGAACTGTGGAACTGGTTAACTGACTTTTAGTGCAGGAAGGGGGTGGGAGGGAGGAGAGGAGGAAGGGGAGCATATGTAGAAGTTATATTCACTCAGAGAATCCAATGTTTACATCACTGGGTAGTGAGTTGTTCCTCCATGTTGTACCGCCTCAATCTGGCAAAGGAGGAGGCCCGGGACACATTTCTTAAAGGCACACACATGCCGCAGGTAGAACAATGGAAGATAGAATATATTCCTCACCAGTGTGAGGTGAAGTACTTGGTGAGGGCTATTCAGGGTGGGACATTCGTAGGGAATGGTGGATTCCAAACGTGTATTGAGGAATGCGGACTTTGGAGTACGAGGATCCTTGAAGTTGACAACATTTAAGGTGGTAAAGAAGGCATGCAGGATATTTACCTTCAATATCTGTTATCTCCACTACTGATTTTCCAGCATCCTTGGTTCCAGAGCCTTTCTGGATTATCTGTTTTGCCAGACCAACAGTGAAGAGGTTTTTTGGTGTGGGCTAACCAGTCAGTGGAAAGGCGATACATGAATCTTAGAATACATACATCTTAGAATAAAAGGGAGGCCATTTAAGACTGAGGTGAGAAAAAACTTTTTCACCCAGAGAGTTGTGAAGTTGTGGAATTCCCTGCCACAGAGGGCAGTGGAGGCCAAAACACTGGATGGATTTAAGAGAGAGTTAGATAGAGCTCTTGGGGCTGGTGGAATCGAGGGATATGGAGAGAAGGCAGGCACGGGTTATTGATTGGGGACGATCAGCCATGATCACAACGAATGGCAGTGCAGGCTCGAAGGGTCGAAGGTCTCCTGCACCTATTTTCTATGTTTCTATGATAACAATCAAGCTACTCACAGACAAAGGATAAAGATTGTTCCCGATGTTGGGGAAGTCCAGGACAAGGGGTCACAGGTTAAGGATAAGGGGGAAATCCTTTAAGACCGAGATGAGAAAGACTTTTTTCACACAGAGGGTGGTGAGTCTCTGGAACTCTCTGCCACAGTGGGTAGTTGAGGCCAGTTCATTGGCTATATTTAAGAGGGAGTTAGATGTGGCCAAGGGGGTCAGAGGGTATGGAGAGAAGGCAGGTACGGGATACTGAGTTGGATGATCAGCCATGATCATATTGAATGGCGGTGCAGGCTCGAAGGGCCGAATGGCCTACTCCTGCACCTAATTTCTATGTTTCTATGTTACAAAGCGTTGCCTATTTCCTTCGCTCCATAGATGCTACTGCACCCGCTGAGTTTCTCCCGCACTTTTGTCTACCGTAAAGGTTATAACGTTTAGTGCAAGATAAAGTGAAATAAAGTCTTATTATAAATAGTTCTAAGGTCTCCAATGAGGTAGATGGGAGCTCATGACCGCTCTCTAGTTGGTGATAGGATGGTTCAGTTGTCTGATAACAACTGGGAAGAAAACAGTCCCTGAATCTGGAGGTGTGAGTTTTCACACTTGTCTAATGGGAGAGGGGTGAAGAGGAAGTGAACGGGGATGAGACTGGTCCTTGATGATGCTGCTGGCCTTGCCGAGGCAGCCTGAAGTGTAGATGGAGTCAATGGAAGAGAGGTTAGTTTGTGTGATGGTCTGGGCTACGTCCACAACTCTCTGCAGTTTCTTGTGGTCTTGGATGGAGCTGTTCCCAAACTCTGCTGTGATGCATCCCGATAAAATGCTTTCCACGGCGCATCTGTAGAAATTGGAGAGATATCAGATAACCAAAATCAGCCTCATCTGAAAATGTAATTCATTATTTACCGCGTCTTTTACTAAAATTGTTTACCAATCTGAGATCTATTTAAAATCTAATGGGCTGATACGAGCCGGATGCCTTCACAATGCCTCTGCTCCTCGCGGCCAGCTGTGCAGAGGTTTCAACGCGCAGCTGCTGGCCACTCTTATCCACGAGCTGCGAGTTACGTGGCCCAGCACCCCCCCCCCCCCCCCCCCCCAGGGCTCTGGATTGATGCCGCTAAACACGTGCTCAAGTCGTGCTGCGATCCGCTGGGCTCCTTGAAGTTCTACAACATGGCGGTGGCGGTCACTATCACAGCGCGGTCACGGGAGAGCGTGGTGGAAAAGTGGCCGTGGCGACCATCACACAGGACGCCGTCTCCGTCTCCGTCTCCCCACCCCGCCCGATCGTCTGTCACGCTGGAGCATATAGAGGAGCAAGATGCGCCACTCAGCGAAAATAGCGTCGTATCACATGTGTGCTTGTCGACGCCATATTAGCGGACCAGAGATGGCGTCGACTATGGCGTCTACATCTAAATCTGCAGCGACGGCTGGTAATCTTTCTTTAGCTTCCCCCCAAAAAAAGAAAGGGGACAAAAATATTATTATTCTGAACTGAAATGTTATTTTCTGTTCTCACATCAACGGTCATGGAAAACTAGGCTCTTCTATAATCTTTGGTCGGTACATTAGAAGTTATTAGAATTATTTTGAATAGATCTTTACTTACCACAGTAATATAGATTACTTACCACAGTAATAAAGTCAATAATTTTAACACTTCTGAACGTTTTTGGTTTTGTTCTTGTAAGGCAGGGGTCTGCAAAATATGGCCCAGTGACCAGGAGATTTTTCCAGCTCAGATTCGAGTCCGGGAACGCGGCGGCTGTTACCGGTTATGTCCCTCTGTGAGGGATGAAGTGATTAAACCCCACTATTGTAAGGATTCAGGCGAAGATTCTAACTTGTAAACAGGATTCTAACCGATAGAAGCCAGGCAGGGAGAGGATGTTGACATAGCCGGAGTAGGTTTATCAGAACTGTCCTTGGGTGAGGATGGATTGCATAGTGTAGCGTAGAAGGAGGGTGATAGATGGGACCCTTGTCAGTAGGGACTAGGGATGAAAGGGGACCCTTGTCAGTAGAGACTAGCTTTAGTTCAGATATAAAAAACTGAGATAGGTCAGTTGGAGGTGAGAAAACTAGGCCAGGTCAATTGCAACTGGGCATGCTTAATGAAATAAATGAATATTGGTGATACGCCCCTAGCCAAGAAATTGCTCATTACCATGCACATGTATGAACGTGGTATGTATGATGTGGGAGGTACTGGGGGATGTACCTATAGACTGTGCACCTCAGTGCTCTGATTGGGGAGAGCCAGAAGGGGAGGTTATGCCAGCAGAATTGTGTGTATAAAGGTGCTTTACTGTTCTGACTTTGGTGTGTCTCAATTTGGAGAGGCACCCGAATTCTGCAGATTCGCAAATAAACAGGTATTTCTTGTTCCGATGATTTAGTCTCTGAGCAGTGATTGTGAGCACGACATATATCTCACAAAGTGGGGGCTCGTCCGGGATCGCCACTCCGGCCGCTTGGCAGAAGCACGGAAGGAAGAGACGGTGCACCCTGCTGAGTTCAGCAGTCTCTCATCTCCATGCTTGCCATCAGCGGTTTGAGCGAGTGATATCCGGACAAGAGACTCGGGGAACAAGAGGGAGTGTCGGAAGAAGAAACAAGGGACGGTCGAACGATTCTTGTGCACAGGACCCGGGTAAGAAAACTGACTATTAAGTATTGCCCGGGCGACCGAGGGTCTGTTGGACGGGAATAGTACGATAAGACAATGGGTAACCGGAACGGGAAGAGTGAGGGTCCGGGGAAACAGGACAAGGCTCACACTGGTAAAGAGCCGCACGTTCCGCCCGATAGTCCGTTGGGGCGAATGTTGCACAGGTGGGGTGAAGGGGGGACTCAGGGTAAGAGTAAGGAAACAATGATAAAGTTTTGTTATTTTGAATGGCCAAAGGAACCTATCCGAGGGAGCGCGGTGTGGTGGCCAAGGCTGGGCTCAAATGAGGACTGGGTGAGACAAGCTCTGAATGTTTTTGTGAATGAAAAAGAACTGCCAAATCAAATAGAAAAGGACTATGCCCAGTGTTGGAAACCCTATAATGGGATGTTCCCGTTAAAGACAAAGAAAGAGCAGGACGAATCTGACTGGCCCCCCATTGACGATGATCACCTACGACGTCTGCCCCCCCCATATGAACCCCAGCCCCCAGTCCCACCCCCATCAGCTCCGGCTTCATCTGCTCAGGCGGTCCCACCAACTCAGACTGTTCCTCAGAAGAGACAGATAGCAGAAAATCACGAAAAGCAGGGAAGAAACAGGATGACAGAAACCCTGACTCAGGCACAGAAAGTGAAGGGGAGAGCCAGTCAGAAAAGGAAAAGGAAATAAAAAGGGAGGATGAGGATGGGACGGGTGGTGCCTCAGGCAGTGGTCGGGTGACTAGATCTCAAACCAGGACAGCCAGACCAGTACCAGGACGATCTGTGCAAATGAAACCCCTAAGAGAGGTCCCGTTAGGGGGAAATGCAGGGGGGATGGGATTTGTAAATGTGCCTCTCACCAGCATGGAGGTCAGGAACTTTAAAAAGGAGATGAAAAGTTTACTGGAAGACCCCTTGGGACTGGCTGAACAATTAGATCAGTTCCTAGGGCCAAATATATATACATGGGAAGAAATGATGTCAATCATGGGAAGTTTATTTACTTCAGAAGAAAGACAGATGATCAGACAGGCAGGAATAAAGATCTGGGAAAAGGGATTGCAGGCTCCGGGGGTAGCAGCAGAAGACACAGGAGCAGCGAAATATCCCCTTGCCGCGCCAGACTGGAGTAACCAAACAGAAGCAGGGAGGAAGAGCATGAGAGATCTCAGGGAGATAATAATCAAAGGGATCAGAGAAGCTGTCCCCAAGGGACAGAATTTCGAAAGAGCTTTTGAAAACCAGCAAAACAAAGATGAACCTCCGACAGTGTTCTTACAGAGGCTGAGGAGGAACATCCAGCAGTATTCGGGAATAAACCCTGATTCAGACGCAGGTCAGCAGTTGCTAAAGGTTAATTTTGTAACCAAATCATGGCCAGATATTAGAAAGAAACTGGAAAAGCTGGAGGATTGGAATGACAAACCATTAAATCAATTGTTAACAGAGGCTCAGAAAGTATATGTACGACGGGATGAGGAAAAACAGAAGGGAAAGGCAAAAATGATGTTGCAGGCAGTACAGCAAGGGGTAAAGAAGAAGGGAGACGAAGGTGATAGAAGGCCGGGCACTTATGGAGACCGGGGAAGGGGAAGAGGCAGAGGTAGAGGACGAGGAAGAGGTGAATGGAGGGACCAAAGTTGGGGTCCCCGGGAAAGCAGGGAACAAGGATCAGGAGGGTGGTACACGGGGCCATCCCGGTGTTACCATTGTAATGAGGAGGGTCATTTTAAGAGGGAATGTCCCAGGCTACGACGGGAGCTGCAGTCGTACGCACTCATGAGCAAGAATAGGGAAGTCGGGGGTCCCGCTCCCTGGGGTGTATGGGACACACACGGGAACCTCTGGTAAACTTGAAATTAGGACCCCAGGGAGAGGATATGGTATTTATGGTAGATTCGGGAGCGGAGAGATCAAGCGTAACTAAGGTACCGGAAGGAATGGGATTGGGTGAAAAACAAGTCAGAATTTCGGGGATAGGAGGGAAAGTGATGACTGCCCCCGAGGTAGAAGGGGTAGTAGTAAAATATGACAATCGAGAAGCCATGGAAGACTTAATCTTGGTACCCCAGGCAGGGATAAATCTGATGGGGAGGGATTTGCAAATTCAATTAGGAATGGGAACAGCCCCCGTAGGGGGACAGATAATAGTACACCTGTATAAACTGACCACAGGAGACGAGGAAAGAATAGTCTCACAAGTGTGGGCCAAGGAAGGAAACCGGGGAGGGCTACAGATTCCACCCTTGAGGATAGCTCTGAAAGAAGAAAGTGATTTAGTGCAGGTAAGACAATATCCGATCTCCATGGAAGGAAGGAAAGGACTTCAGCCAATTATAGAAAACTTACTAAAGGACGGTATATTAGAGAATTGTATGTCCCCATACAACACACCCGTACTCCCCGTAAGGAAGACCGACGGGACGTTCCGACTGGTCCAGGACCTTAGAGAATTGAATAAGGTAGTTAGAGCTCGACACCCGGTAGTCCCGAACCCGTATACCATAATGGGACGGATACCCCCTAACCACAGGTGGTTCAGTGTGGTAGATCTGAAAGACGCTTTTTGGAGCTGCCCCCTGGCTGCAGAGAGCAGGGACCTTTTTGCATTTGAATGGGAAAACCCAGAGACACGAAGGAAACAGCAGTATCGGTGGACTGTGCTCCCTCAGGGATTTACGGAATCCCCGAACCTGTTCGGACAGATATTAGAACAAGTATTAGAGGACGTCCCGAGGACTGACGGGACACAGCTGTTGCAGTATGTGGACGACCTGTTACTATCAGGGGAAGAAGAGGAGCCAGTTAGGGATGCGACCATAACCCTCCTAAACTTTCTGGGGGAGAAGGGGTTGAGGGTGTCTAAAAGTAAGTTACAGTTTGTGGAACAGGAAGTTAGATATCTAGGACACCTGATTAGCGATGGGAAAAGGAGAATAAATCCAGAAAGAATAGCGGGAATTACCGGACTGCCGATACCGAAAAACAAGAAGGAGATCAGGAAGTTTCTTGGGCTGATTGGATATTGTAGATTATGGATAGATGATTATGCCCGACAAGTTAAGTTTCTATATGATAAGTTAGGTGAGGAAAATGACAAAGTGAAGTGGGAATCCAGGGACGAACACCAGTTTAGGAAACTAAAGAACAGTTTGATCACCGCACCTGTACTGGCCCTCCCGTCTATTGACCAACCATTCCATCTCTTCGTAAATGCAGAAAATGGAATTGCGCTGGGGGTACTGACCCAAGAGAGAGGAGGGAAGCGGCAGCCCATCGCGTTCCTCTCCAAACTCTTGGACCCAGTATCGCGGGGATGGCCAGTATGTATTCAAGCGATTGCAGCAACAGCAGTATTAGTGGAAGAAAGTAGGAAACTGACATTTGGAGGAACCCTGGTAGTATCCACTCCCCATACAGTGCGGACCATACTAACTCAGAAGTCCAGTCGGTGGCTGACGGATTCTAGAATCTTAAAGTATGAGGTTATACTTATGGAAAAGGACGATTTGACTATTGTAACGGACAAAAACATGAACCCCTCCCAGTTTCTGTACTCGGCGGGTGCTGAGCAGGAAGGGGAGTTACCAGAACATGACTGTAGTGAGATAATAGAACTCCAGACAAAGAGTAGGGAAGATTTAGAGGAACGACCACTTGAAGAAGGGGAAAGATGGTTTATTGACGGTTCTTCCCGCTGTATAGACGGAAAGAGATATAGTGGGTATGCTATAATAACAGGAGAAGGGTTTGGGGAAGTGGAGACAGGCAGGTTGCCAGGAGGTTGGTCAGCACAATCATGCGAACTGTATGCATTAATAAGGGCACTGGAATTATTGAAAGGAAAAGAGGGAACTGTGTATACGGACTCCAAGTATGCCTTTGGGGTGGTACACACCTTTGGGAAAATATGGAAGGAGAGAGGGATGATCACAGCCAGAGGAAAAGAGTTGGCTCATGAGCAGTTAATTGAAAAAGCCTTGGAAGCACTACATTTGCCAGAGAGAATAGCGGTGGTCCATGTAGCAGGTCACCAGAGAGGGAATTCGCTGGAAGCTAGAGGGAATAGAGCAGTTGATAGTGCTGCCAAGACAGCTGCAACAGACGGAACGGTAAAAATGCTGTCTCTGATACCGTTGAGAGAGGGAATAGAGAAGATACCTGTATTCTCGCAGGAGGAGGAGGATAAAATGAATGAATTGGGTGCCCGGCGTTCCACGGATGGAAAGTGGTGGACGCCGGACGGAAAACAAATAATTACCAAGGGACTGACGAGGGATTTGATTAAACAACTACATTCGCAGTCGCACTGGGGAGCTCAGGCTTTGTGCGACACGATACTACGGACCTACGCCTGCCGAGGCATTTATACTTTAGCCAAGCAGGTGGTGTCTGGTTGTGTAGTATGCCAAAGGGTGAATAAGAAGGTAATGAGAGCTGTCCCACGAGGAGGACAACAATTGGCCATTAGACCCTTCCAGAGAATACAGGTGGACTTCACAGAACTGCCAAGAGTACAGAAGTGGAAGTATCTTTTAGTTGTAGTGGATCATTTCACCAGGTGGGTAGAGGCATTTCCTACGATGAATGCCACTGCCCAGGCGGTAACTAGGATACTGCTGGAACAAATCATCCCACGGTATGGGGTCATTGAATCCATAGATTCTGATCGAGGAACCCATTTTGCTTCCAAAGTGCACCTGTTAATTTGTAGCACCTTGGGAATAAACTGGAAGCTACATACTCCGTGGCACCCCCAGAGTTCTGGGAGAGTGGAACGGATGAATGCTACTCTCAAAATTCAAATAACTAAACTAATGGAAGAGACAGGGCTACCCTGGACTAAATGTTTACCAATTGCTTTATTAAGAATACGAACGGCACCCCGAAAGGATATTGCGGTGTCTCCTTATGAAATGTTGTTTGGACTGCCTTATCTTGGAAAGGTGGAAGGCACACCAACCTTTGAAGGAAGTGATGTGTTCTTGAGGAACTATTTACTGGCAGTGTCTCGTTCCCTTACAGAATTAAAAGCTAAAGGACTATTGGCTCAAAGTCCACCACTCGACTTCCCGATACATAGAAACATAGAAAATAGGTGCAGGAGTAGGCCATTCGGCCCTTCGAGCCTGCACCGCCATTCAATGTGATCATGGCTGATCATCCAACTCAGTATCCCGTACCTGCCTTCTCTCCATACCCCCTGATCCCTTTAGCCACAAGTGCCACATCTAACGCCCTCTTAAATATAGCCAATGAACTGGCCTCAACTACCTTCTGTGGCAGAGAATTCCAGAGACTCACCACTCTCTGTGTAAAGAATGTTTTCCTCATTTCGGTCCTAAAGGAATTCCCCCTTATCCTTAGACTGTGACCCCTTGTTCTGTAAAGGCTGGCGACTGGGTACTGGTCAAGAATTGGAAGGAGGAGAAACTCCAGCCCAGGTGGACCGGCCCATACCTTGTATTACTGACAACCGAGACAGCAGTACGAACAAAAGAAAAAGGGTGGACCCACGCGACCCGGGTTAAAGGGCCCGTTGACCCACCCGCTTCTGATAAAGAGGAACAGTGGATGGTGAAGCCGGGGAATAAACCCCTAACCTTAACTTTTAGGAGAAAATAAATGTATAATTAGCAGTATGAAAGGAGCAGTTGTGGTATTGTTTGCTCTGCATGTAATCATGGTAAAAAGTATTAATAACTGTGATAAATGTTATCATCCTATCAGATACGGAGGGCAGACAACCAGATCATTTACCTATCATTCCCATGTGAATGTTGCTTGCTATAGCCTGAGGACTAGAAGTATTTGTGAGGACGGGGGAAAGAAGTATTATATGGTAGAGAATAGGGGATATGTAGGGAGGTTTGGGCATGTTACCTGCCCAAAGGGGAAGAGATGGGTTTGTATGACCAGGATAGGAAAGTTAGGTCTCCCTTTCCAAGTCTTAAGATGGACATTAGACCAAGTGAAGGAGGAAGTAATACAAAGGTTAACGGAAGTAGTAGTCACCAAGCCTCCCCCTCCCCCACCTACTCAGCCTCAATTGCACCAGACAATGTATGAAGAAATAAAGAAGCAGATTGAGATCCCTGAAGGAGGGAAAAACTTGTTTGTGGACTTGGCCCTCCGGATAGCTGGAACCCTGAATGTGACTAACTGTTGGGTCTGTGGCGGACCACTGATGAGCTCACGTTGGCCGTGGAGAGGATTCATTGTTGAAGTATGGGACTTGATGGAGTGGAACCTGACAGTTGGACAGGACCGAGATCCCCAGGCATGGGTCCTGACAGATGCTCCGGTGGGGACTGAGTGTATCTCTAGGCCCTGGGTAAAGGATGCCGTCCTAGTAGGCAGCAGCCCCTGCCAGCGCATTGTCACCCAGTGGCCAAATCAGTCCCAAGTGTGGTGGCCAGAAGAGCCTAGATGGTATCCAACTAAGAAGGAGGGGAGGAACTGTACTATCTGGATGAAGACTGATGGAATGGAATCGACTGGACTATGGAACTGCACCGGGAACAACCCTTATCAAGGAATTCCGGTGTTGCGAGAGATATGGAACAAGGTTACCTCTAGTGGACCAGCCCCTGAAGGACTGTTATGGATATGCGGACACAAGGCATACTCGGTGTTGCCAACAAATTGGAGCGGGACTTGCTTCATTGGACTGGTACAACCGGGATTTTTCCTGTTAAACACTGAAGAAGGGCGGTCGCTAGGAACACCTGTATTTGACGACCTATATCGGAAGAAGAGGAAAATAGACATTGGAGAATGGGAAGATGATGAATGGCCACCTGCAAGAATCATCTCATACTATGGACCAGCCACTTGGGCACAGGATGGATCCTGGGGCTACCGAACCCCGGTATACATGTTAAACCGGATCATAAGACTTCAGGCAGTACTGGAAGTAATTACCAACCAAACTGCGGCGGCACTGGATATGCTGGCAAAGCAGCAGACACAGATGAGAGCAGCAATATACCAGAACCGGTTGGCCCTAGATTACCTCCTGGCAGAAGAAGGAGGGGTATGCGGGAAATTCAACCTCTCTAATTGCTGTCTAAACATCGATGACAATGGACAGGCTGTAATGGACATATCAGAGGGAATCCGGAAATTGGCACATGTTCCAATACAAAAGTGGAATTCGATTATGGGAACCCGATGGTGGGATTCCATCCTCGGGGGAACATGGTGGAGAACAGCGGGACTCGTGCTTCTATGTGCATTGGCTGGGTTGGTCTTTATCCCCTGTTGTATTCCTTGTTTTAGGGAACTTATTACAAGGAGTATAAGTCAGATGCAGGCTGTAGTAGTACCTATGGGAGAGAAAGGGGCAATACCGAAAATAATGATAATGCGACCAGGGAAGGTCCAGGATCCACAGGAAGAGGAGATTAGGAGGATGCTACTTCAATTCGAATTGAAGGAGCTTGAAATTGAGGTTTAATCAATAGATGTGTAGCAAAAGAAAAAGGGAGGATTGTGAGGGATGAAGTGATTAAACCCCACTATTGTAAGGATTCAGGCGAAGATTCTAACTTGTAAACAGGATTCTAACCGATAGAAGCCAGGCAGGGAGAGGATGTTGACATAGCCGGAGTAGGTTTATCAGAACTGTCCTTGGGTGAGGATGGATTGCATAGTGTAGCGTAGAAGGAGGGTGATAGATGGGACCCTTGTCAGTAGGGACTAGGGATGAAAGGGGACCCTTGTCAGTAGAGACTAGCTTTAGTTCAGATATAAAAAACTGAGATAGGTCAGTTGGAGGTGAGAAAACTAGGCCAGGTCAATTGCAACTGGGCATGCTTAATGAAATAAATGAATATTGGTGATACGCCCCTAGCCAAGAAATTGCTCATTACCATGCACATGTATGAACGTGGTATGTATGATGTGGGAGGTACTGGGGGATGTACCTATAGACTGTGCACCTCAGTGCTCTGATTGGGGAGAGCCAGAAGGGGAGGTTATGCCAGCAGAATTGTGTGTATAAAGGTGCTTTACTGTTCTGACTTTGGTGTGTCTCAATTTGGAGAGGCACCCGAATTCTGCAGATTCGCAAATAAACAGGTATTTCTTGTTCCGATGATTTAGTCTCTGAGCAGTGATTGTGAGCACGACATATATCTCACACCTCGAATTGTCGAGACTTCACAAGCAAAGATCACAAGCCCGTCGTGAAGAAGGGTGCAATCAAAGATTACAGAACTCCGCTCTATAATCCTTGGGTGCAAATGTGGGGCGGGGTCGGAATCAAAGATGCCAGAGGAGCTCTAGATAATATCTTTGGTCGGAATGGGAAGGGTGCGCGTTATAACGTGCCCTTGTTCCACTCTCCCTGTCCTTCTCCCTCTCCCCCTTCTCCCTCTCCCCCTTCTCTCCCTCCTCCCTCTCCCCTTCTCTCTCTTTCCCCTTCTCTCTCTCTTTCCCCTTCTCGATCTCCCACCCCCCTCGATCTCTCTCCCCTTCTCTCAATCTCTCTCTTTCCCATCTCTCGATCTCTCTCTCTCCCCTTCTCTCGATCGCTCTCTCTCCCTCTCTCTTTCCCTTCCCTCTCTCTCCCTCCTTCCCTCTCTCTCCCTCCTTCCCTCTCTCTCTCCCTCCTTCCCTCTCTCTCTCCCTCCCTTCCCTCTCCTTCCCTTCACCCTTCCCTCTCTCTCTCCCTCCCTTCTGTTCTGGAGTTCCCCAACATTGGGAACAATCTTCCAGCATCTAGCCTGTCCAACCCCTTAAGAATTTTGTACGTCTCTATAAGATCCCCCCTCAACGTGCTAAATTCCAGCGAGTACAAGCCAAGTTTATCCAGTCTTTCTTCATATGGAATCCTGCCATCCCATGAATCAGGCTGGTCCTATTTACCTCTTCAAAATCATTATATATAATTATTAAAGATGTAACAATGGGGCATTTGGATAGCAGTAAAAGGATTAGTCCAAGTCAGCATTTATGAAAGGAAAATCATGTTTGACTAATCTTCTGGAATTTTTTGCCACAAGGCTCGGTGTTGGGGCCGCAACTGTTTACCATATATATTAGTCAAACATGATTTTCCTTTCATAAATGCTGACTTTGACTAATCCTTTTACTGCTATCCAAATGCCCCATTATTACATCTTTAATAATTGACTCCAGCATCTTTCCCACCACCGAAGCCAGGCTAACTGGCCTGTAATTCCCTGTTTTCTCTCTCGCTCCTTTCTTGAAAAGTGGGATAACATTAGCTATCCTCCAATCCACAAGAACTGATCCTAAATCTATTGAACATTGGAAAATGATCATATGTATATATGTATGTGTATATATGCATGTATATATAGGTATGTATATGTATGTATGCATATATGGTTTATGTACACCATCTGACAAATAAGATAGAGAGTTATAGTGATGCTTTAAATCAGTTGCTTCTGATCCATGAGAAGGTAATGGATTTATCTCTCAAGGGCCTGTCCCACCATATATTTATATGAATGTGTGTTTGTGTGTGCCTGTAATTTTGTGCAGTGTGTGTTTAAGCAATACAAAGGAAAGCTGCACAATGCAAGGGAAAATACGCAAAAGTGGGGGCTGGGGAGGAAAGATGCGAGGGAAATGGGGGAACAGGGGAGAAAGGGAGGGAGAAAGGGAAGGGAGGGAGAGAGAGGGAAGGGAGGGAGAGAGAGGGAAGGGAGGGAGAGAGAGGCAAGGAGGGAGGGAGAGAGAGGCAAGGAGGGAGGGAGAGGGAAGGAGGGAGGGAGAGAGGGGTGGAGATCGAGGGGAGAGAGAGATCAAGAGGGGAGAGAGTGAGATCGGGAGAAGAGGGAAGAGAGAGAGATCGAGATGGGAGAGAGAGATCAAGAGGGGAGAGACTGAGATCGAGAGGGGAGAGAGAGAGATCGAGAGAAGAGAGGGGAGAGAGAGAGAGAGATCGAGAGAAGAGGGAGATCGAGAGGGGAGAGAGAGATCAAGAGGGGAGAGAGATGGATCGAGAGAAGAGGGAGATTGAGAGGGGAGAGAGAGGGATCGAGAGAGATAAGGAGAAGAGAGGGGAGAGAGGGAGGTCGAGAGGTAAGTAAAGATCTATTACAAATAAATCTAATAACTTTCTAATGCATCTTGCTCCTCTATAACCTTTGCTTGCAACTGCTCTGTAGCTTTGGAGCGGATTACACATGGGGAGGCAATCCCCCAAAATGGCGGCCGTGACGTTCCATTACGTACTACACACCAGTCCATTGGATTTCCACTGAGTGGCACATCTTGCTCCTCTATAATCTTTGTTCTAGACTGGGTATTGAGTAATGAGGAAGGGGTAGTTAGCAGTCTTGTTGTGCGTGGCCCCTTGGGCAAGAGTGACCATAATATGGTTGAGTTCTTCATTTGGATGGAGAGTGACATTGTTAATTCAGAAACAAGGGTTCTGAACTTAAAGAAAGGTAACTTTGAGGGTATGAGAAATGAATTGGCCAAGATAGACTGGCAATTGATTCTTAAAGGGTTGACGGTGGATATGCAATGGAAGGCATTTAAAGACCGCATGGATGAACTACAACAATTGTTCATCCCAGTTTGGCAAAATAATAAATCAGGGAAGGTTGTACATCTGTGGATAACAAGGGAAATCAGGGATAGCATCAAAACAAAGATGAAGCATACAAATTAGCCAGAAAATGTAGCCTACCAGAGGACTGGGAGAAATTCAGAGTCCAGCAGAGGAGGACAAAGGGCTTAATTAGGAAAGGGAAAATAGATTATGAAAGAAAACTGGCAGCGAACATAAAAACTGACTGCAAAAGTTTTTATAGATATGTGAAGAGAAAAAGATTAGTTAAAACAAATGTAGGTCCCTTGCAGTCAGAAACAGGTGAATTGATCATAGGGAACAATGACATGGCAGCCCAATTGAATAACTACTTTAAGGAAGACATAAAGGAAGACATAAATAATCTGCCGGAAATAGCAGGGGACTGGGGCTCAAATGAGATGGAGTAACTGAGTGACATCCAGGTTAGTCGGGAAGTGGTGTTAGGTAAATTGAATGGATTAAAGGCCGATAAATCCCCAGGGCCAGATAGGCGGCATCCCTGAGTGCTCAAGGAAGTAGCACCAGAAATAGTGGATGCATTAGTGATAATTTTTAAAAACTCTTTAGATTCTGGAGTAGTTCCTGAGGATTGGAGGGTAGCTAATGTAACCCCACTTTTTAAAAAGGGAGGGATAGATAAAACAGGGAATTACAGACCAGTTAGTCTAGCATCGGTAGTGGGGAAAATGCTAGTCAGTTATTAAAGATGGGATAGCAGCACATTTGGAAAGTGGTGAAATCAATGGACAAAGTCAGCATGGATTTATGAAAGGTAAATCATGTCTGACGAACATTATAGAATTTTTTGAGGATGTAACTAGTAGAGTGGATAAGGGAGAACCAGAGGATGTGTTATATCTGGTCTTTCAGAAGGCTTTCGACACGGTCCCATGTAAGAGATTGGTATGCAAACTTAAAGCATACAGTATTGGGGGTTCAGTATTGATGTGGATAGAGAACTGGCTGGCAGACAGGAAGCAAAGAGTAGGAGTAAACGGGTCATTTTCAGAATGGCAGGCAGTGACTAGTGGGGTAGCGCAAAGCTCAGTGCTTGGACCCCAGCTATTTGCAATATATATTAATGATTTGGACGAGGGAATTGAATGCAACATCACCAAGTTAGCGGATGACACAAAGCTGGGGGCCAGTGTTAGCTGTGAGGAGGATGCTAGGAGGCTGCTAGGTGACCTGGATAGGTTGGATGAGTGGGCAAATGCATGGCAGATGCAGTATAATGTGGATAAATGTGAGGTTATCCACTTTGGTGGGAAGAACAGGAAAGTAGACTATTACCTGAATGGTGGCTGATTAGGAAAAGGGGAGATGCAACGAGACCAGGGTGTCATGGTACACCAGTCATTGGAAGTAGGCATGCAGGTGAAGCAGGCAGAGGAGAAAGCGAATGGTATGTTAGCATTCATAGCAAAAAGATTTGCGTATAGGAGCAGGGAGGTTCTACTGCAGTTGTACAGCGCCTTGGTGAGACCACACCTGGAGTATTGCGTACAGTTTTGGTCTCCTAATCCAAGGAAAGACATTCCTGCCATAGAGGGAGTACAGAGAAGGTTCACCAGACTGATTCCTGGGATGGCAGGACTTTCATATGAAGAAAGACTGGATAGACCCGGCTTGTACTCGCTAGAATTTAGAAGATTGAGGGGGGATCTGAAAGAAACTTACAAAATTCTTGAGGGGATGGGCAGGCTAGATGCAGGAAGATTGTTCCTGATGTTGGGGAAGTCCAGAACAAGGGGTCACAGTTTAAGGATAAGGGGGAAGTCTTTTCGGACCGAGATGAGAAGAAAAATTTCCACACAAAGAGTGATGACTATGTGGAATTCTCTGTCACAGAAAGTAGTTGAGGCCAGTTCATTGGCTATATGTAAGAGGGAGTTAGAAGTGGCCCTTGTGGCCGAAGGGATCAGGGGGTATGGAGAGAAGGCGGATACTGAGTTGGTTGATCAGCCATGATCATATTGAATGGCGGTGCAGGCTCGAAGGGCCGAATGGCCTACTCCTGCACCTATTTTCTATGTTTCTATGTTTCTATGTGGGAGGAAACCGGAACACGCAGTGGAAAACCACAGGGTGAACTTACAAACTGCACACAGATAGCATCTGAGGTCAGGATCAAACCCGGGTCTCTTGTGCTGAGGCCAGAGCTATTCATTACATCTTGCAGTATCATCAGTGCAAGCTTGCCTTAACAGCACTGAGAAAAGGAAACTTAATAAAAGTACCAGTTACATTTTAGTGATTCGAATTGAAGATGACCAAAGACCAAATATTTAGAGTATTGTGTTCAGTTCTGGGCACCATGTTATAGGAAAGGGTACAGAGACATTTTACAAGAATGTTGCCAGGACTTGAGGGTCTGAGCTATAAGGTGAGGTTGAGAAGGTTGGGACTCTATTCCCAGAAGCACAGGAGGATGAGGGATGATCTTATAGAGGTGTATAAAATCATGAGAGGAATAGATCTGGTGGATGCACAGAGACTCTTGCCCAGAGTAGGGGAATCGAGGACCAGAGGACATAGGTTTACAGTGTGGGGGAAAAGATTAAACATAAATCTGAGGGGTAACTTTTTCAAACAAAGGGTTGTGGGTTAATGGAACAAGCTGCCGGAGGAGGTATTTGAGGTTTAAGAAGCAGTTATATAGGTACATGGCTAGGACAGGTTTGGAGGGCTATGGACCAAACACAGGCACGTGGGACAAGTTTAGATGGGACATGTTTGCCTGTTTCCACACTGTACCACTCTGTGACTGTGACTATAAGCTGTAACTGAAGGAGTCTGCAAGGCTCATTAGAATTCTTGGAAAAGGCAGATTAGAACAAGGGTAGGATCTTTTAAAGTGATTGGAGTAGAATTAGGCCATTTGGCCCATCATGGCCGATCTATCTCTCCCTCTAAACCCCATTCTCCTGCCTTCTCCCCATAGCCTCTGACACCTGTACTAATCAAGAATCTATGTATCTGTGCCTTAAAAATATCCACTGATTTGGCCTCCACTGCCTTTGTGGCAGAGAATTCCACAGATTCACCACCCTCTGACTAAAGATATTTCCGCTCATTTCCACGCTAAAAGAACATCCTTTAATTCTGAGACTTTGACCTCTAGTCCTAGACTCTCCCAGTCATGGAAACATCCTCTCCACATCCATTCGATCCAAGCCTTTCACTATTCTGTATGCTTCAATTAGGTCGACCCTCATTCTTCTAAACTGAAATCAAAGTGGTTAACAGTGAGCTGATGAGTTATCGGGATCATGCATAAATTAGGATGATGATAATAGATTAACTGAGAGGATAGAAGACTGAGTTTATTACAAAACATTGCTGGAGTAACTCAGTGGGACAGGCAGCATCTCTGGAGAAAATGAACAGGTGACGTTTCAGGACGGGACCGTTCTTCAGACACGAAACGTCCCTTCCCCCTGTTCTCCAGAGAAGCTGCCTGACCCGTTCATTTACTCCAACACCTTGTGTCTATTTTTGTAAACCAGCATTGCAAAACATAGATTAATTTAGTTTCGAGATACAACACATAAACAGGCCATTTTGCCCATCATTTTGTCCACGTTGACCAGCAATCACCCCATACACAAACACTATCCTACACTCTAGAGACAATTTACTGCAGCCACGTTAACCTACACACATGTACGGCTTTGGAGTGTGGGAGCAAACTGGGGCAGCTGGAGAAAACCCACATGGTCACTGGGAGAAGGTACAAACTCTGTATGGACAGCACCTGTGGTCGGGATCGAACCTGGGTCTCTGGCGCTGTAAGGCAGGAACTCTACTGCTACGCCAGCTTTACTGCTAGTACATATGCAAAACGCATCAAAACAAGCACACCTCCATAAACACATTAAGTTCATTAATAAGATCTTTTGTCTCCCCATCCTCCAGGCCTGGAAACCAAATAAAGCCTCCAACTACATAACCGAGATGGAGATATGCTGGGTGACTACAATCTGCTGCTTTTAGTATTGAAACTGTAATGATTTTTATTTAGTGATCATTGTTAAATGGTAACACAATGCAGATAAAAACATATTAACACTTTCTTCTTTTGCATGTTTTTTTTGCCCTCAATCATCCCTTTATAGTCATAAAGCGTGCAACAGGCCTAACTTGCCCACGCCGACAACATTACATCATTATTCATCCACTGAGTATCAGGAGCCTTTAGTTTGTTCTTTTTAATTACGTGAAACTAAAATCATTTTTCCAAAATGTCTTCCAAAACGAGCTCAGCAAGTAGCCATCGTCGGCTTGAAAGTAACTCACTTCAAACTTTGATGGGAACGTTTTTTTGCTTTCAGGTTTACCGGGTTTAGCAGCCGATTGACTGTTCCATTGTTGAGAGGACATACCTTCTGTAACGTGAACAGTACATAGGCAGCATGAGTTGGCTTCATTTCTTAAGAGTCACTCGTAGTCTTTGAGAATGTTGTTGATAAAGTTATCCTGCGGGTCACACAGGACATTTAACACATCTGTCTATCAGATCAAGGCAATTTAATGTGAACAAAATGCATGGCACGTGCCACATTCCCCACATGATTTAATAAAATGGAGGAAAGTCGCGCAACACTGCTCCTGTGAAATAAGGTGACAGGAATGAGTGGGTTAGCATATGATGAGCGTTTAATGGCACTGGACCTCTGCTCACTGGAGTTTAGAAGGATTAAGGGGGGAAGCTATTTGAAAATTACCAAATAGTAAAAAGCCTGAATTGAGTGGATGTGGAGGTCATAGCTTCAGAATTAAGGGACGTTCCTTTAGGAAGGAGATGAGGAGGAATTTATTTAGTCAGAGGATGGTGACTCTATAGAATTAATTGTCACAGAAGGCTGTGGAGGCTTTTTGTCAATAGATCTTTTTAAGGCAGAGATTGATAGATTCGTGATTGGTACAGGTGTTAGGGGTTCTGGGGAGAAGGCAGGACAATGGGGTTAGGAGGGAGAGATGGGTCAGCCATGATGGGTCAGCCATGATCGGAGTAAACTTGATGAGCCGAATGAACAAATTCTGTTCCTATCGCTTGTGAAGGATGGAGACTGGGACGGTTGAATGACACGTGCGCAGGTGTCAGCTGAGAGAACAGAGAAATGGCTAGTAGAAATAGAAGTAGAAACATGGAACTGTACCCGCTGGTTTAACAAAAAAGAGACACACTGCCGGAGTAACTCAGCGGCTCAGGCAGCATCCATGGAGAACATGGATAGGTGACATTTCAGGTCGGGACCCTTCGTCAGGCTGATCTTTGTTACACTAGCCTTTACCCTGTTCTATCAGCTAACAGCACCACTGATATAATTCACTCATGCTCAGTCTCCACCCCAGAGCACAGGAGCAGGGCAGAAGGACTTTTCTCGATTTTAATCAATAATGTGGTAAATGTTCATGCATCATTTTGTAAGAAACATGAGATCACTGCAAAATGAGGCGGCCAGAATGGGAGGAGTTATAAATGTAATGTTTGAAGAATAAAGTAGAGCAAAAACAGGGATGGATTTGAAAAGGTCGATGAGAATTTTAATTCACCACATCTCAATTAGAAGACCAAAGTCCGTAAGCAGAGGGATAAAGACACAGCATCAGTTAGGAGAAGCACTCAAACAGATAAGTATTGGGTATTTTTGTAGAAAGTATAAAAATCTCATTTACCTGGAGCTGAAACCATAATCTGACATCTCGTGAGGATCGCAAGCAAGAAGTCATTATGAGAATGCACTGCAAAACAAAAATGAGTTGTTCCTTTAATAATTTCATGCGTAATCCACCACAGTTTAGAACCCCGTCACTTTTCCCTGCTGTCTCAAAATTATTTGCTTTTCATGTACAAATCTAATTCAATTAAAAAAGTTATTACTGCATCTGTTGTCTCCAATCATTTAGGGATTTGGTTGCAGTGAGTCTGTCCTTGCTATCTTTAGCCTCACGATCCACATTGTTCACTTAAAGTATCCGAACATTTTGGATATTGAGCTGAACATTAGCTAAATATATTTCACAGTGTTTCCCCACATGGAACAGAGAGAGAAGATACCTCATCAGTCTGGTGAGTTGTTCATCAAGTTTACTCCAGCTGATTTAAGTTACTGTATTACGATACGATAACACTTTATACATCCGTGGAGGGAAATTGGGATGTCACCTGTTTCCCTTGGAAAATACTCTAGCTTAGTTTATTGTCACGTGTACCGAGGTACAGTGAAGAGCTTTTGTTGCGTGCTAACCAGTCAGCGGAACGACAATACATGATTACAAACCAGCCATCCAGTGTAGATACATGATGAAGGAAATAATTTAGTGCAAGATAATGTCCAGTAAAGTCCGAATAAAGATAGTCCGAGGGTCTCCAATGAGGTAGATAGTAGCTCAGGACCACTCTCCAGTTGGTGGTAGGATGGTTCAGTTGCCTGGTAACAGCTGGGAAGACACTGTCCCTGGATCTGGAGGTGTGTGTTTTCACACTTCTGTGCCTCTTGCCAGATTGGAGAGAAGAGGGAGTGAGACACGACCTTGATTATGCTGGTGTCCTTGCTGAGGTGGTGTGAAGTGTACATGGAGTCAGTGGAAGGGAGGTTGGTTTGTGTGATGTTCTGTGGTGTGTTTCCAGCTTTCTGCAATTTCTTGTGCTCTTGGATGGAGCTGTTCCCAAACCATGCTGTGATGCACTCTTGATACATTTTGAATGAATACAAAAGACGGGTTCCATGAGGGAAGACAAGCATTGATAAAATGCTTTCTGCGGTGCATCTGTTGAAGTTGGTGAGCGTTGTTGGGGACATGCCGAACTTCCTAAGGCTTCTTCGGAAGCAGAGACGGTGGGGGGCTTTCTTGGCCATTGCTTTGACATGGCTGGCCCAGGACAAGTTGCTGAGTACAAAGTCATCTCATTGTTTTCAGTCAATAAGTGTACAGATATATCTCAAAGGTAAAGGAAATAAGCAAAGGATACAAAAGACATTTATTATCACATACACCAAATGGTGCAGTGAAATTTGACTTGCCAATGCAGCACATGAATAAAGATGACACACCATTAAAGAATTTAACAATAAACATAAAAACATCCCCCCACAATGGTTCCAACTGTGGGGGAAGGCAGCAAAGTCCAGTCTGATCCCCTGTTCACCCATAGTCGGGCCTATTGTGGCCTCCGCAGCCAGTCCGGTGTTTTCAGGCCCTCTTGCCTGAAAGCTGGAACTCCGGCGTTGTGTGAACTCTCCTCAGCGGCTTGGAAATGTCTGGAGCGGCCGCTTCCTCCCCGGAGACCGCAGCACCCGAAGTTCTCAGGCCACGCTGGCTGGTGCTCCGACTGGCGATCTCGAATCCCAGGCTCCGCGGTGTTTTAAATCAAGCGCCGCGCTGCGCTGGACGCCCGCCCGCAGCCACAGCTCCTTGGATGTTGGAGTTGGCGGTCACAGCACTCCGGAGCTTACCGCACGGCGACCCGGGCAAGGCATCGCCCGCTCTGTGTCGGTGTCCCAGCGCTGGCCCGCCGCCGAAGCTGTAGTCCCAGCCGGTCCCGACAGGAAAGGAAGCTACAGACCGACGGAAGGCCGCGAGGAGGGGGCGAAGAAGCAGCTCAGAGGGAAGCTGCCTCTCCGACAAGGTAGGGACTGGGAAATAAAGTTTCCCCCTTCCCCTCCCCCCACACACCACATAAAAGACTAGAAGACCTCCAAAACAAACACTTTAACTCACTAAATGTTTTTTTTAAAGGGTGAAAAGACTAACAGCTGCTGGCAGGGCAGCCATACTCGACGGCGCCCCCTACAGTCATATATCTTACCATTATCATGAGTCCTGGGAACCTCTGGCCAACGGCCTCTACAAATGGAGAAGCAGCCGGGATGGTGAGCACAACCTTGGTCCCTTTGCCTGTGCAGATCGCAAACACCAGCCGACAAACTACCCAACAACCCTACCCGGGGATCAGTTAGTGGCCTCATCAGCCACCTCAGAACCCACCACACTGACGTGGATCCCCCCTCTCTACCCCTCCCACTGCCGCTTCCTCTCTCTAACCCCACTCCATTAACATCTTTAGCCCATACCTGTTCCTCTCCATCTACGCCTCTCAGTCCCTATCCCTCGCTCCACCCCCTCTGTCTCCTTCCATCCCCTTTCCTCCTTTGACCCTCTGTCTACCCCCTCCACCCTTTGTCCGGCAACTCCTTCCTCTCCCTCTATCCCCCCCACACCAACTTATTCCTCCTTTTACATCCTTTCATCCTCCTCCTTCTTTGCCCTCCTAGCTCCTTCTACCCCCTTTCCACCTCTTTCTGACCCCCTTCCCTCCTGCTATATCCCCCTCCCAACCCTACTCCTCCCTCTCCCACTACCCCTTTTCCACCTCCTTCCACACTTCCCCAACCGCTTCCCACCCTCCCCCATCCCCTCCCCAGCACTCCTCCCTTCTTTCACCTCCCTTCTCCTAATCCCTGTCCCATTCCCCTCCCATTCAACCCTATTCCATCACCCATGTGTCCACTTCACCCCTTCCTCTCACTCCTCACTCCCACTACCCCTTCCTGCCTCCGCCTCCACATCTCCCACCACCTCTCCCCAACCCATTCTCCCTCCATCCACTCCCCTCTCCCAGCCTCATTCCTCCTTCCCATTCGCTCTCCACCCTATCCTCTCCCTCTCCTCCTCTCCCATCCCCCCTCCCCCTTCTCCATCCCCCTTTCTTCCCTCTCTCCCCCTCCCCCCTTCTCACTCCCCCTCTTCCTACCCTCTCTCTCCTCCCCTCTTACTCCCCATCCAGACCCTCGCCAGTGATCACATTGACAACCCAGACACAGCTCCAACCCTCACCTCCCCCTCTCCCGCCGCCACTCACTGCTTCATGTTCTCCCCCAGCGCCTTCGCTGAGAGACTGGAGCGACTGGGCTTGTTTACTCTGGAGTTTAGAAGGATGAGAGGGGTTCTTATGGAAACATATAAGATTTATAATGGTTTGGACACGATAGAGGCAGGAAACATGTTCCCAATGTTGGGTCCAGAACCAGGGGCCACAGTTTAAGAATAAGGGGCAAGATATTTAGAACAGAGATGAGGAAACACTTTTTCACAGAGAGTTGTGAGTCTGTGGAATTCTCTGCCTCAGAGGGCGGTTCTCTGGATACTCCCCCTGGTGGCCGTGAGGATCCATCACACCCCCATCTCCACACCCACTGCCGCGCCCCCTGGTGACCGTGAGAATCCATCACACCCCCATCTCCACACCCACTGCCGCGCCCCCTGGTGGCCTGGAGGATCCATCACACCCTCATCTCCACACCCACTGCCGCGCCCCCTGGTGGCCGTGAGGGTCCATCACACCCTCATCTCCACACCAACTGCTGCGCCCCCTGGTGATCAGGAGGATCCACCACACCCCCATCTCCACACCCACTGCCGCGCCCCCTGGTGGCCATGAGGATCCATCACACCCTCATCTCCACACCCACTGCCGCGCCCCCTGGCGGCCGGGAGGACTCCTCACCCCTGCCCGAGGCAGAGGGAAAATCCACCACCACTACCTCCTCTCTGCCCGCCCTGACTCCCAGCCTGAAGAAGCGTCTCGACTAGGGTTGCCAACTTTCTCACTCCTAAATAAGGGACAAAAGGTCAAAATACAGGACAAATTCCCGACGGCAACCCGTTGACGGACTCGGCCGTGTCTGGGTGAATGATGAGTGAGGACTGCATACAAAGCCCAGCCGGCGGGCCAGCTGAGGAGGTTTGGCCCGGGTGACGTCGCTTGCATATTCCGGCACCCTGTCCAACTCATGAACCAATGATCAGCCATGAGAAGGAGGAGTGGTGGTGTCAGTGGTAAGCGAAGGTCCGAAGGTCAGACAGCTGGCCAGGCTGCTGACCGACACGGGCAACAGGAGAGGCGCTGCTGCTGCACTCCATGGGCTGTACTACCTCGGGACAGGTGAGGCGGGGCTGGACGCGGCGCTCCAACCCGACAGTCTCTTCGACCTGAGTAGTAGCAGTCAAATACGGGACAAGGGCGGTACTGTATGGGGCAAACCAACTTAGCCCAATATACGGGATGTCCCGGCTAATACGGGACAGTTGGCACCCTAGTCTTGATCCTGAATCGCCACCCGTTCTTCTCACCAGAGATGCTGCATGTCCCGCTGAATTACTACAGCTTTCTATGTCCACCTCCAACCACCACCACCACCGACCCTTCCTGTCCTGGGCCTCCTCCATTCCCATTGGAGTCCACACACAAACTGGAGGAACATCACCTCATATTTCACTTGGGTAGCTGACAACCCAACGGTTTTACATTGAATTTCCAATTTTAGGTAACTAATCTAATCACCCCACCACCCTCCCCCCGCCTTATTTCCCTGTCCCCCTCTCCCTTGCCCTTTGTCCCACCTGGATTTGTTCCTATTTCACCTTCTGCCTACATTCCTTCCTCTGGCTTCACAGAGTGAACTCTTCATTCCTTTTATCTCACACCTTTTGACTTTGCATCATCTTTGACCAATGATCTGCCTATCAACCCCTCCCTTGCTAGTGTTCATCTCTTTCTGTCTGCCGAAGGGTCTCGACCCAAATCATCACCTATTCCTTCTGTCCAGAGATGCTGTCTGTCCCACTGAGTTACACCACTTTATGTCTATATTTGGCATAAACCAACATCTGCAGTTCCTTCCTACATATTTCACCTCTTACCTGCCAGGCTTTCTCCTGCCTCTCCTCTCTGCCAGATTTCTACCCCCCTGCCAAATCAGTCCGAAGAAGGGTCCTGGCACAAAACCTCACCTATCCATGTTCTCCACAGATGCTGCCTGACCCGCTGAGTTACTCCAGCACTCTGTGAAACGTCACCTATCCATGTTCTCCAGAGATGCTGCCTGACCCGTTGAGTTACAGCATAACATGGGATGAGTATTCCATTACACTCCTGACGAGTGCCTTGCATTTTTCACCATTGACACAACCATTTTTCCAATGTAATTTTCTACAGTATGAGGTTTCTTAGGAATGCATGTGTGGAAGAAAATATGAATATCCTTTCTTACTTAATTTAGGTAAAATCAAAGGTAGACATAAAATGCTGGAGTAACTCAGCAGGTGAGGCAGCATCTCTGGAGAGAAGGAATTGGCGACATTTCGGGTCGCCACCGGACAGCTTGGCATCCAAGGGGCGGGTCCTCTTTCTCCTGTCGCCGGGCGGGAAGCGGGAAGGACTGACTCTGAACGCAGTCCTGGCAGCGGCCATGACTCAACACCAGGTGCTGCTCCAGCCAGATCCATGCCCCCCGCCCCCCGCAGTGGGTCCTCGCTTCCCCCCCACACCCGCCGGGCACGATAGGGACAGTTTATACAAACCTGTACACCTTTGTAGTGGGAGGAAACCCTAGTCCTAACCCTGACTCTAGGTTGATAGGCTAGCGTGTGTGGGATAGTGTGCCTGGGATCGCTGGTCGGTGCGGACTCGGTGGGCCGAAGGGCACTATATCTCTGAACTAAATGTGACACAGGGGCCCCAGGGGTTGGACTCCACCCCAATGTTCTGCCTGCTCCTCATGGGAACTAAACTGTTGGCCACGAGTTGTCCCAGAGGCAGATCTCTCTTCCAATGGTCTCTCCAAACCCCCAGAGGCAACGGGCTTATCAACTGGGTACAGGCAATGTTGTCAATGTACCACTGCCACCCATCTGCTCTGGCCACTGAGTCTAAATACCCACCACCCATTTTGAAGCAAGGCGACGGGGTGGGGGGGGGGGGTGGGGGGAGGAGATGGGGGGTGTTGTTCCCACAGTCTGCATTTATCCCATTGTCAATGATTAGGTCTTTGTGCAGCACTATTAGTGGGATCTAGCTGTCACAGGCTGGGACCATAAATGGGGTGCAGTCAGGGAAAGTAGGGGGGGGAGGGGGTGTGTTGGGGGGTTGGAGATTGGGAGGAGGGGGAGAGGGGGATGTGAGGGGAGGGGAGGGAATGGAGAAGGGGGAGACGAGTGGAGCAGGGTGAATGAAAGAAGGGGGAGTGGGGAGGGGAGAAGGTTAGGGGGGGAGTGGAGAAGGAAGGATTGGGGCGGGAGGAGGAAAGAGGGGGGTGGGAGGAAGGAAGAGGGGGGTGGACACTTCGGGTCGAGACCCTTCTTCACACTGAAGTCAGGGGAATGGGCGGGACAATGAATGAATGTAGGTGGAGACAGTAAGACTAGTGGGAGAACTGTGAAGGGGGAGGGGATGGAGAGGGAATGCAAGGGCTATCTGAAGTTGGAGAAGTCTATGTTCATGCCGCTGGGGTGTAAACTACCCAAGCGAAATATGGAATCCTCATATAACACGGCATTATATAGGTAGATACAAAATGCTGGAGTATTTCAGCGGGTCAGGCAGCATCTCTGGAGAGAAGGAATGGGTGACATTTCGAGTCAAGATCTTTCCTCAGACAGACATTATATATGCGACTCCCTAATCCCGGGTACCAGGAAAAGGTTTCCCCCTGGTTGAATAAGTTCGAACAGCTAACAGTGACCCCCTTTTTCTTTGAGTCTGGGATGAGGAATAATGGTCCACCTCTCTCAAAACCAAAGAGATCGATTTCAGATGGGAGACACCACTGAGTCACGCCTGACCATAGCTACTAGACCAGCAACAGCGAAGGAAAAAGGAGAAACTAGACTAAGTGGGACCCGTTGGGTCTCATGTTCACATGGGAGGGCTCCCAACACAATATTCCTCCTCTTCACCAATTCCAAAATTAGTGGCCAGTGGTTGGGGGGGGGCTTTCTGGAGCACTAGTATGGACATTGTGGGCTGAAGGGACTGGTTTCAAGAGGACTAGTATGGACATTGTGGGCCAAAAGTATAAGTAAAATGGCGGCGCGACTACAGCGGCCTCTCCCAGTGAAAGTTTGGCGATTTCGCGGGTTTTGGGAGTAAGTGGTGTGTATGAAGAGTGTGTGTCGGAGGAGTATGTGTGTGTGTGCGTAAGTACAAGCGGCAGGTTCTTTTAAACATCGGCAACAAGGCTTCGTGGTACAACATTACCTTATGGGGCGTCCTGGTGGAACTGAAACTTCTGCGTCGCGTAGGCCCACGGAGGTGCGCAGGCCCATGGAGAACCGCGGCTGCACCCGCACCGGGAACAACGCTGGTGGGGAAACACCAGCACCGGGAACAACGCTGGTGGGGAGGTGCGCAGGCCCACAGAGGCGTGCAAGCCCATGGAGAACCGCGGCTGCACCAGCACCGGGAACAACGCGGGTGGGGAGGTGGGGACGCCCACGGGCAGCCGCGGCTGCACCAGCACCAGGAACAACGCTGGTGGGGAGGTGCGCAGGCCCATGGAGAACCGCGGCTGCACCCGCACCGGGAACAACGCTGGTGGGGAGGTGCGCAGGCCCACCGTGGAGAGCCTCCCAATGAAGCGTGAAGAACTGCTGTATCTACGTCCTAATGGAGACCTGGCTGAATCAGAACATCACAGACGCTACGATCCAGTTGGAGGGACTTATGCTACACAGAGCTGGTAGAGTAGCTTCGCTAGCTGGTGAGGCAAGAGGAGGGGGACGGGTTGTGTATGTGAACAGATCCTGGTGCCGGGATGCTGTTGTGTTTTCCACTTACTGCTCACCCCACGTGGAGCTAATGACTGTGAAATGCCGACCCTTCTACATACCCAGGGAGCTAGCGGCAATCTTCATAACGGCCGTCTATGTACCACCGAGCGCGGACGTGAAGGATGCTATGACACAGCTATACAACAACATCAGTGAGCAGCAGAGGGAACATCTTCATGGCAGCTGGGGATTTCAACCAGGCAAGTCTTACTTCTGTCCTGCCTAAATTCTACCAGCATGTGAACATTGCAACCAGGGGAAAGAACAAACTAGATCTGGTGTACACCAACATTAAAGAAGCATATAGAGCAGCCCCCCTCCCCCATATCGGCAACTCTGCCCACCTAGCGGTTATGCTCACACCTTCATACAGACCCAGGGTGAAAGAGGACAGGCCAACGGTCAAGGAAGTCACAACATGGCCACAGGGAGCTACCGAGGCACTACAGGACTGTTTCAAAACCACACAGTGGGCCATCTTCAGAGAGGCAGCAACAGATGACAGTGGCATCAACCTCCAAGAATACACAGAATCTGTCATCGACTACATCAATAAATGCATTGAGGATGTCACGGTGGTAAAAACCGTCAGGAGGCGTGCCAATCAGAAACGTTGGCTAACTGGGGAAGTGTGTTCCCTACTGAGAATCCGGAATGCTGCATTTAAATCTGGAGACAACGCAGCATACAAACTGGCAAGGAGTAACCTATCCCGGGGGATCAGGGAAGCGAAGAGGTTGTATGGACAAAAACTTAATAGCCACTTCACAAATGACAAAGACACACGTCGCTTATGGCAGGGATTTCATACCATCACTGACTACAAGCACCCCTCCCCCCACTGCAGATATGCCAAATCGACCCCTCTCTACAAGATGAACTGAACCAGTTCTACACACGGTTTGAGGTTACAAACAGCACCCAGACACGTGCACTACTGCCATCTCCCAGTGACCAGTCACTCAGGCTGTCCGCAGCCGGAGTTAAAAAGGCCTTTGCCAGCATCAACCCACGCAAAGCCGCAGCGCTGGACAACATTCCTGGATGTGTTCTAGGAGACTGCGCCGAGCAACTGAAAGATGTCTTCACAGACATTTTTAACACCTCACTCAGCCAGGCAGTAGTGCCCAACTGTCTTAAGAGAGCCACCATCGTTCCTGTCCCGAAGAAACCAAACCCAGCCTGCCATAATGACTTTCGAGCAGTGGCTCTAACACCCATAGTAACGAGTGTTTTGAGCAACTGGTTATGCAGCATATCAAAAATAGCCTACCTGCCAACCTAGACCCACTGCAGTTTGCCTACAGAGCCAACCAATCCACAGAGGACGCAGTCTCAACAACACTGAACCTCGTACTGCCACACCTTGATCGGAAAAATACTTATGCCAGGATCCTCTTCAGACTTCAGCTCTGCTTTTAACACAATCATTCCGCAGCAGCTGGTGGAGAAGTTGGAGTTATTGGGGGTTGATGCTGGCACATGTGATGCTGGCACGCTGGGTCCTGAACTTTCTATCGCAACGGCAGCAGACAGTCAGGGTGGGCAGTAGGACATCAAAAACCATAGCCGTGAGCACTGGCTCGCCCCAAGGCTGTGTCCTAAGCCCCCTGCTGTTTAGTCTGCTTACACACGACTGTACTGCTAGACTCAACAACAACTTCATCAACAAGTTCATTGATGACACAACAGTGGTGGGTCTCATCAGTGACAATGATGAGTCGGCGTACAGGATGGAGGTGGAGCTGCTCACAGGATGGCGCAAATCCCACAACCTCATTCTCAAGGTGGGAAAAACAAAGGAGATGGTGGTTGACTTCAGGAGGGCAGGAAAATAATGCCATTCACCTCTGCACATCGATGGAGCTGATGTGGAAAGGGTCAGCAGAGTGAAGTTCCTAGGACTCCACCTGTCAGATGACCTGACGTCCACGACCAACACCACAGCACTGGTCAAGAGAGCCCAGCAGCGACTACACCCTCTCCGAAGACTACAGAAAGCAGGTCTCCCCACTGCACACCTACGAACTTTTTATAGGGGGACAATCGAGAGCACATTAACCTACGGCATCACTTCCTGGTTCGGGAGCTGCAAAGCGTACGAACGGCACCAACTAGACAGGATTGTGAAGACCGCCAGCAGGATTATTGGTGCTCCACTCCCTTTCCTGCTGGACATAGACAGGAAGAGATGTATCAACAGAGCCATCTCCATCATCAAAGACCCCTACCACCCATCACATCACATATTCTCCATCTTGCCATCTGGGAAGAGGTACAGGAGCATCAGCTGCAAAACCAGCAGGATGCTCCTCAGCTTCTTCCCGCAGGCTATAAGACTGATAAATGGACTTTGCCCCCTGCCAAAGTATCGCGCACCAACACACTGAAGCAGAGCCATTGTCGTGCCGCTGCCGATTGGAACTCATGATGATATATGTAGTTTTATTTATTTATTTATTTTTTACCGCACACTGAATGGACACTGGTTGAGCAACGTTTTTTGTTTCCTCTGGGTATGTAAGTACTCAGGTAAATGATAATAAAGATTTTCAATTTCAAAAGGATTATTGGGCTGGCAGCTCAATCACTCAGAACCCGGTGTGCTGGCAGCTCAGTCACTCAGGCCTGGTGGGCTGGCAGCTCAGTCACTCAGGCCTGGTGGGCTGGCAGCTCAGTCACTCAGGGCTGGTGGGCTGGCAGCTCAGTCACTCAGGCCCGGTGGGCTGGCAGCTCAGTCACTCAGGCCTGGTGGGCTGGCAGCTCAGTCACTCAGGTCTGGAGGGATGGCAGTTCAGTCACTCGGGCCTGGTGGGCTGGCAGCTCAGTCACTCAGGCCTGGTGGGCTGGCAGCTCAGTCACTCAGGCCTGGTGTACTGGCAGCTCAGTCACTCAGGGCTGGTGGGCTGGCAGCTCAGTCACTCAGGCCTGGTGGGCTGGCAGCTCAGTCACTCAGGCCTGGTGGGCTGGCAGCTCAGTCACTCAGGTCTGGAGGGATGGCAGTTCAGTCACTCAGGGCTGGTGGGCTGGCAGCTCAGTCACTCAGGGCTGGTGGGCTGGCAGCTCAGTCACTCAGGGCTGGTGGGCTGGCAGCTCAGTCACTCAGGTCTGGTGGGCTGGCAGCTCAGTCACTCAGGTCTGGTGGGCTGGCAGCTCAGTCACTCAGGGCTGGTGGGCTGGCAGCTCAGTCACTCAGGGCTGGTGGGCTGGCAGCTCAGTCACTCAGGGCTTGTGGGCTGGCAGTTCAGAAACTGCTAGAAAATCTGCCCAAAGCAGGCGAGAGACTGTGAGAGAGAAGGGGAGAGGGTGGAGAATCAATTTTAGACATTTTTCATCTTTTTCTGCATATCACAGCAATGAAGGAGGAAAGTCTATCCTGGTCTGGATCTCACAGGGAGCCAATAAAGGGAGGGAGAAAAATACTGGGGTGAGGTTTAATACTTGCAGGGGGAAATATAGGAAACATAGAAACATGGAAAATAGGTGCAGTAGGAGGCCATTCAGCCCTTCGAGCCAGCACCGCCATTCATTGTAATCATGGCTGATTGTCCCCTATCAATAACCCACGCTTGCCTTCTCCCCATATCCTTTGACTCCACTAGCCCCTGGAGCTCTATCTTAACTCTCTCTTAAATCCATCCAGTGATTTGGCCTCCACTGCCTACTGTGGCAGGGAATTCCATAAATTCACAACTCTCAGGGTGAAAACGTTTTTTCTCACCTCAGTCTTAAATGACCTCCCCTTTATTCTAAGACTGTGGCCCCTGGTTCTGGACTCGCCCAACATTGGGAACATTCTTCCTGCATCTAGCTTGTCCAGTCCTTTAATAATTTATATGTTTTATAAGATCCCCCTCATCCTTCTAAACTCCAGTGAATACAAGCCTAGTCTTTTCAATCTTTCCTCATATGACAGTCTCGCCATCCCAAGGATCAATCTCGTGAACCTACGCTGCACTGCCTCAATCTCAAGGATGTCCTTCCTCCAATTAGGAGACCAAAACTGTACACAATACTCCAGATGTGGTCGCACCAGAGCCCAATACAACTGCAGAAGAACCTCTTTACTCCTATACTGAAATCCTCTTGTTATGAAGGCCAACATTCCATAAGCTTCCTTCACTGGCTGCTGTACCTGTAAGCCAACTTTCAGTGAACGGTGTACAAGGATGCCCAGGTCTCCCTGTACCTCCCCCTTCCCTAACCTAACCCCATTGAGATAATAATCTGCCCCCTTGTTTTTGCCGCCAAAGTGGATACCCTCACATTGATCTATATTATACTGCATCCGCCACACATCTGCCCACTCACTCAACCCTTGTCATCCGGGCATTGTCGTGGATGTCGAGGTTTACCGTCTTCAGCAAAGATACTAGAGGAGCAAGATAGGCCACTCCTCCTCTAGTATCTTTGGTCTGCAGCAGCATTATGCGAGGCTCCATCCAATCGAACGTAGTCTCCCGACCCCACCACCACCAATCGCCGATCTCCGGCAACAGATTGGCAATCATCCCCATTGGTGTTTCCTCCTTCTCGCACGGCTGGCGGCACATCTGGTAGTGGAGCTCGGCACCGCGCCGGGGCAAGGACTGCCCAATGTGCAGCTCCATTAGGCCGCAGGGCAAGGTGGTGCCATTTACCTCCAGTTCCTCGTCCTCTTCCTCGTCCTCGTCCATCTCCTCGCTTAGCTTGGCGTAGCAGAAGCCCATCATCTTCTGCTCCCCATCACCTTGCATCGGTCACAGTCCTGCCGTGGTCCCCAGCGGGTGTAGAGCTGGACCATGTGCCGGGAAGAGCCCAAGTTCACCCTCAGGCTCCGGTTTGACAAAATGCTCTGCGTCACCCCTTGGTGGGACACGTAAAGCAGAGACGAGTCCTGCACATCCACCTGGTAGGCAGCTAGGATGGAATCAACTGACTTGCACAGGTACAGGCCCATGTCTGAGGTCCATGCCTTGCTCATGATCAAGGAGCCTCGCTGTAGATTGGCTCGGCTTCCCAGTTTGCCCATCGGCCCGCGGTACGCCCTCAAGTGCCCGGGTCCGATGGAGGTGCGGGGTTTGGCTTGAGGCTGGCTGAGGTCCTGGTACTGTCAGTAGACGGAGCCTTCCGGTGCTTCAGTGGCAGCCGGGCAACGCAGGCTGAGTGGGTAGTTTGACAGGAAGGCCAGGGAGCAGGGGGCTGTGCCCGAGCAGTTAGCCAAGTTGTCCTCCTGTTTCATGAAGTTGGGCAAGCCGCCCTTTAGAACCAGCATGCCCAGTCAAAAGCTGTATCGTGTCTCTGCACATCGTACTTCACTGATGGTTCGTCCAGTTGACTGTGGGCTGGAGCAGGGACGTAACTGGCACCACATCAATGCCTCCCCTGACCTCATCAATGGGCCCCTTGTGACTCCCCGTGAACTCATGAATGGACCCAAGTGACATCATCAATGGGACCCAAGTTCAGCTGAGTTAAAAAGTGCTTCTTCTTGTCAAGGGGGTGGGGGGGGGGCGAAGTGGGAGGAGATTAAATTGTTCGTCGTCATGCAGACTTGTCATAGAGCCGCCACAGAATGTGTGTGTGTCCCCCCCAAGTTCTCAAAGCGATTTACTCTGCTCTGAGCCGTCTGTCCCCGCGGTCGGGGTGAATCACCCTGGGTGGGTGTCAGGGTCCGAGGGTCGGGGGGAATCACCCTGGTGTGAGGGTTGGGATCCGATGGCGGTGCAGTCAGTGACTGTGGGACGCTCCCGCCGGTGGAGACGGAGGAGTGAGAGAAGGGGAGAGAGGGAAGGGGGAGGGGGGGGAGAGAGGATGGGAAGAGAGAAGGGGGAGAGAGAGAGAGCAGGAAGGGAGAGGGGAAGGGGAGGGGGAGAGAAGGGAGGGGGGGGAGAGATGAGTGGAGAGAGAAGAGGAGAGAGAGAAGGGGGAGACAGGAGCGTGGGGGTCCTTTTCCCACACAAGCCATAGGTGACTGGGCAACCTGAACGCAAGCACCAAGTTGAAAGCTGCCGACGGTGCCCATCCCTCGGGACAGCCCCACTCTCCCACGACCACCCTTCACGGACTGCGGGTCGGGTGGAGCAGAGGTATGGGACAATGTCCATCCCTTCACAGTGATGTGATGGACGCTGGGGTCTGGACCAATCGCTGACAAGTCCCGCCCCCCCGCAACGTCATGTCCGTTATTGGACGTTTCTGTGAACGGCAGTCGGTCCGTTGGCGTGTAGGCGACGCCGCCTTTCGGTTAGGTGGCGTTTGGACAGAGCGGCCATTCAGTAAGTTTGCTTTTTGGCGACGCAGCTTTTCGGTTCGTTGGCTTTTAGGCGTCCCGCCCTTTCGGTTAGTTTGCATTTAGGTGTCCCATCCTTTCGGTTAGTAAGTGTTTCGTGTTCGTACTCTTTCAGTTTATTGGCGTTTCGGCCTCGTTTCCAATCGGTTCTTTGGCTTCGACTTCTTTGCTTCGGCTTCTCGTCCGTCGGCGCCACGTCCGGGTACAGTCAATAGATCTTTTTAAGGCATAGATAGATAGATTCTTGATTAGTACAGGTGTGAGGGGTTCTGGGGAGAAGGCAGGAGAATGGGGTTAGGAGGGAGAGATGGGTCAGCCATGATCAGAGTAAACCTGATGAGCCGAATGACCAAATTCTGCTCCTATCACTTGTGAACGGTTGGAGACTGGGATGATTGAATGATACGTGTGCAGGTGTCAGCTGAGAGAACAGAGAAATGGCTAGTAGAAATAGATGTAGAAACAAGGAACTGTACCCGCTGGTTTAACAAAAAAGAGACACACTGCTGGAGTAACTCAGCGGCTCAGGCAGCATCCATGGAGAACATGGACAGGTGACATTTCCGGTCGGGACCCTTCTTCAGGCTGATCTTTGTTACATCTCCCAGATTTACCTGTTGATATTCATTAGCCTTTACCCTGTTCATTCAGATAACAGCACCACTTATATCATTCACTCATTGTCAGTCTCCACCCAAGAGCAGGGCAGAAGGACTTTCCTCCATTTTATTAAATAATGTGGTAAATGTTCATGCATCATTTTGTAAGAATCATAAGATCACTGCAAAATGCGGCGGCCAGAATGGGAGGAGTTACAAATGTAAAGGTTGAAAAATAGAGAACAGCAAAAACAGGGAGGGATTTGAAAAGGTCGATGAGAATTTTAGAAACATAGAAAAATAGGTGCAGGAGTAGGCCATTTGGCCCTTCGAGCCTGCACCACCATTCAATGTGATCATGGCTGATCATCCAACTCAGTATCCCGTACCTGCCTTCTCTCCATACCCCCTGATCTCTTTAGCCACAAGTGCCACATCTAACGCCCTCTTAAATATAGCCAATGAACTGGCCTCAACTACCTTCTGTGGCAGAGAATTCCAGAGACTCACCACTCTCTGTGTAAAGAATGTTTTCCTCATCTCGGTCCTAAAGGAATTCCCCCTTATCCTTAGACTGTGACCCCTTGTTCTGGACTCCCCCAACATCAGGAACAATCTTCCAGCATGTCCAACCCCTTAAGAATTTTGTAAGTTTCTATAAGATCCCCCCTCAATCATCTAAATTGCAGCGAGTACAAGCCGAGTCTATCCAACCTTTCCTCATATGAAAGTCCTGACATCCCAGGAATCAGTCTGGTGAATCTTCTCTGTACCCCTTCTATGGCAAGGATGTCTTTCCTCAGATTTGGAGACCAAAACTGTACGCAATACTCCAGGTGTGGCCTCACCAAAACCATGTACAACTGCAGTAGAACCTCCCTGCTCCTATACTCAAATCCTTTCGCTATGAATGCTAACATACCATTTGCTTTCTTCACTGCCTGCTGCACCTGCATGCCTACTTTCAATGACTGGTGTACCATGACACCCAGGTCTCGTTGCATCTCCCCTTTTCCTAATCTGCCACCATTCAGATAATAGTCTACCCTCATGTTTTTGCCACCAAAGTGGATAACCTCACATTTATCCACATTATACTGCATCTGCCATGCATCTGCCCATTCACTCAGCCTATCCAAATCACCCTGCAGCCTCCAAGCATCCTCCTCACACCTAACTATACCCCCCAGCTTGGTGTCATCTGCAAACTTGGAGATGTTGCATTGAATTCCCTCGTCCAAATCATTAATATATATTGTAAATAGCTGTGGTCCCAGCACTGAGCCTTGCGGTACCCCACTAGTCACTGCCTGCCATTCTGAAAAGGACCCGCTTACTCCTACCCTTTGCCTCCTGTCTGCTAGCCAGTTCTCTATCCACATCAATAATGAACCCCCAATACCGTGTGCTTTAAGTTTATATGCTAATCTCTTATGCGGGACCTTGTCGAAAGCCTTCTGAAAGTCTAGATATAACACATCCACTGGTTCTCCCTTATCCACTCTACTAGTTACATCCTCGAAAAATTCTATCAGATTTGTCAGACATGATTTACCGTTCGTAAATCCATGCTGACTTTGTCCAATGATTTCACCACTTTCCAAATGCGCTGCTATCCCATCTTTAATAACTGACTCTAGCAGTTTCCCCATTACCGATATTAGACTAACTGGTCTGTAATTCCCCGCTTTCTCTCTCCCTCCTTTTTTAAAAAGTGCGATTACATTAGCTACCCTCCAATCCTCAGGAACTACTCCAGAATCTAAGGAATTTTGAAAAATTATCACTAATGCATCCACTATTTCTGTGGCTACCTCCTTGAGTACTCTGGGATGCAGACTATCTGGCCCTGGGGATTTATCGGCCTTCAATCCGTTCAATTTACCCAACACCACCTCCCGGCTAACCTGGATTTCACTCAGTTCCTCCATCTTATTTGACCCCCGTTCCACTGCTATTTCCGGCAGATTATTTATGTCTTCCTTAGTGAAGACAGAACCAAAGTAGTTATTTAATTGGTCTGCCATGTCCTTGTTCCCCATTATCAATGCACCTGTTTCTGACTGCAAGGGACCAACATTTGTTTTAACTAGTCTCTTTCTCTTCACATATCTGTAAAAACGTTTGCAGTCAGTTTTTATGTTCCCTGCCAGTTTCCTTTCATAATCTATTTTCCCGTTCCTAATTAAGCCCTTTGTCCTCCTCTGCTGGATTCTGAATTTCTCCCAGTCCTCCGGTAGGCTGCTTTTTCTGGCAAATTTGTATGCCTCATCTTTTGTTTTTATACTGTCCCTGATTTCCCTTGTTATCCATGGATGCACCACCTTCCCCGATTTATTCTTTTGCCAAACTGGTATGAACAATTTTTGTACTTCATCCATGCAGTCTTTAAATACCTTCCATTGCACATCCACTGTCAACCCTTTAAGAATCACCTGCCAGTCTATCTTGGCCAATTCACATCTCATACCTTCAAAGTTACCTTTGTTCAAGTTCAGAACCCTTGTTTCTGACTTAATTTTGTCACTCTCTATCCTAATGAAGAACTCAACCATATTATGGTCACTCTTGCCCAAGGGGCCACGCACAACAAGACTGCTAACTAACCCTTCCTCATTAATCAATACCCAGTCTAGAATAGCCTACTCTCTCGTTGGTTCCTCCACATGTTGGTTGAGAAAACTATCCCGCATACATTCCAAGAAATCCTCTTCCTCAGCACCCCTGCCAATTTGATTCACCCAATCTACATGCAGATTGAAGTCACCCATTATAACCGTGTTAGCCTTGTTGCACACATTTCTAATTTACTGTTTGATGTCATCCCCAACTCCAATACTACTGTTAGGTGGCCTGTACACAGCTCCCACTAACATTTTCTGCCCCTTAAAGTTTTGCAGCTCTACCCATATCGATTCCACATCCTCCACGCTAATGTCCTTCCTTTCTATTGCATTAATCTCCTCTCTCACCAGCAACGCTACCCCACCTCCTTTTCCTTTTCTGTTTAATTTCTTTTATTAGAAGTAATCAATTTACAATAGTGTAAACATTGTACAAACATCAACTTAATTCCATATTTTTTTAAATAACCCGTTGAAAGTTATTATCTTCTATTTTTTTAGGAAATACAGATAAGGATAGAGTAGTTTTAAATCAATAAGAGAGTGATTAAATAATAATTTGATTATATAAAAGAGAAAAAAAAATAGAGAAAGGAAAAAAGGTTAACAAAAAGTGAAAAGATATTATATATATATATATAAATGAAAATCAACAAAATATATTGTATCTAAAACTATTACAAATAATAATATCAATGAAGACATGCCTATTAATCCTAGTATAAGAATATGTTATTCTCATCAAGTCCCGCAGGGTACCCGTCAAGCTGTGATGTCAAGAACAGCTACTTCTCTAGATACTGTATATATGGAGACCATATTTGTTCGAAGGTATTATATTTGTCCAATAGGACAAATCTGATTCTTTCTAATTCATTTCTGCTGCCCACATTTTAATTGTGGGGGTTAATGTTCCCTTCCAAAATTTCAATATGATTTTTTTCCCTATTATCAAACAGTAATCAAAGAAATGTCTTTGATTTACTGTAAGTACCGAATTTGAATCCAAAATTCCAAGTATTAATAACTTTGGGTCTGGATCCAATCTAATTTTAAGAACCTCAGAAATAACCTTAAAAATTTCTGTCCAGTAGTGATTCAATTTGGGACATGTAGCAAAACTGTGTGTTAAATTTGCTTCTAAATTCTTACATTTATCACAAATTGAAGAGAGATTGGGAAAGATACTATTTAATTTAGTTTTTGAATAACGTAATCTATATAATACTTTGAATTGTATCAATGTATGTCTGGCATTTAACGAACACCGATGTATTTGCTGTAAACTTTCTTCCCAATTTTCTTTTGTTATGGATAAACCAATTTCATTCTCCCATGCTTGACGATATGTTTCAGTTGTTGGATTCTCCTTATCCAAAATTATGTTATATATATAGGCTATTAATTTTTCTGTATTTGGGTGCAAATTAAACAAATCATCTAATAATCCTGGTACTTTATTTTTATAATCTTGTGTGTTGGATTTTATATAATCTCTAATTTGTAAGTACCTAAACAAGTGTTGCGGAGACAATCCGTAGATATCTTGTAACTCTTGGAATAAAAGAAATTTTCCTTTTCTATAAAGGTGCTCTATCCTTTTAATTCCTAAATCATCCCAATGTCTAAACCCTCCATCCAATATAGAGGGTTTAAATAATGGGTTATTCGTTATTGGTAGTCTGAGTGAGAGATTATCTAGCTGTAAAGTCTTAACTATTTGTTTCCAAATACGTCTATTATTATAAATTATAGGGTTGGCCCTATAAATTTTTTTTTGTACTTCCTTTGGGGCAAAGAGAATCGAGCCTACATTATAAGGTAAACAATCTTCCTTTTCCATCTTTAACCACATTGGTTCATGATCCATATTTACCCACCAAAAATTCATATTCTTAATCTGGACTGCCCAAAAATAATATAAAAAATTTGGAAGTGCTAGTCCTCCGTTTATCTTAGATTTACATAAATTTTTTTACTTATTCTATGATTTTTATAATCCCAAATAAAACTATAAATAATATTATCTTTTTTTTTTTAAAGTCTTTGGGAGAAAAAAAGGAATAGCCTGAAACAAATATAATAATTGTGGTAAAAACACCATCTTTATAGCATTTATTCTACCAATCATGGATATAGGAAGTGTTTTCCAATACAGAATATTTTTTTTAAGTTTATCTAATAATAGAGGGTAATTAGATTTAATTAGTGAATTATAAGATTTAGTTACATTAATTCCTAAATATTTAAATTTGTCTGTAACTATTTGTAATGGATATTGTTGTAATATATTTAAATTAATTCCTGTTATAGGCATAATATCACTTTTGTTCCAATTAATCCTAAATCCTGAAAATGTGCCAAATTTAGTTATAACATTAAACAGCTTAGGTATACTAATTTCCGGTTTTGTAATATAAATCAAAACGTCATCTGCATATAAAGATATTTTGTTAGTTGTTGTGTTAGTATTATAGCCATAGATTTCAGGTTCAGATCTGATTCTTTCCGCCAAAGGCTCTATCATCAAAGCAAATAGTAAAGGCGATAACGGACATCCCTGTCTACATCCCCTAGAGAGCTTAAATTTAGCTGATAATATTTGATTAGTTAAGATTCTTGCCGTTGGATTCAAATATAAAATTCTTATCCATTTACAGAATCTATCCCCCAATTGAAACTTTTCCATTATATTAAATAAATATAACCATTCCACCTGATCGAATGCCTTTTCTGCATCTAGCGATACAACTGCTAATTCCCTGTCCCGTACTTTTTTTGAATATATAATATTAAACAAGCGTCTGAGATTATGGGATGAATAGCGTTTTGGAATAAAACCTGTTTGATCATGATGTATTAATTTAGAAATCACTAAACTTAATCTCTGAGATAAAACTTTAGTTAATATTTTTTGGTCTGTATTTAGAAGTGCGATCGCTCTATATGATCCTGGATCTTCCAAATCCTTATCTACCTTAGGAATGAGTGTAATTGTGGATTCGTTTAAAGATTCTGGTAATTTGCCTTGTTCATATGCATATCTATATACTGTATATAATCTTGGGGAAATTAGGTCTAGAAATTTTTTATAAAATTCTGCACTCAGGCCATCAGGGCCCGCTGCTTTTCCATTCTTTAACGAACTAATTGATTCTTCAATATCTTTTACTGTTATTTCAGCGTTTAACAAATGTCTACCTTCCTGATCTAGACTGTTAATTTGACACTCTTGTAGGAATGTTTCCATACCAACTGTTTGTCCTGTTAATTTAGATGAATAAAGATTTTGATAATATTGTAGAAATCTATCATTAATATCTTTTGGTATCGTCAATATATTTCCATCCGCAGATCTAATTCAATGTATCAATTTTTCATCTTCTAATTTTCTAAGTTGTCGTGCTAGCAGTTTTTGTGGTTTGTCTCCAAACTCAAAGTGCACTTGTTTGGTTTGTTGAAATAGTTTAATGACTTGGTTAGAATATATTTTATTTAGTCTATATTTTGCTATTGCAATTTTATTACTTAGCTCTTTAGAAGAGCGTTTTATGTTTTCACTATCTAGTTGTTTTATCTCATTTTCTAACCTTTGTTCCATCTTTCTATTTTCTTTATTAAAATAAGCCTGTGCTGATATTATTGCACCACGCATAAATGCTTTAAATGTGTCCCAGAGTAACGATGGTGAAATCTCAGGTTTGTCATTAGTTTCAAAAAATAGTTTAATCTGTTCCATTACATGTTTACAACAGTCCTTATCCTTTAATATCTGGGGATTAAATCTCCAAGTAGTCGTTTTATTAAGTATATCTTTTAGTTTTATCTTGAATGTTAGTGGCGCATGATCTGAAATAATAATATTATGATATTTTGCGTCATACGTAAAAGGTAGTAATTTTGAATCTATTAAAAAATAATCTATCCTAGAATAGGTTCCATATACGGGCGAAAAAAACGAGTATTCTCGTCCGGATGGATTATCTAGTCTCCAAAAATCCTTAACATTCGATGTATTAATAAAAGAATTTATAAGTTTACTTGAATTAGAGGTAGCTTTCCTTTTTGTAGAAGACCTGTCTAGGTAGCTATCTAAGGTGCAATTAAAATCACCCCCAATAACTAAATTATATTGAGTGGAAATAGGAATATTATTAAATATTTTCTTAAAAAATAGTGGGTTATCAAAATTAGGGGCATATGTATTCACCAAAATTATTTTCTGTGAATATAATTCCCCTGTAATTATTACATATCTACCCTCTTTGTCCTCTATTATAGAACTTTGTTTAAAAGGTATACCTTTACAGATAATTATTGCAACTCCTCTAGATTTGTGTATAAATGAAGAGTGATATACCTTGGAAATCCATTTTGCTGTTAATCTATGTTGAGCATCTCTTTTAAGATGAGTCTCTTGAAGGAAGATCACGTCTGATTTCAATCTGTTCAACTGTGCTAGCACCTTTCCCCTTTTAATTGGTTCATTAATTCCCTTAACATTCCAACTACAGAAGGTAATTCCACCCCCCCCAGTCTTCACATTCATGTCTTGCATTTTACTGTTAGGGTGGTTTTTTTTGGAGTAGCCTTCTCGACCCCTCCAGCCCAGCGGTATACCCAAACGCCAACCCGATGAGAATTTCTATCCTCAGTAATCCATATACATATCTTCTTAAAGCAATTATACAATATCGCTCATAACTACATTCATATAATATATAACATAAAATCACATATTTAATATATAAGAAAAAATACAAAGTGTAATTAAAAAAAGAGAAAAGGGTGTTAACAGGGTGCCCAGAAAAAAAAGAAACTACACTGATATATTGTGTAGTGTGCATTAGTGAGAGCCACACTAGCGTGGCTATTAATCTACTGACTTCCGTTTTTTTAAAAAAAGATGTTAAATGTTCCAGCTCCTGTCTATAATGCTGTGTATATTGGGGTGGTGTACTAACTTTAAGTACTTAGTAATTATTTCTATTATTCATATTACTAATTACTAATTACTAGTTATTAATTTCTATTATAATTAATATTATAATAAGTAATACTATATTAGGGGGACAATTGAAATTTTACTAATTAATACCAAACTATAACAACATGTCCATTATTGCCCCTCTTTCTTAATGAATAATTCATAACCGCAGGTCGGTGATAAAAGTTCATTCTTCTTCTCCTTCCTCGCTTGCTTCTTCTTCTGCTTCCTCTTCTGCCTTCTTCTGTATGTCTCGAGCGAATTCCAGTGCTTTGGTATGCTTAACAAAATGATATTCCTTGTTGTCGTAGGTCACTCTCAATGTTGCTGGGTACATCAGACCATATCTGAGATCCTTTATATCCTTTATATTCCGAAGAATACCTCTTGTTTCTGTGAATAAAGATCTTCTCTTAGCCACTTCCGCCGGGTAATCTCTGAAGATACTGATGTTATCTCCTTCGTATTTCAAATTCCTCTTTCTTATTATTATCTTCATCATTTCTTCAAAGACATGATCGTGAGCCACCTTTACAATCATTTGTCTTGGCGGTGCACCTTTCCCAGGGACACGTCTTAAAGCCCTGTGAGCACGGCCCAGCAGGGGTTCTTGATCCAAATCCAGAATGTCCTTTAGGAGTTTTGCAGCAAATTTTCGCGGGTCTTGATTTCCTTCCCGCCCCTCGGTCAATCCTACGATACGCAAATTCTTACGTCTTTGTCGTCCCTCCAGATCAATACATTTCTCGTTTATTTTATGTAGTAGCTCTGAGAGACGTTTATTCTCGTCGCGTAGCTTCTCACTTTCCTTAGCACTTGTTACAGCAAAGTTAGTCAATTCTTTAATTGCATCATTGTGTTGGTCCACTAAGATTGAGATAGGATCTATCTTCGCATCCAGCATTTGTTCCGTCTCAGCAATCTTGTCGTTTACCTCAGCCATCCGGTTTTGAAACTCAGCATCCGCCTTTATTTTCCATTCATTCATCATAATCTTTACCGTTTCTGTAGCTTCTTTTTTTAGTTCTTCTTTAATTCTCTCTTGAGACTCCTGGATATCCGTTCTTAACAGTTTTATTTCATCTTTATATTCCTTCTTCAAATCTTTCATTTCTTTCATCAGTTTCTTCATTTCGCCAAGCAAAGAATTTTTAAGTTCTTCCATTTCACTTTTTCTTTGTGAAATCTCTTCCTGGGAGGCAGCCAAACTCAAGCCCGAGGCTTTGAGGCCTGCCTCCCCTCTTGGACCTTTTTTTGTCGCGGGGGGGGGGGAGGAGGAATGCATTTTGAATTTCTTACCGAAGTCGCGCGCCTGATGACGTCACGCAGCTTGCAATCGCACCGGAGCCGTTTAGAATCGCTCTCCTGCAGTAAGTACCGTTAGTAGCCTCCTTTAACCCCCGATTTGTTTCAGATTTTTGCGGAGCTGATCTGGCGCTGTTCTCTCTCAGAACATGGCGCCACCTTTTCGTCTATTCCTGAATATTGAATATCCCTGGATGTTCAGCTCCCAGCCTTGGTCACCCCAGAGCCATGTCTCCGTGATCCCAACTGTAGCATAGTCATTAATCGCTATCTGCACCTTCAACTCATCCACCTTATTACGAATGCTCCTCGCATTGAGACACAAAGCCTTCAGGCTTGTTTTTACAACACTCTTACTCCTTATACAATTATGTTGACAAGTGGCCCCTTTCACATCGATCCCTATTACACTTGGCCATACTCTCCTATCCCTTTGTGAGCTTTCTTTCCCGTTAATTCTGGGGTCATTAACCATCCCTTTACTCTCTTTCCCTTTAACTCCGTCCTCGACTATCCCATTTGACACCCCACCCCCCTTATTCAGTTTAAAACCATCCGTGTAGCAGTGGCAAACCTGCCGGCCAGAATGCTGGTCCCCCACCTGTTAAGATGCAATCCGTCCCTTTTGTACAGATCCCCCTTACTCCAAAACAGATCCCAGTGATCTAAGAATCTAAATCCCTGCCCCCTGCACCAGTTCCTCAGCCACACATTCAGGTCCCGTATCTCCCTGTTCCTGCTCTCGCCAGCACGAGGAACTGGAAGCAAACCGGAGATAACAACCCTGGAAGTCCTGCTTTTCAGCATTTTTCCGAGCTCTCTGAATTCCCGCTGCAAAATATTCATCCCCTTCTTTCCAACATCATTTGTGCCAACATGCACGACCATTTCTGGCTGTTCACCTTCGCCCTTGAGGATTGTCTGCACTCTGTCCGTGACATCCTGGATCCTGGCACCAGGAAGGCAGCACACCATCCTCGAATCCCGTCTGTTGCCGCAGAAACCCCTGTCCATACCTCTCACAATGGAGTCTCCAACTACAATGGCGTTGCCCGACTTTGGCCTCTTTGGTTTTGGCTCAACTGCCCTTTTTGTTTTGCAAGCCAGTCCGCCGCTCAGTGAGATACCGTCTTCTGTCCCGGCAGCTTCCACGTGGGTGAACCTGTTCACAAGAGGTACAACACCCAGGGACCTTTGCATTCCATGTTTTCCTCCCTTTCTCACTGTCACCCACCTTCTCTCTTCTAGTGCCTTGGGTGTAACAATCGCCACATTTAATTCGCCACATCTCAATTAGAAGACCAAAGTCCGTAAGCAGAGGGATAAAGACACAGCATGAGTTAGGAGAAGCACTAAAACAGATAGGTATTGGGTATTTTTGTAGAAAGTATTACAATCGCATTTACCTGGAGCTGAAACCATAATCTGACATCTCGTGAGCAAGCAAGAAGTCATTATGAGAATGCACTGCAAAATAAAAATGAGTTGTACCTTTAATAATTTCATGCTTAATCCACCACAGTTTAGACCCAAGTCTGTGCTAATCCAAGACCAAAACGGTTGTTATTGCAAAAAAAAGATGAGCAACCCTGTCACTTTTCCCTGCTCTCAAAATTATTTGCTTTTCATGTACAAATCTAATTCAATTAAAAAAGTTATTACTGAATCTATTGTCTCCAATCATTTAGGGATTTGGTTGCAGTGAGACTGTCCTTGCTACCTTTAGCCTCACGATCGACATTGTTCACCTAAAGAATCCGAACATTTCAGATGTTGAGCTGAACATTAGCTAAATATATTTCACAGTGATTCCCCACATGCAACAGAGAGAGAAGATACCTCATCAGTCTGGTGAGTTGTTCATCAAGTTTACTCCAGCTGATTTAAGTTACTGTATTACGATACGATAACACTTTATACATCCCTGGAGGGAAATTGGGACGTCACCTGTTTCCCTTGGAAAATACTCTAGCTTAGTTTACTGTCACGTGTACCGAGGTACAGTGAAGAGCTTTTGTTGCGTGCTAACCAGTCAGCGGAACGACAATACATGATTACAAACCAGCCATCCAGTGTAGATACATGATGAAGGAAATATAATTTAGTGCAAGATAATGTCCAGTAAAGTCCGAATAAAGATAGTCCGAGGGTCTCCAATGAGGTAGATAGTAGTTCAGGACCACTCTCCAGTTGGTGGTAGGATGGTTCAGTTGCCTGGTAACAGCTGGGAAGACACTGTCCCTGGATCTGGAGGTGTGTGTTTCACACTTCTGTGCCTCTTGCCAGATTGGAGAGGAGAGAAGAGGGAGTGAGACACGACCTTGATTATGCTGGTGTCCTTGCTGAGGTGGTGTGAAGTGTACATGGAGTCAGTGGAAGGGAGGTTGGTTTGTGTGATGTTCTGAGCTGTGTCTACAGCTCTCTGCAATTTCTTGTGCTCTTGGATGGAGCTGTTCCCAAACCATGCTGCGATGCACCCTTGATACATTTTGAATGAATGCAAAAGGAGGGTTGCATGAGGGAATACAAGCATTGATAAAATGCTTTCTGCGGTGCATCTGTTGAAGTTGGTGAGAGTTGTTGGGGACATGCCGAACTTCCTAAGGCTTCTAAGAAAGCAGAGGCGGTGGGGGGCTTTCTTGGCCATTGCTTTGACATGGTTGATACAGGCCTGTACGAAGATTTTCAAAAAGGGGGGTGGCATGACAGGATTTGCAGAACCAGGGTTGGTATATAGGATAAGGGCAATGAATGCCCTTGCATTAGTAGAAGCCGTGGTAAATGACAATATACATTCAGGAGCACCTGTTCCATAGTTTTGCACAATCCCCAGGCATTGCCACTTTCATTTTACTGCACATCTTGTACGTGTATGTGACAAATAGACGTGACTTACCTTGACTTGACGACTTGACTTGACGACAAGTGATTTCCTGTTGTTCACAAACAAGGCACAAGGTAGTTAAAAGACGCCATCCACATGATCGCTATATACAAGCCAGGGGTATGCTCGAAACCAGTCAGGGTTAAATCTTCACCAGCATCTATTCTTATAGAAGGCACAATATTTGTATGTTGGACCCAGTTTAAATGGATTCTGTACGAGGTACAGCTTCTGAGCATCTGAGAGGTTGGCAATAGCTTTAGCAACCTCTTCATTGGTTGTGGTAGAATTAAGGAGAACCAGACCAAGTGCGTACCCGTAGGGTCTGTTCCCCCAACGTGCGGTTGTGGGGGGGGGCATGCGACGTCACACACATTAACCACCCCCACACACACTAACTACCCCACCCCGCACACGTGCTAACTACCCCCCTTGTCAATATATTAATATTATTAATTTGATCCTTTTACCCCATAATGGCTCTATCTACTCACGCATAGCCCCCAACTCACAGGCACCTCTAGAGAGAGGGGGGGGTAGAGAGTGATGGCAGAGACAGAAGGGTGGGAGAGGGAGGGGGGAGGGGGACAGGGAGGAGGGGGAGAGGGAAGGGGGGAGGACATGGAGGTGGGGGAGAGGACGAGGTAGAAGGGGGGGAGCGAGAGGTGGGGAGAGAGAGGGAGAGAGGTGGGGGCAAGATAGGGAGATAGAGAGAGAGAGAGAGAGAGAGAGAGAGAGAGAGGAGGGGGGAGAGAGGACGGGGGAGAGAGAGAGAGAGAGAGAGGAGGGGGGGGGGAGAGGTGAACATTCTTCACAAATTGAGCCCACATTTGTTCAAGTTCTATATAAAGTATGCTCAGATGATCTTGTTTAATGTAAAAATGATCAGAAATTTATAAAATTGGCAACAATTTTGATAATTGGTCAATATTACTCATGAAAATTGGCAATGTTATATCAAAAATTTAAATGGAAATGCTCGTATTTTCATTTGCAATATTTCGTAATGTATCAATATAAGGAAAATAGAAAAATATGCTGCCAATGTGAATGATGAAAGAATGACTTTTTGGCTCCTCAAAAAAAATGTCAATGGCATCAACGGGTTAAAACAAATACATATGTGATGTAATTTACCTTTTGAGAAACACAATGTGATTTGTTTGGGGATCACAGCGGCCCTTGTGTGTGAAGTTTTCTTTCTTTTGGATCTTCCACTGCAAGATGCTGCTGCAAGCTTCAGACTATCTGCTGTAATGAAATAATACAGGATAATGCTATGGATTTATTTCATGTTATGATTAACATGTATTATGCAATACAGTGTCCATTAATCATTTAACGATTAGGCTATTGGCTTCGAAATGACCAAAAAATGGAAATGTTACATCTGTATATAATAGAAACATAGAAAATAGGTGCAGGAGTAGGACATTTGGCCCTTCGAGCCTGCACCGCCATTCAATATGATCATGTCTGATCATCCAACTCAGTATCCTGTACCTGCCTTCTCTCCATACCCCCTGATCCCTCTTGCCACAAGGGCCACATCTAACTTCCTCTTAAATATAGGCAATGAACTGGCCTCAACTACTTTCTGTGGCAGAGAGTTCCACAGATTCACCATTCTCTGTGCGAAAAAAAATATTCTCATCTCGGTCCTAAAAGATTTCACCCTTATCCTTAAACTGTGACCTCTTATTCTGGACTTCCCCAACATCGGGAACAATCTTCTTGCATCTAGCCTGTCCAACGCCTTAAGAATTTTGTAAGTTTCCATAAGATCCCCCCTCAATCCTCTAAATTCCAGCGAGTACAAGCCAAGTCTATCCAGTCTTTCTTCATATGAAAGTGCTGCCATCCCAGTAATCAGTCTGGTATGATGATCCCATTAAATTGTATATTTTATAAATTTCCAATATTTTATACTAAGTTTATTAAAATCGGTTAAGTACTTTTGTTATAAGATGGAAGGAGTAGAATCACAATTAGCTCTGAATAAAATTGGTGATAATGTTTTCCATCTCACCTTTGTTTTTTACTGCACCAAGGAGATCTTCCAACTCCATCTTCTGCCTAACTTCCACAGCAGCAACATCATCAACGGACTGCTGCATTACTGCGGACAGATCCACGATGACCCTGAAAACATGCAGATTTTTGTAATATTCAAATTATATTAAAAATATGCTGCAAAAAGAGTCACAAACCTTGGAATTCATATTTTTCAGTATTGTTATCAAGGCAAAGAAAGCAGTTCCAATTGTTTGATATTATTCGATATTATTCATGAGGAAAGAATATAATAGCTCTAAAACCTACCTCAATTTTACAATCTCATTGAAGATATTCCCCCTTTCCCTCTCCCCTCCCCCATCTCTCTCCCCCTTCCCTTCTCTCTCTTTCCCTCTCCCCCCTCTCACATTCCCCCCTCTTTCTGGCGGGGGCGAAGATGAAGGTGGAGTGGGCCAGCGGGAGTGGCGGGGGCCAGCGGGGGTAAGCAGGGGCCAGCGGGGGTGGGCGTGGGCCAGCGGGGGCCAGCGGGGGTGGGCGTGGGCCAGCGGGGGTGGGCGTGGGCCAGCGGGGGTGGGCGTGGGCCAGCGGGGGTGGGCGTGGGCCGCGGGGCCCAGCGGGGGTGGAGGGGGCCAGCGGAGGTGGCGTGGGCCAGCGGGGGTGGAGTGGTCCAGCGGGGGTAGCGTGGTCCAGTGGGTGTGGCGTGGGCCAGCGGGAGTGGAAGATGGCTTGGGCCCCGGCGGTGGGCGGGGGGGGGGGGGAGGCAAGGGCAGCGGGCCCCGCTGCAGCGGCGTCTGGTGTTGGGGTTACAGTCACTCCCGCCCGGCGAAGGGAGGATGGGCTCCTGGTCGCCAGGCTGGCCGTTGACGAGGCTCCGACGCCGCGGATGGAATCGCTGGACCGGGTGGGCAGACACTGCATAGGTATGTTACAAAACTTATCTTTAGCGGCGCTGCACTTCTGCCGCTCCCCGTGTGCGCGACTTTGGCGTCTTTCAGAGGGGGGCGGGCTTAAAGTGCCGTTTTTCCACAGACCTGGATAATCGATGAATGTCGGGCGATTTCGTTGCGGAAGAAAAATCGCTCCGACATTTCATCAATGAAGGTATTTTTAAATTACTCTAAATTATTTGTTAACTAGAGTAATTTAAAAATCACCTTCAAAAGCCGTGAGCACTGACAACCGGAAGGATTTTCCGTAGGGGAGAAAAAAAGGTAAATAGTTTATTTTTATGGTAAAAGTTGGTTTTTCGGGAGGCTTTAATAATATTTTCATGTTGCGAAATGGGGTCCCAAAAAATCTATGAACAAACAGTATTTTTCCTCCCGACTTCACCGCTAACCGCAACGCTCCAATCCACCGCATTCCACTAAAACCCACTCGCTAGTTGATTTAAATGGCCATTAATTTACAGGCATAAAACACTAAATTTCGTTCCATTTGGCCCAGAAATTCATGAAAATGAGATTTAAAACTTATGTTATATTGTGGATTATTGTGTGAATGTTATTTGGACACTTAGGCAACTTAAAAAAAGTTTATCTTTTCTTAAGATATTGATAGATGTTTAGATCTACTCATTGAATTTTGTAATTAGCTACAATTAGATAACTAACTAATTATATGCTTTAATTTCAGGTAATCCAAGTAAGATTGTTTAATATTTGTTTCAGAATGCTTCAATCTATAATAACTGAAAATTTCATTGAGTTCTCTTAATTTTTAAGAAAGTTATGGGCTTTTATCTTTTCCAGATCACAGCTTTTGAGTTAAGTCAATTGAAAGGCAATGGGGAGCAAGATGCTAATTTCCGAGTATGAAAATGGCCATAACTTTCTTAATACTGAAGATATGAAAGTAAATTAGGTGTCAAATTAAACTTCTTTTTATGCTTTATCTGATGGGATAAATTGCAGACTTGATTTTTAAAATCTCAAAATTTTGTAACATTGCTACACTGCACCCCCCTTTCTTCCACTATTTACCTGGAGTCCAGGACAAGTTGCTGAGTACAAAGTCACATTGTTTTCAGTCAATAAGTGTACAGATATATCTCAAAGGTAAAGGAAATAAGCAATCATATATCTTACCATTATCATGAGTCCTGGGAACCTGTGGCCAACGGCCTCTACAAATGGAGAAGCAGCCGGGATGGTGAGCACAACCTTGGTCCCTTTGCCTGTGCAGATCACAAACACCAGCCGACAAACTACCCAACAACCCTACCCGGAGATCAGTTAGTGGCCTCATCAGCCACCTCAGAACCCACCACACTGACGTGGATCCCCCCTCTCATAGAAACATAGAAACATAGAAAATAGGTGCAGGAGTAGGCCATTCGGCCCTTCGAGCCTGCACCGCCATTCAATGTGATCATGGCTGATCATCCAACTCAGTATCCCGTACCTGCCTTCTCTCCATACCCCCTGATCCCTTTAGCCACAAGTGCCACATCTAACGCCCTCTTAAATATAGCCAATGAACTGGCCTCAACTACCTTCTGAGGCAGAGAATTCCAGAGACTCACCACTCTCTGTGTAAAGAATGTTTTCCTCATTTCGGTCCTAAAGGAATTCCCCCTTATCCTTAGACTGTGACCCCTTGTTCTGGACTCCCCCAACATCGGGAACAATCTTCCAGCATCTAGCTTGTCCAACCCCTTAAGAATTTTGTAGGTTTCTATAAGATCCCCCCTCAATCTTCTAAATTCCATCGAGTACAAACCGAGTCTATCCAATCTTTCCTCATATGAAAGTCCTGACATCCCAGGAATCAGTCTGGTGAATCTTCTCTGTACCCCCTCTATGGCAAGGATGTCTTTCCTCAGATTTGGAGACCAAAACTGTACGCAGTACTCCAGGTGTGGCCTCACCAAAACCCTGTACAACTGCAGTAGAACCTCCCTGCTCCTATACTCAAATCCTTTCGCTATGAATGCTAACATACCATTTGCTTTCTTCACTGCCTGCTGCACCTGCATGCCTACTTTCAATGACTGGTGTACCATGACACCCAGGTCTCGTTGCATCTCCCCCTTACCTAATCTGCCACCATTCAGATAATAGTCTACCCTCATGTTTTTGCCACCAAAGTGGATAACCTCACATTTATCCACATTGTACTGCATCTGCCATGCATCTGCCCATTCACTCAGCCTATCCAAATCACCCTGCAGCCTCCAAGCATCCTCCTCACACCTAACTATACCCCCCAGCTTGGTATCATCTGCAAATTTGGAGATGTTGCATTGAATTCCCTCGTCCAAATCATTAATATATATTGTAAATAGCTGGGGTCCCAGCACTGAGCCTTGCGGCACCCCACTAGTCACTGCCTGCCATTCTGAAAAGGACCCGTTTACTCCTACCCTTTGCCTCCTGTCTGCTAGCCAGTTCTCTATCCACATCAATACTGAACCCCCAATACCGTGTGCTTTAAGTTTGTATGCTAATCTCTTATGCGGGACCTTGTCGAAAGCCTTCTGAAAGTCTAGATATAACACATCCACTGGTTCTCCCTTATCCTCTCTACCCCTCCCACTGCCGCTTCCTCTCTCTTACCCCACTCCATTAACATCTTTAGCCCATACCTGTTCCTCTCCATCTACGCCTCTCAGTCCCTATCCCTCGCTCCACCCCCTCTGTCTCCTTCCATCCCCTTTCGTCCTTCAGCCCTCTGTCTACCCCCTCCACCCTTTGCCCGGCAACTCCATCCTCTCCCTCTATCCCCCCCACACCAACCTATTCCTCCTTTTACACCCTTTCATCCTACTCCTAGCTCTATGCCCTCCTAGCTCCTTCTACCCCCTTTCCACCTCTTTCTGACCCCCTTCCGTCCTGCTATATCCCCCTCCCAACCCTACTCCTCCCTCTCCCACTACCCCTTTTCCACCTCCTTCCACACTTCCCCAACCCCTTCCCACCCTCCCCCATCCCCTCCCCAGCACTCGTCCCTTCTTCCATCTTCCTTCTCCTAATCCCTCTCCCCCTCCCCTCCCATTCAACCCAACTCCACCACCCATGTGTCCACTTCCCTCCCCCTCCCCCCCTGCTGGCCGTGAGGACCATCACACTGCTGCGCCCCCTGGTGGACGGAAGGATCCATCGCACCCCCATCTCCACACCCACTGCCACACCCCCTGGTGGACGGAAGGATCCATCACACCCCCATCTCCACACCCACTGCCGCACCCCCTGGTGGACGGAAGGATCCATCACATCTCCATCTCAACACCCACTGCCGTACCCCCTGGTGGACGGGAGGATCCATCACACCCCCATCTCCACACCCACTGCCGCACCCCCTGGTGGACGGAAGGATCCATCACACCCCCATCTCCACACCCACTGCCGCACCCCCTGGTGTCCGTGAGGATCCATCACACCCCCATCTCCACACCCACTGCCGCACCCCCTGGTGGACGGGAGGACTATTCACCCCTGCCTGAGGCAGAGGGAAAATCCACCACCACCACCTCCTCTCTGACCGCCCTGACTGGGGTTGCCAACTTTCTCACTCCCAAATAAGGGACACAAGGTCAAAATACAGGACAAATTTCCGACGGCAATTTGTTGACTGACTCGGTCGTGGTTGGATGAATGATAGACAATAGACAATAGGTGCAGGAGGAGGCCATTTGGCACTTCGAGCCAGCACCGCCATTCAATGTGATCATGGCTGATCATCCCCAATCAGTCCCTCGTTCCCGCCTTCTCCCCATATCCCCCGACTCCGCTATTTTTAAGAGTCCTATCGAGCTCTCTCTTGAAAGTATCCAGAGAACCTGCCTTCACTGCCCTCCGAGGCAGAGAATTCCACAGACACCACTCTCTGTGAGAAAAAGTGTTTCCTCGTCTCCGATCTAAATGTCTTACTCCTTATTCTTAAACTGTGGCCCCTGGTTCTGGACTCCGCCAACATCAGGAACATGTTTCCTGCCTCTAGCGTGTCCAAGCCCTTAACAATCTTATATGTTTCAATGAGATCTCCTCTCATCCTTCTAAACTCCACAGTGTACAAGTCCAGCCGCTCCATTCTCTCAGCATATGACAGTCCCGCCATCTCGGGAATTAATCTTGTAAACCTACGCTGCACTCCCTCAATAGCGAGAATGTCCTTCCTCAAATTAGGGGACCAAAACTGCACACAATACTCCAGGTGTGGCCTCACTGGGGCTCTGTACAACTGCAGAAGGACTTCTTTACCCCTATATTCGATTCCTCTTGTTATAAATGCCAACATGCCATTCGTTTTCTTCACTGCCTGTTGTACCTGCATGGTTGCTTTCATAGACTGAAGTACAAGGACTCCCAGATCCCGTTGTACTTCCCCTTTTCCCAACATGACGCCATTTAGATAGTAATCTGCCTTCCTGTTTTTGCTACCAAAGTGGATAACCTCACTTTATCCGCATTAAACTTCATCTGCCATGCATCTGCCCACTCCCCCAACCTGTCCAAGTCACCCTGCATTCTCATAGCATCATCCTCATAGTTCACACTGCCACCAGCTTTGTGTCATCTGCAAATTTGCTAATGTTACTTTGAATCCCTTCATCCAAATCATTGATGTATATTGTAAATAGCTGCGGTCCCAGCACCGAGCCTTACGTAACCCCACTAGTCACTGCCTGCCATTCTGAAAGGGACCCGTTAATCCCTACTCTTTGTTTCCTGTCTGCTAACCACTAATCTATCCATATCAGCACTCTACCCCCAATACCATGTGCCCTAATTTTGCCCACTTATCTCCTAAGTGGGACCTTATCAAATGCTTTCTGAAAGTCCAGGCCATCCACTGTCTCTCCCTTGTCCATTTTGCTAGTTACATCGTCAAAAAATGCCAGAAGATTATTCAAGCAGGATTTCCCCTTTGTAAATCCATGCTGACTCGGACCGATCCTGTTACTGGTATGCAAATGTGCGGCTATCTCATCTTTTATAATCGACTTCAGCATCTTCCCCACCACCGATGTCAGGCTAACTGGTCTATAATTCCCTGTTTTCACTCTCCTTTCACCTTTCTTAAAAAGTGGGATAACATTAGCTACCCTCCAATCCACAGGAACTGATCCTAAGTCTATAGAACGTTGGAAAATTATCACCAACGCATCCACCATTTCTAGAGCCACTTCCTTAAGTACCCTGGCATGCAGACATCAGGCCCCGGGGATTTATCAGGGGATGAGTTGGCCTGGGTGGTGGACTGCACACAAAGCCCAGCCTGTGGGCCAGCTGAGGAGTTTTGGCCCGGGCGACGTCGCTCGCAAAGTCCGGCACCCCATCCAACTCATGAACCAATGATCGACCATGAGAAGGAGGGGTGGTGGTGTCAGTGGTAAGCGAAGGTTCGAAGGTCAGATAGCTGGCCGGGCTGCTAACCGATGGGGCCACGGGCAAGGTGCTGCTGCTGTACTCCATGGGCTGCACTACCTCAGGACAGGTGAGGTGGAGCAAGACGCGGCGCTCCGACCCAACAGTCCCCTCGACCCGAGTAGCAGCAGTCAAATACAGGACAAGGGCTGTACCGTATGGGACAAACCAATTTAGCCCAATATACGGGATAACCCGGCTAATGGCAAAAGGATAACGAGGGATAAAATTGGACCATTGGAGATCCAGAATGGACAGCTATCTGCAGAGCCAAAAGAGATGGGGGAGATATTGAACAAGTTATTTTCTTCGGTAGTCACCAAGGAGAAGGATATTGAACTCTGTGAGGTAAGGGAAAAAAGTAGAGTAGCTATGGAAACTATGAGATTCAAAGAGGAGGAAGTACTGATACTTTTGAAAAATATATAAGTGGATAAATCTCCAGGTCCTGACAGGATATTCCCTAGGACATTGAGGGAAGTTAGTGTAGAAATAGCAGGAGCTATGACAGAAATATTTCAAATGTCATTAGACACGGGAATAGTGCCGGAGGATTGGCATACTGCGCATGTTGTTCCATTGTTCAAAAAGGGTTCAAAGAATAAACCTAGCAATTATAGACCTGTTAGTTTGACGTCAGTGGTGGGCAAATTAATGAAAAGGATACTTAGAGATAATATATATAAGCATCTGGATAAACAGGGTCTGATCAGGAACAGTCAACATGGATTTGTGCCTGGAAGGTCATGTTTGACAAACCTTAGAAACATAGAAACATAGAAAATAGGTGCAGGAGTAGGCCATTCGGCCCTTCGAGCCTGCACCGCCATTCAATGTGATCATGGCTGATCATCCAACTCAGTATCCCGTACCTGCCTTCTCTCCATACCCCCTGATCCCTTTAGCCACAAGTGCCACATCTAACGCCCTCTTAAATATAGCCAATGAACTGGCCTCAACTACCTTCTGTGGCAGAGAATTCCAGAGACTCACCACTCTCTGTGTAAAGAATGTTTTCCTCATTTCGGTCCTAAAGGAATTCCCCCTTATCCTTAGACTGTGACCCCTTGTTCTGGACTCCCCCAACATCGGGAACAATCTTCCAGCATCTAGCTTGTCCAACCCCTTAAGAATTTTGTAGGTTTCTATAAGATCCCCCCTCAATCTTCTAAATTCCATTGAGTACAAACCGAGTCTATCCAATCTTTCCTCATATGAAAGTCCTGACATCCCAGGAATCAGTCTGGTTCCTGGTTAACCTTCTTGAATTGTTTGAAGAGTTAACTAGGGAAATTGATGAGGGTAAAGCAGTGGATGTTGTCTATATGGATTTCAGTAAGGCCTTTGACAAGGTTCCCCTTGGAAGGTTGGTTAAGAAGGTTCAATCTTAGGGTGTTAATGGTGGAGTAGCAAGATGGATTCAACAGTGGCTGAATGGGAGATGTCAAGGAGTAATGGTGGATGGCTGTCTGTCAGGTTGGAAGCCGGTGACCAGTGGGGTGCCTCAGGGATCTGTGTTGGGTCCACTGTTGTTTGTCATGTACATCAATGATCTGGATGATGGGGTGGAAAATTGGGTAAGTATGCAGATGATACTAAGATAGGTGGTGTTGTGGATAATGAAGTCAATTTTCAAAGTCTACAGAGAGATTTGGGCCATTTGGAAAAGTGGGCTGAAAGATGGCAGATGGAGTTTAATGCTGATAACTGTGAAGTGCTACATCTTGGCAGGACAAATCAAAATAGGACGTACATGGTAAATGGTAGGGAATTGAGGAATGCTGTGGAACAGAGGGATCTAGGAATAACTATGCATAGTTCCCTGAAGGTGGAATCGCATGTAGATAGGGTGGTAAAGAAAGCTTTTGGTGTGCTGGCCTTTATAAATCAGAGTATTGAATATAGGAGTAGGGAAGTAATGTTAAAATTGTTCAAGGCATTCGTTAGACCAATTCTGGAGTATGGTGTACAATTTTGGTCATCTAATTATAGGAAGGATGTCAACAAAATAGAGAGAGTACAGAGGAGATTTACTAGAATGTTGCCTGGGTTCCAGCAACTAAGTTACAGAGAAAGGTTGAACAAGTTAGGTCTTTATTCTTTGGAGCGCAGATGGTTAAGGGGGGGGCTTGATTGAGGTCTTTAAAATGATGAAAGGGATAGACAGAGTTGACGTGGATAAGCTTTTCCCATTGAGGGTAGGGAAGACATGAGAATTAAGGGACAGAAGTTTAGGGGTAACATGAGGGGGATCTTCTTTACTCAGAGAGTGGTGGCTGTGTGGAATTAGCTTCCAGCAGAAGTGGTGGAGGCAGGATCGATTTTAACATTTAAAAGTAAAGTGGATAGGTATATGGATGGGAAGGGAATGGAGGGGTATGGTCTGAGTGCAGGTAGATGGGACTAGGGGAAAATAAATGGTCGGCACAGACTGGAAGGGCCAAGAGGGCCTGTTTGCATGCTGTAATTGTTATATGGTTGCTATATGGTTAATATGGGACAGTTGGCAACCCTAGTCTCGACCTGAAGTGCCACCCATTCCTTCTCTCCAGAGATGCTGCCTGTCCCGCTGAGCTACTACAGCTTTCTGTGTCCACCTCCAACCACCACCACCGTGGTCTACTGGGTCTCCCGGTTGCGAATAAGCTTAATTCCCTACCTGTCCTCGACCTCCTCCATTCCCATTGGAGGCCACACACAACTGGATTGATGTTGCTGGGACCATGACCATGCTCTGTCCTTTATTTGTCAGCTCCCGCAGTGTGGAGCTTAGTTCGCTGAGGTACGGTATGAGCTTGCCGAGATACTTTACCATGCCTAGAAAACGCTGCAGGCCTTTCACGTCTGTGGGGGCAGGCATTTCTGTGATGGCAGTAGCCTTCTTCGGATCGGGTTTGAGACCATGAGGAGTGAAGATGTGACCGACGTAGGAAACCTCTGGAACCCGGAACTTGCACTTGTCAGGATTGAGCTTGAGGTTGATCTTGCATGCGCGCTCCAAGATGAGCCTGAGATTGTGGTCACGCTCCGTTGTGTCTTTGCCATACACTAGGATATCGTCGACAATGAGGGCACAAGGTAGGTCATTGAATAATAGCTCCATAGGTCTTTGGAATACTTCACTGGCAGAGCTGATTCCGAATGTCATTCTCAGAAACTTGTATCTGCTGAATGGGATGGCAAATGAGGTGAGGTTTGATGACTCCTTGTCCAGCGGTATCTGCCAGAAAGAGTTCTCTGCATCGAGGACAGACAATAGGGTGGCCATTCCGACCTTTGCCGCAACATTCTCGACAGTCTTCATGGGATGATGTGGGCGCTTGATGGCAGTGTTCAGTTCGAGATGATGCACAAGCGGATTTCATTTTTTCCTTTCTTGACTGTGGTAATCATGGTTGAGACCCAGTCGGTGGGGTCGCTGACTGCTTCAATTATGGCTGTGGGGGCCATGTCCTTCAGCGCAGAGTGGACCCTGTCAGTCATGACAAATGACAATCGGTGTGGAGGTCGGATGACGGGTGTCATAATAATCTTGCAAATCACGGGCTACTTGGCCAGGTTATTGTCGAAAAGATCAGGGAATTCACTCAGCGGGTCCAGGGAAATTGGCAGCATGTGGACCGTTTTGTCGAAAGAGATCAGCCCCAGTTCCTGACAGGCCCGGTTGCCAAGCAGAGTAACTGAATTAAAGTTCAAGACATAGGTCAAATTCCTCGTGGGTTTTTTCATCACACATTTCAAGTTGGTTTTGCCCTGAGGCACCAGCACCTCCCCTCCAAAAGCATGTAGAGTGGATTTGTCCTTGATCAGTGGCTCGTTAGTTCTTATCTTGTTGAAGAGGTTGATTGACATTGTATTTACTTTTGCCCCAGTATCTAATTTCTCTCAAAAATGGACGTTGTTTACAGTTACTGTCACGGTCGGATCATAATTCTTAGCAGCAGCAGCAAGCTGTAACGAGTAAACAGTCGGGTTGTCTTGTGAGTTAATTGGACTCTGTTCGGGGGCAGATTCGTGCTGGAGTTGGGGAGTGAGATTGTTGCTGTCTCGTTGCAAGAAATTGAGATTAGACCTGAAGCTAGGCGAATTCTTCCCAAGGGCCCGACTTGCTGCCCGACATGCAGACACAAAGTGATTTAACTTTTTACAGTAATTGCATGATTTATCAAAAGCGGGGCAAGCTGATTGTCTGCTGTGTGAGTAGTTGCAATTTGGGCATTTCTTCTGAGGATCGCCAAGAGCCGCCTGACTAGCTTGGGTCATAAATCGCCTGTTATCTGTGTTGGTTCGCTGCCTAGTGAGGCCCGTCAGATTGACGGATGAAGCGGGCCCAGATGCCCTTTGGCGATCCAGAACATTCCGCTATGCTCCGGCAGTCCGCGATGCCGACGACTAGGTAACAACCGCAGCTGAATATCCTGATGACCCCAATGTTCTGCTGCGTAAATTTAGTCAGATCTGTGACCTGCCCTCTAATCGCCTTTTGGACAGGGCTCGGTTTTTCTCTCGCCGTCAACTCCCTGGCGAACGAGTAGACTAGTATATCTCAGACTTAATGTATTTAGCCCAGCGCACCCGATTCCAAAATATGCCGGTCGATCAGCTGACTGATCAGTTAACAAAGGACATTTTAGTGAATGGCATTAGTGACCTAAAGCTCAGATCAGAGCTTCTGAGACGGCCAGATTTGACACTGGATGAAGCACCACACACATGCAGAACAGCAGAATTCATGGAGCCTATAGACAGTTTGCACAAAACCAAAAACATCAATCTACAACAAACCAACGGTTTTGCATTGAATTTCCAATGTTTGGTAACTAATCCAATGAGGCGGGGTAAATTAGTTACCAAACATTGGAAATACTGGTCTTCAGCAAGTCTCCGCTTCGTGCTGGTCTTTGATGCGGATTTTTAAAGTGTCTCTTTCCAATCACACCAATACATTAGTTCCTCCTCTTAGTGTTCCCACTCAATCATGTCTATGAGGATACCCCGAAATTTGTATCCTAGTCTGAGTGGAGCCTCAAACCCCAGGGTTTACCAAACCTCAAATATCGGGCCAACTCAATGATACCCGAATACAACAGCTGTTGTCTAATAAAGGTGTGGGGCCTCAAACCCACTAGAGAAACAGCTTGTGAGCCCAACTCCCACCATCCACGGGATTCAAACCCCCCAGGCTTCAACCCTCTGGGGCCTCAGACCCTCGCCAGATAACTATTCTTATCAATCTCATTGGGAATCCAAACACAAGCACGTGAATGATTGATTCATCTTAGATCAGCGGAGCAGGGAAATCCGATCCGAAAGTCGCACCATGGCGCCAATTTCTCTTCTCGCAATCCGAAACGACTCAATTCCCTGACCGCAAATTTATGTTCAGCACTCTATTGAGATCCCGGACGAGCCCCGAATGGAATTCTGGTCCTAATCTTAAAACCCCTCGTCTGGTTCAGTCAAACACCGAATAAGAAGCGCTGGTAATCAACTCTCTTTATTATCCAACACCAATACAATACCTTGTGGCATCAGCTGATATACAAACCGCACATGTAACACCTGAATAAAACTACTGTTTGAACCTGCCTGGTGTCTGGCCTTACTCACCACGTTTGGTGTCACTACATTGAAATGAAATCCAAACTGAAATTGTGATTTTACCTGACGCATGCAGCCTCAGGAGACCTGATGTCTGCAGCCGACTGCCCAGCCCTGCAGAACGATGCTGCTGCCAACCAGGCCCTACAGTAATGAATGCCGCTACATTTGGGTTGCCACCGGAGCTGAGAAGCCGCCACTGCTGCCGCTCTCGGCAACGGACCAGGCCCTGCTCTCAACGCCCGCACCGCTGCAGGCCTTGTGTGACGGCCGCCAAGCTCTCCCGCATGACCTGCCCGGAACCGACCACTGGAGTGGAGAGGTTGTACCAGCCGCCCCTGCCCCACCAGCTGCTGCAGGAGCTGCGAGCATAGTAGCCTCCTGCCCCCAGCATCACCGACACACGTTCAACGGCCCCGGTAGCAGAGAGAGTACCTGCCGCTCTCCCGCTCCCGACAATGAACCAGGGCCCGGCCTCACACCGCAGACACGGCTCCAGGACCTGCACTGCACCAGAACTCACCGCTTCAGGCCCTGCACCGGATCCGGCCCCACCGCGGCCAAGGTTCCAGGCCCGGCACCGCACCAGGCCCTGTTGGCCGCTGCCCAGGGCCGAGCCACCCAATAGGATGGGCTTCCTGGGGCGACTGCCGAAGATGCCCTTCTGCTCCTCACCGGCATGGACCCCGGAGATCCCTGGGCACTGGCTGCCTGTCTGGCCCAGCAGTGGGGTCTTTAATTGCTGTTGAAGTCCGCTTCAGCCGGCCGGCAAAATGGCTGTCGTGGTTTCCTGAAACAAGCGGCCGCCCGACTACAAAAATGGCCGCCGTGGCCGGCGGGAGAGAAGCTCGACCTTCACCGATCGCCGTCCACAGCGCCACCTTCCGGCTAGATGCTGTCCCTGCAGCCTGACCACCGGCAACAGCGCCACCCTCAGATCGACTACCATCAGTGCAGCCTTACCGCTGTCCACAGCGCCATCTTCAGGCTGGATGCCGTCCCTGCAGGCTGTCCATCGGCAACAACGCCTCATTCAGGTCGGAGACTGTCACTGCAACCTCTGGTTTTCCAGCACAGCTTCCCATCCTGAACCATGGACATTGGATAATTTGAACTTACCACTTTGCACACGATTGCTCACTGTAGTTTGTGTTGTTCTTTTCACTTTGTTTATACTACATCACCACGCCGGGTTCAGCAATCAGTTTGTTTATTTTATTTACTTTTTTTCTTCATTGTTGCCGGCATCTCCCAGCCATTGGGGTTGAGGAGATGCAACTGTGTCTCTTTCATCTGGCGGCTTTTGCATCGGTCTCCTCGCACCCCTCGGCACCTCAGGGTCGCCCACGTGGAGCGTCGACTGCGCCCATGGGCCCCTCCGTGCCGACCCACGCCCGGGGTGTCCCTGACCCACATGCAGGAGCAGCCCTCGACCATTCAATTCCTTCCTCTGGTTCTGGGGGGGGGGGGGGGGGGTATACAGCTGATATACAGACCACTTATGGTCGAACCCTCATCAGTAGCTACGAGGGCTGGCACGTGACGTCACGGCCTAGGGGGAGTGTCCTGCTACTTAAGCTTATCTCACCTCAAGACCTAGGCAGTCAACAGGTAGCTGATCCCGAGAGAACAACCTCGATCACCTACAGCAGCAATGAAAATTATGTTCACGGACCAACTTAACATGTAACACCTGAATAAAACTACTGTCTGAACCTGCCTGATGTTTGGCCTTATTCACCACGTTTGGTGCCGCTACAACCTAATCCAACACTGAGGGTCTGGTCCTTGTCTCTACTCATTCAAGCACTTCACCCTCGTGCGAATAGAACAACTCCAGAAGGTCAGCACACTTCCATGTCTATCCCAGAAGATCGGCACACTCCAATGTGCTCTCCCTTCTTTGATACCTTCATGGATCCTTGGCACGAAATACATGGGGGGCAATTCCTACATGTCAATCATCAATAAGGATTACAAAATACATTAATTGACAGTTCCCTAACCCAATCACAAAACATCACATAACATTGTTTCGATAGAAAGCACTTAGTGGGAACACAGTTCCATTAAACAAAGAAACATTCTCCCAGGTAAAGTAAACAATTTGGTCAAGGCCCCTCTTCTTGTCCAATCATGAGTAACGGCGCGAAGACCATGCAACATAGTTAGCAACATTATTATAACCCATCATTTCCCAACCAATCCTGAGCATGCATTTGCAGTAGGACCTCGCTCCCTCTGCAAAAACTCATACATATAAACAATGAAAGGAGATCTGGACATCAAAAGCATTCAAAAATAAATTGCACAATTTAAAAAATATATATACAAATTCCTTGTTGTATGAAAGCTCACTACAAATTCTCACTGAAATGCCTTTGGCTCTTTGGGTTGCAAGTCTTCAAAGTCTTTCGATATATCAAATGACATGTATAAAATACGCTGTACCAAAATGGTAACAAGCATTTCACTGTGGATCACAGCACTCTTGGCATTCTCCCACTCCATTGCGTTGTCAAAGGGATTACTCTGTAAGTAACTGTGAATTATTACCCTGCATATTGTAGACACAAAATGCTGGAGTAACTCAGCAGGACAGGCAGCATCTCTGGAGAGAAGGAATGGGCGACATTTTGGGTCGTGAACCATCTTCAGACTGATGTCAGGGGAGTGAGTGAGATGAGATAGTATGTAGTCAGAGACAGTTAGACTGGTGGAAGAACTGGGAAGCGGAAGGGAATGGAGAGCGAGGGAAAGCAAGGGAGATTTGAAGTTAGAGAAGTCAATGTTCATACCGCTTGGATGTAAGCTGCCCAAGCGAAATATGAGTTGCTGTTCTTCCAATTTGTGCTGGGCCTCATTCTGACAATGGAGGTGGCCCAGGCCAGAAAGTTCAGATTGGGAATGGGAGGGGGAGTTAAAGTGTTGAGCAAACGGGAGATCAGGTAGGTTAAGGCGGACTGAGCGGAGGTGTTCAGCGAAACAATCGTCGAGCCTGCGCTTGGTCTCACCGATGTACAGAAGTTGACACCTGGAACAGCTTTCCTACACACCATGCATATAGTGATCCCCTCATAATAGCTTCAAAAGCCCCAGCAGTTCCAAAGAAGTTACTTTCACCAAAATATCACGGCAATAAACATGCTGGAAGTAATTAACAAAAGTAAATTGGTGGACATTGGTTTTACAGATACAGCATGGAAACAAGCCCACTGTATTCACACTGTGAGATATAACTCGTGCTCACAATCACTGCTCAGAGACTAAATCATCGAAACAAGAAATGAATTATATTTATTTGCGAATCTGCAGAATTCGGGTGCCTCTCCAAATTGAGACACACCAAAGTCAGAACAGTAAAGCACCTTTACACACACAATTCTGCTGGCATAACCTCCCCTTCTGGCTCTCCCCAATCAGAGCACTGAGGTGCACAGTCTATAGGTACATCCCCCCAGTACCTCCCTCATCATACATACCACGTTCATACATGTGCATGGTAATGAGCAATTTCTTGGCTAGGGGCGTATCACCAATATTCATTTATTTCATTAAGCATGCCCAGTTGCAATTGACCTGGCCTAGTTTTCTCACCTCCAACTGACCTATCTCAGTTTTTTTATATCTGAACTAAAGCTAGTCTCCACTGACAAGGGTCCCCTTTCATCCCTTCTTCTACGCTACACTATGCAATCCATCCTCACCCAAGGACAGTTCTGATAAGCCTACTCCCAGCTATGTCAACATCCTCTCCCTGCCTGGCCTCTATCGGTTAGAATCCTGTTTACAAGTTAGAATCTTCTCCTGAATAGTGGGGTTTAATCACTTCATCCCTCACAATCCTCCCTTTTTCTTTTGCTACGCATCTATTGATTAAACCTCAATTTCAAGCTCCTTCAATTCGAATTGAAGTAGCATCCTCCTAATCTCCTCGTCCTGTGGATCCTGGACCTTCCCTGGTCGCATTATCATTATTTTCGGTATTGCCCCTTTCTCTCCCATAGGTACTACTACAGCCTGCATCTGACTTATGCTCCTTGTAATAAGTTCCCTAAAACAAGGAATACAACAGGGGATAAAGACCAACCCAGCCAATGCACATAGAAGCACGAGTCCCGCTGTTCTCCACCATGTTCCCCCGAGGATGGAATCCCACCATCGGGTTCCCATAATCGAATTCCACTTTTGTATTGGAACATGTGCCAATTTCCGGATTCCCTCTGATATGTCCATTACAGCCTGTCCATTGTCATCGATGTTTAGACAGCAATTACAGAGGTTGAATTTCCCGCATACCCCTCCTTCTTCTGCCAGGAGGTAATCTAGGGCCAACCGGTTCTGGTATATTGCTGCTCTCATCTGTGTCTGCTGCTTTGCCAGCATATCCAGTGCCGCCGCAGTTTGGTTGGTAATTACTTCCAGTACTGCCTGAAGTCTTATGATCCGGTTTAACATGTATACCGGGGTTCGGTAGCCCCAGGATCCATCCTGTGCCCAAGTGGCTGGTCCATAGTATGAGATGATTCTTGCGGGTGGCCATTCATCATCTTCCCATTCTCCAATGTCTATTTTCCTCTTCTTCCGATATCGGTCGTCAAATACAGGTGTTCCTAGCGACCGCCCTTCTTCAGTGTCTAACAGGAAAAATCCCGGTTGTACCAGTCCAATGAAGCAAGTCCCGCTCCAATTTGTTGGCAACACCGAGTATGCCTTGTATCCGCATACCCATAACAGTCCTTCAGGGGCTGGTCCACTAGAGGTAACCTTGTTCCATATATCTCGCAACACCGGAATTCCTTGATAAGGGTTGTTCCCGGTGCAGTTCCATAGTCCAGTCAATTCCATTCCATCAGTCTTCATTCAGATAGTTCAGGTTCTCCCGTCTTTCTTAGTTGGATACCATTTAGGCTCCTATGGCCACCACACTCGGGACTGATTTGGCCACTGGGTGACGATGCGCTGGCAGGGGCTGCTGCCTACTAGGACGGCATCCTTTACCCAGGGCCTAGAGATACAATCAGTCCCAACCGGAGCATCTGTCAGGACCCATGCCTTGGGATCTCGGTCTTGTCCAACTGTCAAGTTCCACTCCATCAGGTCCCATACGTCAACAATGGACCCTCTCCACGGCCAACGTGAGCTCATCAGTGGTCCGCCACAGACCCAACAGTTAGTCACATTCAGGGTTCCAGCTATCCGGTGGGTCAAGTCCACAAAAAAGTTTTTCCCTTCTTCAGGGATCTCAATCTGCTTCTTTATTTCTTCATACATTGTCTGGTGCAATTAAGGCTGAGTAGGTAGGGGAGGGGGAGGCTTGGTGACTACTACATCCGTTAACCTTTGTATTACTTCCTCCTTCACTTTGTCTAATGTCCATCTTAAGGCATGAAAAGGGAGACCCAACTGTCCTATCCTAGTCATACAAACCCATCTCTTACACTTTTGGCAGGTAAAGTGCCCAAACCTCCCTACGTATCCCCTATTCTCTACCATACAATACTTCCTTGCCCCGTCCTCACAAATAGTTCTCAGGCTATAGCAAGCAACATTCACATGGGAATGACAGGTAAATGATCTGGTTGTCTGCCCTCCGTATCTGATAGGATAACATTTATCACAGTTATTAATACTTTTTACCATGATCACATGCAGAGCAAACAATACCACGACTGCTCCTTTCATATTGCTAGTTATACATTTGTTCTAAAAGTTAATGTTAGGGGCTTATTCCCCGGCTTCACCATCCACTGTTCCTCTTTATCAGGAGCGGGTGGGTCAACGGGCCCTCTAACTCGGGTCGCGTGGGTCCACCCTTTTTCTTTTGTTCGTACTGCTGTCTCGGTTGTCAGTAATACTAGGTATTGGCCGGTCCACCTGGGCTGGAGTTTCTCCTCCTTTCAATTCTTGACCAGTACCCAGTCGCCGGCCTTTACAGCATGTATCGGAAAGTAGAGTGGTGGGCTTTGAGCCAATAATCCTTTAGCTTTTAATTCTGTAAAAGAACGAGATACTGCCAGTAAATAGTTCCTTAAGAATACATCACTGCCCTCTATGGTGGGTATTCCTTCTATCTTCCCCAAATAAGGTAACCCAAACAACATTTCATAGGGGGATACTGCTAACTTTGCATGGAGTCTCCGTTGTTTCTTTCAAAGCCTTTCTGTTTCCCTACTGCTCCAAACATGTGGCAGACTCCATGTACATATGCTGCTCTTAAAACCTTAATTTCTGCCAACTGAGCTAAGCAAGATTGCAGGCAAGCTTCCAATTTGATTACCTTAAAGTCTAATTCATTCTGATGCATCACTTCAAACCCTACATACTTGCTATTATGATCCCTTTAACAAGAAACATCCACAAGCAAAACCTTTTTGTCAACCTTCATTCAAAGGCTCTGACTGTAAAACATTTCTCAGACTTCTGTCCTTCTTCCTTCATTATTTTCCTTAATGGCATCACAATTTCAACATACTTTCCAATCTAGTCTGAACTATATTCTGCCATTCCCAAGATCATCATCATTTGTCCTACTGTCTGAGGTTTGGGAACTTCAATTATCCCTTCAATTTGATCCTGCGCTTTAGCTTTTACTTCTTTATATATTACTCGTCCAAAATATTCTACCTGCTGCTGACAAAACAACAACTTCTTCCTTGATACTTTATGACCTCCTGTGTCATCTTTTCCAAGATAATTATAATGTCTCTCTCACATTGCTTCTCACTTGTGGAACAAACCAACAAATCATCCACCTACTATATCAACACCTTCCAAATCTGACTTTAACATCTGATTAAAAACATGGGGCTAGTCTGTAAAACCCTGCAGCATCCTAGCCTGGGTATATTTAATACCTCGTCTTTATGTTCACCATTATCTTTATTATTATTATTATTTCCTGATTACCATATCTGTCCACATCCTCAACACATCTTATCCACTACCTGTCTCCTTACTAGCCTTCCTTGACCTCTTCCCTGAGATCCCTCCTTCCCTTGGGGACCCCAACCTGTCTGGGCTTATATCCAGATTTATTTCACTTGTGATAGGGCATTTGAGGAAGCACTCTTAGGAATACATTTATTATTGGCATGGAATTCTCTGGCCCCTGTTTGGCTAATTCATAGGATTCACTGTGTGTCAGTGCATCACTTATTTCAGACTTTTCAACCAGGTCTGTTGTTACTGACAACATTGTCTTTCCTTTTTCACGCTCTTTCTTTTTCAGCTCTTTAAGTTACATTTGCATCACTTTCCTCTGCACCTCTTCTTGCTGGTCTGCAAGTTTTTCCTATCTTTGCGATATTTCTCAACCTCATTGACCAAATGATCACTGAATCATGTTAAGTTTCCAGTCTCCACATTCTCAGCTTGTTCTCCAGATAGGCTGCTGGATTATTGTCTGAGGGCCTGCCATACCCTCTGCCTGCCTGTGCCAAACAGCATGCAATTGTTTAATGCATTGTTCACAGCATTTTTATACCAGCCACTCCTGAAGTTCTGTCAGTTTAGTGGTTCCTATCATTTTCACCAACAGTGCCTTCAAATCTCACGTTCTCCTCCTCCAAAGCCATAATCCATTTCCTGCCCCATCAGGAATATTGGGTAAGGTATTTTTTAACCCTCTCAGTTTATGAGTGCCCCAAAGGATAATCTGTGTCTGGCCTGCTGTTATCGTTTTAAAACAGTCTCATCAATTTATCCCTCTGCTTCCCACTTTAATCCTTTCTGATATGCCTTCTTTCTCATTCTAAACTCAATTTGTTCACATACACCATTTGCCTCCACAAAAGCTGTTTGAAACATATAACCATATAACAATTACACCACGGAAACAGGCCCTCTCGGCCCTTCCAGTCTATGCCGAACATTTACTTCCTAGTCCCATCTACCTACACTCAGACCATATCCCTCTATTCCTTTCCCGTTCATAGAAACATAGAAACATAGAAAATAGAAAATAGGTGCAGGAGTAGGCCATTCGGCCCTTCGAGCCTGCACCTCCATTCAATGTGATCATGGCTGATCATCCAACTCAGTATCCCGTACCTGCCTTCTCTCCATACCCCCGATCCCTTTAGCCACAAGTGCCACATCTAACGCCCTCTTAAATATAGCCAATGAACTAGCCTCAACTACCTTCTGTGGCAGAGAATTCCAGAGGCTCACCACTCTCTGTGTAAAGAATGTTTTCCTCATTCCAGCGAGTATAAGCCGAGTCTATCCAATCTTTCCTCATATGAAAGTCCTGACATCCCAGGAATCAGTCTGGTGAATCTTCTCTGTACCCCCTCTCATATACCTATCCAATCTATTTTTAAATGTTAAAATCGATCCTGCCTCCACTTCCACTGGAAGCTCATTACACACAGCCACCACTCTCTGAGTAAAGAAGTTCCTCCTCATGTTACCCCTAAACTTCTGTCCCTTAATTCTCAAATCATGTCCTTGTGTTTGAATCTTCCCTACTCTCAATGGGAAAAGTTTATCCATGTCAACTCTATCCCTCTCATAATTTTAAAGACCTCTATCAAGTCCCCCCTTAACCTTCTGCATTCCAAAGAATAAAGACCTAACTTGTTCAACCTTTCTCTGTAACTTAGTTGCTTTAACCCAGGCAACATTCTAGTAAATCTCCTCTGTACAAATCTCCTCTGTACAAATCTCCTATGTTGTTGACATCTTTCCTATAATTTGGCGACCAAAATTGTACACCATACTCCAGAATTGGGGTACAGAATTTCTTACTTCTCAAATAGTTTATCCTACTTTGCAAATATATTCACCTTTCTTTTAAAATCTTCCACTGACTCCTCCTGATTTATTACTTTCACACCCGTCGTTACCTCCTCACTGCCTCTCTCTCCTTTCTCTCTCTAAACTGCTTAAGTACATCTAATTCCTTTGCTCTCCCCTTTCTCACTTTTCCACCTTATCTGTGACATATAATTCATAATTAGCACTTCCATCTTGTCACACATTTATCTTGAAAGTGCCTTCCTTAGGCCACTTCCTCACAACTGTTTCTGAAAATCTCAGCAAGCAATCATTACCCGTCTCCAACCTGAATGCTTGTCTAAACAAACCACAAAAGGCTGGTCTTGTTTCATCATTAACTTATTTCCAATTATTTCAACCCATTTTCACCACTATTTAGTACTAGTAACAATTTTCCAAAATAACTTTACTGAAAAGAAATCTATAGAAACATCAGCAAAACCAAGCCACCTACATTTTCCAACTTTCCCCTTTTAAGTTGCAATGTTACAAAGCGTTGTTCGTTAGCTTACAGCTGCTCGTAACCTCCCCCATTGCTTAGAATTTCTTAAAGGAACACACACACACACCTACCCTTACAGCATGTGGCCTGCAACAAACAAACTTATCACATATATGAACTTTCTCATTCATTCAAAACCGGTTTTTACACACAAATCATATTCGTTCCATTCTTACTTCAATGAAATTATGCAATTTCCTGCACAGATTAAAGTTTCAAAATTAACATTTATATAATTTTTATTGCTACTCTTCCTTCTGCTTTCTATAATATTTTGCACAAACTCCTCATGTACCTGACCAATCTGTATATGAGTTTCTTCTATTTCCTGAAATTTCTTTGAGGTTTCTGTCAATTTTTTTTGTTCAAAATCTGTTTTTCCACATATAATTTATAGGTTTCTGTAGCTTTATTTTAATTTTTTTTTAAAGTTGCCCCTTCTATGTCTTTCTGTGTTGCTCCTTCCTTTTTTAAGTTTACCCCCGGGGCTTCCTTCTCCCCAAGATTGCCACATTCGCCCCAACGGACTATCAGCCAGAATGTGTGGCTCTTCACCATTGAGCCTTTTTAATTTCCCCCCGGACTCTTACTTTTCCCATTCTGGTTATCTGTTGTCTTATCAGACTATTCCCGTCCGACAGACCCTCGGTCGCCCGGGCAATACTTAATAGTCAGTTTTCTTACCCGGGTCCTGTGCACAAGAATCGCTCGACCGTCCCTTGTTTATTTTTCCAACACTCCCTCTTGTTTCCCGAGTCTCTTGTCTGGATATCACTCGCTCAAACCGCTGATGGCAAGCTGGGAGATTAGAGACCACTGAACTCAGCCGGGGTGCACCATCCCTTCCTTCCATGCTTCCACCGAGCGGCCGGAGTGGCGATCCCGGACGAGCCCCCACTTTGTGAGATATAACTCGTGCTCACAATAACTGCTCAGAGACTAAATCATCGAAACAAGAAATGAATTATATTTATTTGCGAATCTGCAGAATTCGGGTGCCTCTCCAAATTGAGACACACCAAAGTCAGAACAGTAAAGCACCTTTATACACACAATTCTGCTGGCATAACCTCCCCTTCTGGCTCTCCCCAATCAGAGCACTGAGGTGCACAGTCTATAGGTACATCCCCCCAGTACCTCCCTCATCATACATACCACATTCATACATGTGCATGGTAATGAGCAATTTCTTGGCTAGGGGCGTATCACCAATATTCATTTATTTCATTAAGCATGCCCAGTTGCAATTGACCTGGCCTAGTTTTCTCACCTCCAACTGACCTATCTCAGTTTTTTTATATCTGAACTAAAGCTAGTCTCTACTGACAAGGGTCCCCTTTCATCCCTTCTTCTACGCTACACTATGCAATCCATCCTCACCCAAGGACAGTTCTGATAAACCTACTCCCAGCTATGTCAACATCCTCTCCCTGCCTGGCCTCTATCGGTTAGAATCCTGTTTACAAGTTAGAATCTTCTCCTGAATAGTGGGGTTTAATCACTTCATCCCTCACAACACCAACCATCCATCACCCGATCACACTAGTTCCATGTTATCCGACTTTCTCATCCACTCCCTACACACTGGAGGCTCTTTACAGAGGGCCAAATAACCTACAAATCCGCACGTCTTAGGGATGTGGGAGGAAACCAGAACACCTGGTGTAAAACCACACGGTGAACATGCAAACTGCACACAGATAGCATCTGAGGTCAGGAACAAACTCGGGTCTCTTGTGCTGAGGCCAGAGCTATTCATTCCATCTTGCAGTATCATCTGTGCAAGCTTGCCTTAACAGCACTGAGAAAAGAAAACTTAATATAAGTACCAGTTACCATTTTAGTGATTCGAATTGAAGATGACCAAAGACCAAATATTTAGAGTATTGAGTTCACTTCTGGGCACCATGTTATAGGAAAGGGTACAGAGACATTTTACAAGAATGTTGCCAGGACACAATGGTCTGAATGGTTGTGTAGGCTGTGACTCTATTCCCTGAAGTGCAGGAGGATGAGGGATGATCTTATAGAGGTGTATAAAATCATGCGAGGAATAGATCAGGTAGATGCACAGAGACTCTTGCCCAGAGTACGGGAATCGGGGACCAGAGGACATAGGTTTTCAAACCAAGGGTTGTGGGTGTATGGAACAAGCTGCCGGAGGAGGTATTTGAGGTTTAAGAAGCAGTTAGACAGGTACATGAATAGGACAGGTTTGGAGGGATATGGTTAGGTCTTTATTCTTTGGAACGCAGAAGGTTAAGGGGGGACTTGATTGAGGTCTTTAAAATGATGAAAGGGATAGACAGAGTTGACGTGGATAAGCTTTTCACATTGAGGGTAGGGAAGATTCAAACAAGAGGGCATGACATGAGAATTAAGGGACAGAAGTTTAGGGGTAACATGAGGGGGAACTTCTTTACTCAGAGAGTGGTGGCTGTGTGGAATGATCTTCCAGCAGAAGTGGTGGAGGCATGATCGATTTTAAAATGTAAAAGTAAAGTGGATAAGTATATGGACGGGAAGGGAATGGAGGGGTATGGTCTGAGTGCAGGTAGATGGGACTTGGGGAAAATAAATGGTCGGCACGGACTGGAAGGGCCGAGAAGGCCTGTTTCCGTGCTGTAATTGTTATATGGTTATATGGACCAAACGCAGGCACGTGGGGCATGTTGGCTGGTGTGGCCAAGTTGGGCCTGTTTCCACACTGTATCACTCCATGACTGTGTGACTATAAGCTGTAACTGAAGGAGTCTGCAAGGCTCATTAGAATTCATGAAAATTAGAACAAGGGTAGGATCTCTAAAATCATATGGCCATAAGTGATAGTAGAATTAGGCCATTCGGCTCATCATGGTTGATCAATCCCTCTCTGCATACCCCATTCTCCTGCCTTCCCCCCACAACTTCTGACACCCGTACTAATCATGAATCTATCTATCTCTGCCTTAAAAATATCCAGTGATTTGGCCTGCGCTGCCTCCCATGGCAAAAAATGCCACAGATTCACCACCCTCTGACTAAAGATATTTCCCCTCATTTCCTTCCTAAAAGACACCCTTTAATTCTGAGGCTTTGACCTCTAGTCTAGTATCCTGTCTGTTTTAATGAGGTCGACCCTCAATCTTCTAAACTCAAATCAAATTGGTTAACAGTGAGCTGAAGAGTTATCAGGATCATGTACAAGTTAGGATGATGACAATAGTCAAGTCAAAGTCAAACAAACTTTATTGTCATTTAGAAATACATTGATATATGCAGTTCCAAACGAAATTACGTTGCATTTGGCTCCCTGTGCAACACAATAAATAAATTAACCGAAGGGTAGGCATGGATGAAAAGGATAAATAGACAATGGTGGCAGCCCATTACATGGCATTCAGGAGTCTGATGGCTCGTGGGAAGAAGCTGTTGCAGAACCTTGATGTTCTGCTCCTTATGCTGCGATATCTTTTTCCCCGAGGGCAGCAGAGTGAACAGTCCGTGATGGAGATGTGTGGGGTCTTTTATAATACTGCTGGCCTTAGACACGCAGCGTTTGGTCGCAATATCCCCGATTGAGGGGAGAGAGGTCCCGATGATTTTTTCCGCTGTCCTCACCACTCTCTGCACAGACTTCCAGTCGGAGGCTGGAATAGATTAGCTTAGAGGGTAGAAGACAGTGTTTATTCCAAAGCATTGCTGGAGTAACTCAGTGGGACAGGCAGCATCTCTGGAGAAAATTAATAGGTGACGTTTCAGGTCGGGACTGTTCTTCAGATTCGAAACGTCACTTCCCCCTGTTCTCCAGAGAAGCTGCCTGACCCGCTGATTTACCCCAGCACCTGGTGTCTATTTTTGTAAACCAGCATCTGCAGTTTCTTGTGTTTCCATTTATCCAGAAACAATTTGGAATACCAGGTCTAAGTGTTACAAAGAGATAGCAGATGAGATGAGTTGAGATGGAATGAGGCAATATTGGAGAAAAATGTCAGCAATGATGACAGGGATATACGGTTCAAAGCCCAAGTTCAGTTTAACCAGCACCTTCAGTTCCTGCCCACAAATTCAGTTTAACCAGGGTAACAACATCCCTAACAGTCAGGTTAACTGTCAAATGGTTACCAGAGAGACGGACGGAATTGGTGACAATTTAAAATAAACTGCAGCGGCGAACTAAAGTCATGACTTTGGTCTTCCCAGTTGACCAGCAATCCAATTCCACGTTGACCAGCAATCACCCCATACACGAACAGTGTCCTACACACTGGAGACAATTTACTGAGGCCAAGTTAACCTACACACATTGGAGTGTGGGAGGAAACTGGGGCAGCTGGTGAAAACCCACATGGTCACGGGGAGAAGGTACAAACTGTACGGACAGCATCTGTGGTCAGGATCGAACCTGGGTCTCTGGCGCTGTGAGGCAGCAACTCTACTGCTGCGCCACTGTGCTGCCCAGCTTCACTGCTAGTACATGGGAGACAGATGATGCTGCAGTATAGCAGGATGCAACCCGGGTTAAGTGAACAAGAACCAAAATATGATTTTAATGAAATAAAACTGAACATTAATGCAGTACCTCCAATGCATGCACCACTGCCTCCGCCGCATCTTCAGAAACATTATCCAACCCACATTCAAATGCTGTTATAATCATCCGGCCTTCTAATTGCCCTCTTGTGGGAAGCACCATGGTGTGAGTGCAAAACCTCACACCATCCTCCTCTTGGGGATCCTTCATCACAAAGTTCTGTGGCCCAGACAAAGGGTTCTGTGCTTGGAAACGATGCTGGAGGAAGATGCAAGCACTTTAGCAAAAACCCCGTGTCGCGGGGTTGGAACGACCCAGAGCGGGGCCGTACATCACATAGCGCGGCCGTAAATGGCTGTGGGACTTACCATCACCCACCTGGGGCTTCGACATTGGGAGAGAAATGGTGCAGGGGAGAGAAAAGACTTTGCCTTCCATCACAGAGAGGAGGAGATTCACTGTGATGGATAACATAGAAACATAGAAACATAGAAAATAGGTGCAGGAGTAGGCCATTCGGCCCTTCGAGCCTGCACCGCCATTCAATGTGATCATGGCTGACCATCCAACTCAGTATCCCGTACCTGCCTTCTCTCCATACCCCCTGATCCCTTTAGCCACAAGTGCCACATCTAACGCCCTCTTAAATATAGCCAATGAACTGGCCTCAACTACCTTCTGTGGCAGAGAATTCCAGAGACTCACCACTCTCTGTGTAAAGAATGTTTTCCTCATTTCGGTCCTAAAGGAATTCCCCCTTATCCTTAGACTGTGACCCCTTGTTCTGGACTCCCCCAACATCGGGAACAATCTTCCAGCATCTAGCTTGTCCAACCCCTTAAGAATTTTGTAGGTTTCTATAAGATCCCCCCTCAATCTTCTAAATTCCATCGAGTACAAACCGAGTCTATCCAATCTTTCCTCATATGAAAGTCCTGACATCCCAGGAATCAGTCTGGTGAATCTTCTCTGTACCCCCTCTATGGCAAGGATGTCTTTCCTCAGATTTGGAGACCAAAACTGTACGCAGTACTCCAGGTGTGGCCTCACCAAAACCCTGTACAACTGCAGTAGAACCTCCCTGCTCCTATACTCAAATCCTTTCGCTATGAATGCTAACATACCATTTGCTTTCTTCACTGCCTTGTGTTTGTGTAAATTGAATTGTTTGTATGTCTTGCAGGCATTGTTTTGTTTGTATAGCTGTGGAAACAGAGTTTTGTTTGAGCCTCACTGAGGTACACACGACATGGAATAAATATTGTACTGTATTGAACCCCTCTAACCCACTCCAAACGGCTTGAAACCCTTCAAAACTCTTATAAACCTCTCTAAATACTTTGAAACCCCCCTAAACTCTCTGAACCCCTCTAAACACTTCTAAGTCCCTCTAAGCCCCTCTGAACACCTCTAAACAGGTCTAAGCCCCTCTAATATTCCTACCACCCTCAAATCCTCTCTAACGCCCTTTAACCCCCTCTAGACAATAGACAATAGGTGCAGGAGTAGGCCATTCGGCACTTCGAGCCAGCACCGCCATTCAATGTGATCATGGCTGATCATCCCCAATTAGTACCCCGTTTTTGTCTTCTCCCATATCCCCTGACTCCGCTATCTTTAAGTGCCCTATCTAGCTCTCTCTTGAAAGTATTCAGAGAACCGGCCTCCAGCTGAAGCAGCGAATTCCACAGATTCACAACTCTCTGTGAGAAAAAGTGTTTCCTCGTCTCCGTTCTAAATGTCTTACTCCTTATTCTTAAACTGTGGCCCCTGGTCTGGACTCCCCCAACATTGGGAACATGTTTGGGAAAGTGGAAGCCATGCTCAAAATACAAGAGGGAACTCAGCAGGTCAGGCAGCATCTGTAGAGGGAATGGGTAGTCAAAGTTTCCGGTCAGAACCCTTCTTCAGACTGGAGTCATATTGCTGATCATTTTCTGGCATTGACTGGGCCAGTGTACACGGCCATCATAGGTGAACATGATTTGGTGCAAATAAAAGCAGGAAATGCTACAAAAACATTACACGAGAGGAGTATCAGAGGAGAGAGAGTGAAGTTTCGGGTCGAGATCCTTCTTCAGTCTCGAATTGACCAGTCTTGTCATCTGTTTTCACCAAGAAGAAGGACATGGAGGGAAGTGTATTCAGACTGGAAAATACTATGCAAGGCGAGTTTGGAATTGAGAAGGAAGAAATGTTTGGGCATTTGGAGAGCATTAAGGTGAATAAATCCACAGGACGTGATGGAATTTTCCCCAGGTTATTGAGAGAGGCAAGAGAGGAGATTGCAGGAACCTTGAATGAAGGAATATGTGCAGATAGATAAGAGATGGGAGGCATTCAATGTAACATTGCCCACATTTAATGCCATATATTCAGTCAAATTGTGAAATGTATCTGCTTGGTATCAGAGACCTGTCTTGCAAAGGTAACAGTTAAAGACACAGAAGCTTCCTGGTTATGTGCACTCAATACAAATGAATGACATTTGGGAGACTAAGGGGATGAATCAAGGTGGATTTGCTGCCTATATGCAACCTCTTCCAGGTGTGACTGTGCCAATTCCACATGCCTTTTCTCCACCAACACTCCAAACCCCTACCACATCAAGCCATGACCACTGCGAATTTGGTCGAGCAGCGTTTCGCAGACTCCATCGCCTGCTCACAGAGTCCGCGAGGCCAGTGGTGGCTGCTCCTCCCACTCCTGCTCACTCTCCCATCACAGCAGCTTCACATGTTCCTCACCACACATTGTTTTTGTTCACTCACTTCCAACTCACAAGCAATTTGGGTTTTGAACCGTTCACCGGAACAGTACCCAGTCGTAACCTGGGGTCTTCCTGTACAGTTTCTGGCACTTTGTTGTTAAACACTCTAAACACTTAAACTAAACTCTAAACTCTAAACACTTCCAACCCCCTCTAGACCTTTCTAAACCCCTCTACCCACCATAACCGTCTCTACCCTCCTCTAAACCCATCTTAATCCTTCTAAACCCCTTGTTAGGTACTTCCCCCCCGCCCGGTGAATGCTATGTACTTACCTTTTCTATTTATCTCCTGAGTGCAGGCCCCATGGCTGGCAGTCAGGAATCAAGGGGTTAAGAGCTCCTGTACCCGATTGGACAAGCTGCATCAGGTGACCGGTGACTCATCGGAAGCTTAAATAGCAGGAGATCCCAGAATTCTCTCTCTTTTCTGTCGACCCTGACTAAGCCAACAGGCTGCCGGTGTGAGCCTCAGAAGGCCTGGCCACATGGCATAGCACTTTGTGTATTGTTTCCTGTGTTTGTTAATTAATTTTGTATTGGGATGGATAAGGGCTGACCCGAGGGGTTTCGTGTATTTTGTTGCAGGGTTATCTCTATTTAGGCAGGATTAGAGTCTCCAGTTCGACGGCCCATTGCGAGGCTGGCTGGAGCACTGTTATCTTTATTTGTTCGTCGATTCTTGTCCTTGACTGTGTTGTTTAAATCAGGTTTGGGTTTTGTCTTCTTTTAACAAAATTAAAGACTATTTTCTTAAACTTGAACCTGGTTTTTGACTTTGTTACGCAGCTCTGAGGTACCTGCCTTCGGGAGTTGTAACACCCCTCTAAATCCCTCTAAACATTTAAACCACTCTAAACCCCTTTAAACCCCTCTAAACACGTTTAAACTCCTCTAAAACGCTATAAATACCTCTAAACCCCTCTAAACTACTATAAACCCCTCTAAACTCCCCAAAACCATTCTAAACCCCTCTAAGTCCCCTCAAAACGCCTCTAAATCCTTGGAAATCCATCTAAACACCTTAAAAACCCGCTAAACCCTTCTAAGCGCTTCTGGGCCTCTCTGAACCCCTCTAAATATCTGTAAGCACCTCTAAACCCCTCGAAGCCCCTCTAAACCGTGTGAACCCCTCTCAACCTCTAAACCATGTAAACCCCTCTAAACCCATCGAAACCCCTCTAAACCATGTAAACCCCTCTAAACCCATCGAAACCCCTCTAAACCATGTAAACCCCTCTAAACCCATCAAAATCCCTCTAAACCACCCCTAAACCCCTGTAAACCCTCTCAAAACTCATCTAAACCCCTGTAAATGTCCAGACCTAAGAACAGCTTTGCACAGGAAGGAGCGTCAGATGCTGGTTTCAACCGAAGATAGACACAAAATGCTGGTTAACCCAGCGTGACAGACGGCATCTCTGGAGAAAAGTGTCTTGAAAAGGAACAGTGCGAGTCCACACTGGCAAGCGATCCCCACACATTATCGATGTCCCACACACACTGAGGACAACTCACATTTAAACCTGTATATCTACAAATCTGTGCGTCTTTGGAGTTTGGGAGGAAACCGAAGATATCGGAGAAAATCCACGCGGTCAGGGGGAGAACGTGCAAACTCCGCACAGACAGCATATTGGTGGGGATTGAACCCGCGCCTCTGGCGCTGTAAGGCAGCAACTCTACCACTGCACTCTGTATTTATTTTTCTATATCGCTATCACTACGAACGACGCTAAACTGCATTTCGTTGTACCTATACTTGTATTTGTGCAATGACATTAAACTTGAATTGAATTGAATTGAATATTGAATGGCGGTGCAGGCTCGAAGGGCCGAATGGCCTACTCCTGCACCTAATTTCTATGTTTCTATGTTTCTATGTTTGTGTAAATTGAATTGTTTGTATGTCTTGCAGGAATTGTTTTGTTTGTATGGCTGTGGAAACAGAGTTTCGTTTGAGCCTCACTGAGGTACAAATGACATGAAATAAATATTGTATTGTATTGAACCCCTCTAACCCACTCCAAACGGCTCGAAACCCTTCGAAACTCTTATAAATCCCTCTAAATACTTCGAAAACCCCCCTAAACTCCTCTAAACACTTCTAAGTCCCTCTAAGCCCCACTGAACACCTCTAAACAGGTGGAAGCCCCTCTAATACTTCTAACCCCCTCAAATCCTCTCTAAACCCCTCTAAACACATCCCACCCTCTCTAGACCCCTCTACCCACTATAACCGCCTCTACCCTCCTCTAAACGTCTCTTAACCCTTCTAAACCACTCTAAACCCATCTAAACATTTAAACCACTCTAAATCGCTCTAAACAAGTTTAAACTCCTCGAAACCCCTCTAAATAGCTCTAAACACCTCTAAACCCCCCCAAAACCATTCTAAACCCCTCTAAACTGCTATAATAATAACTTTATTATGGACTCAAGGTCCAGACAAGGGGCAACATTACATTAAAAATGCATTGCATATCCAATATCATAAATATATATAAAATCATGGTAAATCACATAAAAAACATCATAATTTATATATTTTAAAAACCCACACTACTTAAGTTAAAAATCCAGAGTAAAAGATGACCAATGTCGTACAACGAGACAACGATACCAGTGTCTCCACAGCTGGGATTTGTAGCGTGTAGTGCTAACCCTTATGTTTGTCAAGGCCACAATAAGCACATTTTTAGAGTCATTTATCCTGCAAATGAATTTATACATGTGGTGTCTTAGGATAGCTTCTAAAGTACTGACTCCTGCAGCCACAAACATATTACTGGCACTACACCATCTTGGTTGCCTTAGCAGTGTTCTCATGGCATCGTTATATGCCACCTTTAGTCTCTGCATACTTGTCTTTAAATAGTTCGACCACTGGTGTGCAGTGTAGAGGGGTGTGCAGTATGCTCTAAATAGCGACATCTTCACCACATCTGCACACGCACCAAATTTACGCAAGAGGATATTCGCCTGTATATACAGCATACTTCGTTGCCTATAAATATCCTCATCATCTGTCATTTGTTTCATAATAATATGCCCTAGATATTTTATCTTATTACAGACACTAAGATTGTTGTCAGACAATTTAAAATCAGGATATTTTAGGCTTTTATCCTCTTTGGTTCTACAGACCATAACAGCACTCTTACTAGCATTATATTTAATGTCATGTTCCACACCATACACGGAACATGTAGTAAGGAGCTGCTGGAGACCAGCGCTAGATGGACTAAAGACCACAAGATCATCTGCATACATAATATGGTTCACTAAAATATTACCAATCACGCACCCAGTGTTACAGGCTTTCAATTGTTTGGACAGATCATCAATATATAGATAAAAAAGGACTGGGGACAAAATTCCCCCTTGGCTAACACCATTGCTAACCCCAAATGGGGCTGAGACCCTATTGCCCCATTTTATTTGCATAGTCTGGTGGGCATATCAGTAGGCCAGAATTCTAACAATGTATTTAGGCACCCCTCTTTGACTCATTTTACCAAACAGCTTTCTGTGATTAACACGGTCAAAGGCTTTGGAAGCATCAATAAAGCACATAAGGATTGAAGAGTTTTTGCCTCTATATTTGTTTACAATCTCCTTTAGGGCATATATGTATAAGTCAGTGCCATGTTTAGCATTAAATCCAAACTGGTTATCTGTAGAGTTAACAAACTCATTTATTCTATCCAGCAGAACTATTTCTAAGACTTATGACAATTTGCTGGCTAAAGCTATGGGCCTGTAATTATTTAGACTGCCTACTTTACCAGCTTTGTCCTTAATAACCGGCACTAACAGGACAGGCAACATGGAGTGTGGTAACAAGCCATGAATCATAAAGCCGGCAAAACAAATAGCTAGGAGAGGAGCTATCCTCACTCACATACTTCAGATGTTCAGCAGAGATATGATCCAAGCCACTTGCTTTGTTGTTGGACAGCTTGTTCATGGCATGATGCACCTCATGTGACATAATCACCATCGAGTCATTACTCTCAGTATTGTCCACCCTATACAAGTCACCTTGGACACAGTTGAATAAAGTGCTATAATGTTGTTGCCATAACTCCACGATATTAGCTGTTCCGGAGATTCCATCTACAGTACATGGTAGAGATGTTTTGCAACTGCTAAGAGCTCTCACTTCCTTCCAAAAATCTGTAGCATTGGTACTTAGCAGCTTCTTAGCCATGGAATCAGCCCTCATAGCTTGCTCATTTTTACAGATGAAGCGAACAGCATACTTATACCTTGCATTAGTGAGCTTCTTGTGCTCAAACACAGGCCCCTGTCTGGGTCTACCTGCCATAGCCCATGCTTTGGTGGCTTCACGGGCTTCAGTATGATACTCAGCTACATACTGATTCCAGCCAGGTCTGATGTTATGTGTCTTCTTTTTATGCTTGCATTAGGGCTTACTGCCTACATATAAGGCGCTTACTATATCATTATACATGGAGCAGATATCTCTCCTATGCTTCATATCTTTACAATTAACATTACTACATATTATTGCAGCTTTAGGTAGATGAATATTGCTTAAGGATTTATCTGTATGGGCATAATAGGCTATGATGTCTTCCTTGTAAGCGTTGACCTGTCCAGTTTTTCTGTTTTAAAGCTATTTCTATCTCTGGATACCACAGGTATGTGTTCAACATTTATTGTCATAGCAACAGGTATATGATCAGTCATTGCTGCCCCGTACAGAATGCTCATACACCCCAATGAGGCAAGTGCATCAGCTGTACTAATACAGTGGTCCAGCCATGATGTGGTGTGCCAGGCCTCACTCACTAATATAAGTATAACTATCTGTAGGTAAAAGCACTTTGCTTGACAATATTAAATTATTATCTTGGCAGAACTGAGCCATATGATTGGCAAATAATGAATTCCTATCTGAGATATCTGCATTCATATCCCCAATGACATATACACTACAATAATTATTGTTTAGAGGGCTATAGCCCTCTAAACCTCTCAAAACCCCACTAACCCCCTCAAAACACCTCCAACCATATAACCATATAACAATTACAGCATGGAAACAGGCCTTCTCGGCCCTTCCAGTCCGTGCCGACTATTTATTTTCCCCTAGTCCCATCTAACTGCACTCAGACCATACCCCTCAATTCCCTTCCCGTCCATATACCTATCCACTTTACTTTTAAATGTTAAAATCGATCCTGCCTCCACCACTTCTGCTGGAAGATCATTCCACACAGCCCCCACTGTTCCCCCTCATGTTACCCCTAAACTTCTGTCCCTTAATTCTCATGTCATGCCCTCTTGTTTGAATCTTCCCTACCCTCAATGGGAAAAGCTTATCCACGTCAACTCTGTCTATCCCTTTCATCATTTTAAAGACCTCAATCAAGTCCCCCCTTCTGTGCTCCAAAGAATAAAGACCTAACTTGTTCAACCTTTCTCTGTAACATAGTTGCTGGAACCCAGGCAACATTCTGGTAAATCCCTTCTGAACTCTCTCTATTTTGTTGACAAAACCACTCAAAACACCTCTAAGCGCCACTAGCCCTCTAAACCCCTCAAAACTAATGTAAACGGGCCCGCTACGCTGTAAGTGCTTACCTGCAGTTCATTGCGTGTAATCCACTTGGGGTAGTGTAGCAACAGTACGGGTCATGGGTCGTGAGCCGACTGCCGTGAATCCTCCCTATACAGCATACTTGGTCGGGATAGAACCCGCGTCTCTGGCGCTGTAAGGCAGCAACTCTACCACTGTGCCTGAGTAACAGCGGGGCAGGCAGCATCTCTGGAGAAAATCCATGCGGTCACGGGGAGAACGTACAAACCGTGCGGACAGCGGCCGTGGTCGGAATCGAACCCGGGTCTCTGAACTCGAGTCAGCAACTCTACAGCTGTGCCACTGTTTACTGGTGCCCTCCCCTAATTTCCGATTTACTGGTGCCATCACCTAAATCCCCATTTACTGGTGCCATCCCCTAATTTCCGATTTACTGGTGCCATCCCCTAAATCCCCATTTACTGGTGCCCTCCCCTAAATACCCATTTACTGGTGCCCTCCCCTAAATCCCCATTTACTGGTGCCATCCCCTAAATCCCCATTTACTGGTGCCATCCCCTAAATACCCATTTACTGGTGCCATCCCCTAAATCCCCATTTACTGGTGCCATCCCCTAAATACCCATTTACTGGTGCCATCCCCTGATTCACCATGTAATGCTGCGCTCCCTAATTCCACATTTATTAATGCCTTCCCCTTTACTGAGGGTCGCACTTTTCGCACCAGGCTCGTAGTTTGCAGACGAGGTTCGCAGCTTTCGGACCAGGCTGGCATTTTTCGCAGACGGCTCGTACTTTTCGCACTAGTCTCGCACTTTTCGCACCAGGCTCGCACTTTTTTTGCGCCACGCCCGCAGTTTTCGCACCAGACTCGCTCTTTTCACAGCAGGATTGCACTTTTCGCACCAGGCTCGCAATTTTTGCACAAGGCTCGCAGTTTTCCCACCAGGCTCCCACTTTTCGCAGGAGACTCACACTTTTTGCAGCAGGCTCGCACTTTTTGTGCTTGTGTCGCAGTTTTCACACCAGGATCGCACTGTTCGTACTGTGAGGGATAAAGTGATTTTACTTCGGAGTCACGTGAGTGACTACGTGAAGAAGCCCCGCCTGGCACTGGATCGGCATTACGTTGACGCTATCGGCAGAGGAAGAGCTGTAGAGCGCAGCTCCAACACAACGGTAAGGAAATGGCCCGCAGGTAAGTAAAATTATTTTACTTCCTGGGCATTTTCTAAAAACTCCGTAGGCTGGTGGGTAAACCAGGAGGAGTTAAAATAAAAATAAAAATGTTTTTAAAAAATCGCGGGTAAAACGTGCGTCCCGGGGTGTAGAAAAGTCGGGACAGCAGATTATTGCGGAGCAGGTTCTGATACCGGTGGCCGTTGAAATACCCGTTAGTGAGCCTTTGGTTGCTCCACAAACAAAAACTTTGAAAACCCAGTGCCTAAAATGTAAAAGAAAGAAGCTTGAAAGGCCTGAGGTTCTGAAAGATCCTGAAAGGAAAGCCTTTGGCTAAGTATGGAGAAAAATACTCCAAACAATATCAACCAAGGTTCTAAGTACCCAGAATATTCCCAGGCAGCCCCTGAGGGGGTTCCATATACATGAATATGGTGCCAGTTTGAATTGGGAATTGAAACTCCAGTGCCTGGGATTGGGCTGGAGGAAGTCTCCTTGAACAAGTTTCAGGAGTACCAGGGCTGTATGAGACTGACCCTGAAAGTGGTCAGAAGTACCCACCACAATACAAATCCAGGTGTGTCTGATGGGGCACAAAGTTACTATACCTGGAGGAGGCGGTGAGGCCATGGAAGGAAACCTGGCGGCCAATGTTAATTATCAAAGGTAACTTTGAAGGTATGAGATGTGAATTGGCCAAGATAGACTGGCAGGTGATTCTTAAAGGGTTGACAGTGGATGTGCAATGGAAGGTATTTAAAGACTGCATGGATGAAGTACAAAAGTTGTTCATACCAGTTTGGCAAAAGAATAAATCGGGGAAGGTGGTGCATCCATGGATAACAAGGGAAATCAGGGATAGTATAAAAACAAAAGATGAGGCATACAAATTTGCCAGAAAAAGCAGCCTACCGGAGGACTGGGAGAAATTCAGAATCCAGCAGAGGAGGACAAAGGGCTTAATTAGGAAAGGGAAAATAGATTATGAAAGGAAACTGGCAGGGAACATAAAAACTGACTGCAAAAGTTTTTATAGATATGTAAAGAGAAAGAGACTAGTTAAAACAAATGTTGGTCCCTTGCAGTCAGAAACAGGTGAATTGATCATGGGGAACAAGGACATGGCAGACCAATTGAATAACTACTTTGGTTCTGTCTTCACTAAGGAAGACATAAATAATCTGCCGGAAATAGCAGTGGAACGGGGGTCAAATAAGATGGAGGAACTGAGTGAAATCCAGGTTAGCCGGGAGGTGGTGTTGGGTAAATTGAACGGATTGAAGGCCGATAAATCCCCAGGGCCAGATAGTCTGCATCCCAGAGTACTCAAGGAGGTAGCCACAGAAATAGTGGATGCATTAGTGATAATTTTTCAAAATTCCTTAGATTCTGGAGTAGTTCCTGAGGATTGGAGGGTAGCTAATGTAACCCCACTTTTTAAAAAAGGAGGGAGAGAGAAAGCGGGGAATTACAGACCAGTTAGTCTAACATCGGTAGTGGGGAAACTGCTAGAGTCAGTTATTAAAGATGGGATAGCAGCGCATTTGGAAAGTGGTGAAATCATTGGACAAAGTCAGCATGGATTTACGAAAGGTAAATCATGTCTGACAAATCTGATAGAATTTTTCGAGGATGTAACTAGTAGAGTGGATAAGGGAGAACCAGTGGATGTGTTATATCTAGACTTTCAGAAGGCTTTCGACAAGGTCCCGCATAAGAGATTAGCATACAAACTTAAAGCACACGGTATTGGGGGTTCAGTACTGATGTGGATAGAGAACTGGCTAGCAGACAGGAGGCAAAGGGTAGGAGTAAACGGGTCCTTTTCAGAATGGCAGGCAGTGACTAGTGGGGTGCCGCAAGGCTCAGTGCTGGGACCCCAGCTATTTACAATATATATTAATGATTTGGACGAGGGAATTCAATGCAACATCTCCAAATTTGCAGATGATACCAAGCTGGGGGATATAGTTAGGTGTGAGGAGGATGCTTGGAGGCTGCAGGGTGATTTGGATAGGCTGAGTGAATGGGCAGATGCATGGCAGATGCAGTACAATGTGGATAAATGTGAGGTTATCCACTTTGGTGGCAAAAACATGAGGGTAGACTATTATCTGAATGGTGGCAGATTAGGTAAGGGGGAGATGCAACGAGACCTGGGTGTCATGGTACACCAGTCATTGAAAGTAGGCATGCAGGTGCAGCAGGCAGTGAAGAAAGCAAATGGTATGTTAGCATTCATAGCGAAAGGATTTGAGTATAGGAGCAGGGAGGTTCTACTGCAGTTGTACAGGGTTTTGGTGAGGCCACACCTGGAGTACTGCGTACAGTTTTGGTCTCCAAATCTGAGGAAAGACATCCTTGCCATAGAGGGGGTACAGAGAAGATTCACCAGACTGATTCCTGGGATGTCAGGACTTTCATATGAGGAAAGATTGGATAGACTCGGTTTGTACTCGATGGAATTTAGAAGATTGAGGGGGGATCTTATAGAAACCTACAAAATTCTTAAGGGGTTGGACAAGCTAGATGCTGGAAGATTGTTCCCGATGTTGGGGGAGTCCAGAACAAGGGGTCACAGTCTAAGGATAAGGGGGGATTCCTTTAGGACCGAAATGAGGAAAACATTCTTTACACAGAGAGTGGTGAGTCTCTGGAATTCTCTGCCACAGAAGGTAGTTGAGGCCAGTTCATTGGCTATATTTAAGAGGGCGTTAGATGTGGCACTTGTGGCTAAAGGGATCAGGGGGTATGGAGAGAAGGCAGGTACGGGATACTGAGTTGGATGATCAGCCATGATCACATTGAATGGCGGTGCAGGCTCGAAGGGCCGAATGGCCTACTCCTGCACCTATTTTCTATGTTTCTATGTTTCTATATGGCCTCTCACCTGCCTCAAAAAAGCCGTTATGGTTGAGACAGCAAAATTGGATTTAAACACCTATTTATTGTGGTCAGAAGTACCTACCACAATACAAATCCAGGTGTGTCTGATGGGGCACAAAGTTACTATACCTGGAGGAGGCGGTGAGGCCATGGAATGAAACCTGGCGGCCAATGTTAATTATATGATCTCTCACCTGCCTCAAAAAAGCTGTTATGATTGAGACAGCAGATCGGATTAAAACAACCTATTATTGTACCTCAAAGAAGGTACCTATGATGAATCCAGCTTTTTGGGCGCCAATGTCAGCAATAATGCGGGCGCAGGAATTACGATTCAAAGAATCCTCAAGCTAATTTTGGCATCACTGTCTTTTGGAAGACAAGCTGGAAGGTTGTGGAATGACCAAAGTTCAGAATAAAAAACATATGTTGGGCTTATTCTGCAACTCATTTTGAGATAAAATATATAAAATGGAAGATTGCCATTTGGCCTCTTTTACATCCAAGATTTTCAGGGTTGTGCAGGGCCAGCAATGTTCAAGCTCTTGGTTATTTGTTCAGAGGAAGTCTAAACAAATTAAAGAAATGGATGAAGAGGCAAAAACTGTTGGCCTTGTGAAACCCTTCAGTTTGGCCAGAAAGGCTGGTCATATGAGAAGGGGATTTGATTTTGGAGCTGGAACGAGCCGAGGAGAGTATGATAAGGAAGAATACCAGCCAGCACAGCCGAATGTACACCCATTATTGGGAAAGGAGATCATTTGTCACAGTTGGAGAGGTACAAAAATATCCTATTAAAGAAGGATGTTTGGATGAACCTCAGATTGGTGGTAGACTCCGAATGTTATAATGAAAGGGAGGTATGGATCCATTGGGACACAATAAGCCTAATCATTCTTTGATGTTCAGTCTTGAAAGTATTCAAATTGACAAAAGAGGTTAAGTATTTGTGTGAGAAAGGAATTATTGAGAAACAAAAAGGAGAGGATCCACAACAATTGTATCAAATATTTTCCCTAGACTGAAGAAAGATGGGGGTTGTAGAATCAATTTAGATCTCACACAATTGAATACATTTGTCCAGTATAAACATTTAAAAATGGACACATTCAACACTGCAATGCAGCTGGTATCAACAGGTTGTTATATGGCTACAATAGATTGAAGGATGCATATTTTCGGTCCCAATTCACCATAGTTTCGCAGGTAATTAAAGTCTATGGATGGGACAGCTGTGGCAATACAAAGCTTTGCCTAATGAATTAAGCCAGCACTTGCACTGCTAAGGGCACAAAAAATAAACACATCGTTATGGCTTATCTAGATGACATTTAATTGTCAATGCTAATCAGGAGTCAGCTGGAAAATCAGTCCCAGCAACTACAAGTTTGTTTGAGAAGTTGGGTTCCTGATCCAACCAACAAATCTAAGTTACAGCCATCCCAAACCATTGAATATCTGTGGGTTTGTGATTAACTCAGTTACCATGTTGGTAACTTTACCAATGGATAAGGTGTTGGATTTGACAAATGTGTGTCAGAACCTGATTAACAAACCTTATCCCTCCATCCGAGAGGTTGCCAAGGTTATTGGTAAATTGGTAGCAGCATTTCCAGCAGTAGAGTTGGTCGTCTACATTACCAAAATCTTCAAAGGGCAAAAACTCAAGCGCTTATTCAGCGAGCAGGCCATTTTGATAGGCCAATGCAATTGCCTAAGGAAGCTTATCAGAATTACATTGGTGGATTGAGTATGTTCCACAAGCTGCTAAGAACATTAGTTCATCAGCCAGCAGTGTTTTTGCAAACTAAAAAAGACGCAAGTTCTCCCGGATGAGGGGCTACGGATAATGAGACCAGATGTGGAGGCAGATGGGCTGTCCAAGAGGATTTTTTGCTCCATACATATGGTATTAAATATTTGGAGCTACTGGGAACATTTATGGATTAAAAGCTTATTGCTCTTCATTAAAAGATTTGCATGTCCAAGTACAAATAGATAATACCACAGCTGTGGTATATATCAATCACATGGGTGGTGTCAGATCAATATCATGTGATCATCTGGTAAACCAGATGTGGCAATGGTGTATGGCAAAAAATATTGGCTTTCAGCTATTTATCTCTCGGGGAGAGACAATGTTGTGGCAGACAAAAGATCACGAATATTTAAAGACAATACAGAAGGGGTGTTAAATCCACAAATTTCAAAAATATTGTCAGTCGGTATGGAGTGCCGGACATTGATCTGTTTGCATCTAGATTGAATCACCAATTGCCCAAATACGTGTCTTGGGAACACGATCCAGGGGCAGTAGTGGTGGATGCTTTCTCGCTACATTAATTATCTTATATCTTATATTACTTATATTAATGATTTGGACGAGGGAATTCAATGCAACATCTCCAAATTTGCAGATGATACCAAGCTGGGGGGTATAGTTAGGTGTGAGGAGGATGCTTGGCGGCTGCAGGGTGATTTGGATAGGCTGAGTGAATGGGCAGATGCATGGCAGATGCAGTACAATGTGGATAAATGTGAGGTTATCCACTTTGGTGGCAAAAACATGAGGGTAGACTATTATCTGAATGGTGGCAGATTAGGTGAGGGGGAGATGCAACAAGACCTGGGTGTCATGGTACACCAGTCATTGAAAGTAGGCATGCAGGTGCAGCAGGCAGTGAAGAAAGCAAATGGTATGTTAGCATTCATAGCGAAAGGATTTGAGTATAGGAGCAGGGAGGTTTTACTGCAGTTGTACAGGGTTTTGGTGAGGCCACACCTGGAGTACTGCGTACAGTTTTGGTCTCCAAATCTGAGGAAAGACATCCTTGCCATAGAGGGGGTACAGAGAAGATTCACCAGACTGATTCCTGGGATGTCAGGACTTTCATATGAGGAAAGATTGGATAGACTCGGTTTGTACTCGATGGAATTTAGAAGATTGAGGGGGGATCTTATAGAAACCTACAAAATTCTTAAGGGGTTGGACAAGCTAGATGCTGGAAGATTGTTCCCGATGTTGGGGGAGTCCAGAACAAGGGGTCACAGTCTAAGGATAAGGGGGAATTCCTTTAGGACCGAAATGAGGAAAACATTCTTTACACAGAGAGTGGTGAGTCTCTGGAATTCTCTGCCACAGAAGGTAGTTGAGGCCAGTTCATTGGCTATATTTAAGAGGGCGTTAGATGTGGCACTTGTGGCTAAAGGGATCAGGGGGTATGGAGAGAAGGCAGGTACGGGATACTGAGTTGGATGATCAGCCATGATCACATTGAATGGCGGTGCAGGCTCGAAGGGCCGAATGGCCTACTCCTGCACCTATTTTCTATGTTTCTATGTTTCTATATGGCCTCTCACCTGCCTCAAAAAAGCCGTTATGGTTGAGACAGCAAAATTGGATTTAAACACCTATTTATTGTGGTCAGAAGTACCTACCACAATACAAATCCAGGTGTGTCTGATGGGGCACAAAGTTACTATACCTGGAGGAGGCGGTGAGGCCATGGAATGAAACCTGGCGGCCAATGTTAATTATATGATCTCTCACCTGCCTCAAAAAAGCTGTTATGATTGAGACAGCAGATCGGATTAAAACAACCTATTATTGTACCTCAAAGAAGGTACCTATGATGAATCCAGCTTTTTGGGCGCCAATGTCAGCAATAATGCGGGCGCAGGAATTACGATTCAAAGAATCCTCAAGCTAATTTTGGCATCACTGTCTTTTGGAAGACAAGCTGGAAGGTTGTGGAATGACCAAAGTTCAGAATAAAAAACATATGTTGGGCTTATTCTGCAACTCATTTTGAGATAAAATATATAAAATGGAAGATTGCCATTTGGCCTCTTTTACATCCAAGATTTTCAGGGTTGTGCAGGGCCAGCAATGTTCAAGCTCTTGGTTATTTGTTCAGAGGAAGTCTAAACAAATTAAAGAAATGGATGAAGAGGCAAAAACTGTTGGCCTTGTGAAACCCTTCAGTTTGGCCAGAAAGGCTGGTCATATGAGAAGGGGATTTGATTTTGGAGCTGGAACGAGCCGAGGAGAGTATGATAAGGAAGAATACCAGCCAGCACAGCCGAATGTACACCCATTATTGGGAAAGGAGATCATTTGTCACAGTTGGAGAGGTACAAAAATATCCTATTAAAGAAGGATGTTTGGATGAACCTCAGATTGGTGGTAGACTCCGAATGTTATAATGAAAGGGAGGTATGGATCCATTGGGACACAATAAGCCTAATCATTCTTTGATGTTCAGTCTTGAAAGTATTCAAATTGACAAAAGAGGTTAAGTATTTGTGTGAGAAAGGAATTATTGAGAAACAAAAAGGAGAGGATCCACAACAATTGTATCAAATATTTTCCCTAGACTGAAGAAAGATGGGGGTTGTAGAATCAATTTAGATCTCACACAATTGAATACATTTGTCCAGTATAAACATTTAAAAATGGACACATTCAACACTGCAATGCAGCTGGTATCAACAGGTTGTTATATGGCTACAATAGATTGAAGGATGCATATTTTCGGTCCCAATTCACCATAGTTTCGCAGGTAATTAAAGTCTATGGATGGGACAGCTGTGGCAATACAAAGCTTTGCCTAATGAATTAAGCCAGCACTTGCACTGCTAAGGGCACAAAAAATAAACACATCGTTATGGCTTATCTAGATGACATTTAATTGTCAATGCTAATCAGGAGTCAGCTGGAAAATCAGTCCCAGCAACTACAAGTTTGTTTGAGAAGTTGGGTTCCTGATCCAACCAACAAATCTAAGTTACAGCCATCCCAAACCATTGAATATCTGTGGGTTTGTGATTAACTCAGTTACCATGTTGGTAACTTTACCAATGGATAAGGTGTTGGATTTGACAAATGTGTGTCAGAACCTGATTAACAAACCTTATCCCTCCATCCGAGAGGTTGCCAAGGTTATTGGTAAATTGGTAGCAGCATTTCCAGCAGTAGAGTTGGTCGTCTACATTACCAAAATCTTCAAAGGGCAAAAACTCAAGCGCTTATTCAGCGAGCAGGCCATTTTGATAGGCCAATGCAATTGCCTAAGGAAGCTTATCAGAATTACATTGGTGGATTGAGTATGTTCCACAAGCTGCTAAGAACATTAGTTCATCAGCCAGCAGTGTTTTTGCAAACTAAAAAAGACGCAAGTTCTCCCGGATGAGGGGCTACGGATAATGAGACCAGATGTGGAGGCAGATGGGCTGTCCAAGAGGATTTTTTGCTCCATACATATGGTATTAAATATTTGGAGCTACTGGGAACATTTATGGATTAAAAGCTTATTGCTCTTCATTAAAAGATTTGCATGTCCAAGTACAAATAGATAATACCACAGCTGTGGTATATATCAATCACATGGGTGGTGTCAGATCAATATCATGTGATCATCTGGTAAACCAGATGTGGCAATGGTGTATGGCAAAAAATATTGGCTTTCAGCTATTTATCTCTCGGGGAGAGACAATGTTGTGGCAGACAAAAGATCACGAATATTTAAAGACAATACAGAAGGGATGTTAAATCCACAAATTTCAAAAATATTGTCAGTCGGTATGGAGTGCCGGACATTGATCTGTTTGCATCTAGATTGAATCACCAATTGCCCAAATACGTGTCTTGGGAACACGATCCAGGGGCAGTAGCGGTGGATGCTTTCTCGCTACACTGGGGGAATACGCTCTTTTATGCTTTTCCCCATTCTGTCTCATTGGGCAATGTCTCAAGAAAATAGCGCAAGACGCTGCCAAAGGCATTTTGGTGGTGCCAAATTGGCCCACGCAGTCATGGTTCCCATTGATGCTAAAATGATTATTGAACCATGTATGACAATTCCCAGTTGTGACAATCTGGTGACACAACCAGTAACAAAAGAAATTCATCCATTGCATGATCATATGAATTGTAAATCTGCAGGTTCTGACCAGACCGTTGCAAGAGTTTGAACTGTCGGACAGGACCATGGATGTTATAGATGCAGCTTGGAGGAATAGCACTAAAAAACAATATGTCGCATATAAGGAAATGGGAAGTTTTGTACACAGTCAAAGATATCTTATCATACTGCAAACATTTCAAATGTATTGGAGTTCCTTGCTAGGTTACACTTTGATGAGCATTTGAGTTATGGTGCCATTAATTGTGCTCGTAGTGCATTGTCATCCTATTTAGGACAAATTTCGGATCGGGATTCAGTTGGGTCTCACCCATTAGTATCCCGATTCATGAAAGGAATTTTCAATAAAAATCCTCCCAAGCCCAGATATACAGAAATTTGGGATGTTAGCATTGTTCTCACTTTGCTTAAACAATGGACTCCAATTAATTCAATGTCTTGCAGAAATTAACATTCAAGGTGGTAATGTTAATGGCATTGGTATCAGCTCAAAGAGTACAAACTTTGCAATTGTTATGGTTGAATTGCATGCATGTGACTACAGATAACATTGTGTTTTATGTTTATGACTTGATCAAAGAAAGCAGACCAGGAAGAACTGGAATGAAGGTAATGTTTAAAGCATATCCTATTGATGAAACATTGTGTGTAGTTAAGCATTTAACTCAATACATTGAGGTAACCAAAAATCTCAGAGGTTCTGAGAAAGCGTTATTGATAACACGCAAAAAGCCACATACAAAAGTTCAGTTCAAACCATTTCTAGATGGTTAAAACAGGTTTTGGGTCTAGCAGGAATAGACACTGATGTGTTTAAATCTCACTCCACTAGGGCGGCAGCTACGTCCGTGGCAAAGGTACAGGACGTACCACTCGATCAAATTTTAAAGGCCGCAGGGTGGTCTAGAGAAGAGATTTTTTCAAAGTTCTACAATAAACCTGTTGTCACGGTGCCAGGATTTGGACACGCAGTACTGGGTTCTCTTTAAATGTTTGCTTTGTTTTATATTATCGATTATATTATCGATTTATGTTACCGTTGACATCATTATCAATTTATTTTGTAATTTTCCCCTGCGATAGAGGGGTTATTATTAAAAAGCTGTTCTTTTTATGATTAAAGGACTTATTACATAAATTGTAACAATGTGTTAAAATACTATTTACTCACTAATGTTTTGACTAAACAGAGAGTCGTATGGAATGAATTTACGACATAAAAAACATAGAGCTTTAAAATCTTCACGTAGTCACTCACGTGACTCTGAAGTAAAATAGTGAGATTAAACGAGAACTTACCTGTTCGAAGTTTGATCTACAACTTCACTTGCCCTCCTCTCCCAAATTGCCCTCCGCTCCCAACCCTCATAATGTAAATGATCATCTGGTAGTTCTAGTCTATTTTGAGCCTTACTATTTTACTCCGGCTATTGGTTCTGTGTTTTTCATGCCGCTGCTTTGAAGTATGCCAATCCAGCGCCAGGCGGGGCTTCTTCACGTAATCCCTCATCGTAACTCCTCATAAAATAAAGATCAAACTTCGAACAGGTAAGTTCTCGTTTAATCTCACTATTAAACCCCACTATTGTAAGGATTCAGGAGAGGATTTTAACTTGTAAACAGGATTCTAGCCGATAGAGGCAGGGAGAGGATGTTGACATAGCTGGGAGTGGGTTTATCACAACTGTCCTTGGGTGAGGATGGATGGCATAGTATAGCGTAGAAGGGAGGTGATAGATGGGACCCTTGTCAGTAGGGACTAGGGATGAAAGGGACCCTTGTCAGTAGAGACTAGCTTTAGTTCAGATATAAAAAAAACTAAGACAGGTCAGTTGGTGAGTAAACTAGGCCAGGTCAATTGCAACTGGGCATGCTTAATGATATAAATGAATATTACTTATACGCCCCTAGTCGAGAAATTGCTCATTATCATGAACATGCTATGTATGCTGTGGGAGGTACTGGGGAATGTACCCATAGACTGTGCACCTCAGTGCTCTGATTGGGAAGAGTCAGAAGGGGAGGTTATGCCAGCAGAATTGTGTGTATAAAGGGGCTTTACTTTTCTGACTTTGGTGTGTCTCAATTTGGAGAGGCACCCGAATTCTGCAGATTCGCAAATAAAAAAGCATTTCTTGTTTCGATGATTTAGTCTCTGAGCAGTGATTGTGAGCACAAACTATATCTCACAAAGTGGGGGCTCGTCTGCGATCGCCACTCCGGCCGCTCGGCAGAAGCATGGGAGGAAGGGATGGTGCACCCCTGCTGATTTCAGCGGTCTCTAATCTCCTTGCTTGCCATCAGCGGTTTGAGCTAGTGATATCCGGACAAGAGACTCGGGAAACAAGAGGGAGTGTTGGAAAAATAAACAAGGGACGTTCGAGCGATTCTTGTGCACAGGACCCGGGTAAGAAAACTGACTATTAAGTATTGCCTGGGCGACCGAGGGTCTGTCGGACGGGAATAGTCTGATAAGACAACAGATAACCGGAACGGGAAAAGTAAGAGTCCGGGGGGAAATTAAAAAGGCTCAATGGTGAAGAGCCACACATTCTGCCTGATAGTCCGTTGGGGCAAATGTGGCAATCTTGGGGAGAAGGAAGCCCCGGGGGTAAAGTTAAAAAATGAAGGGGCAACACAGAAAGACATAGAAGAGGCAACTGTCAAATCTTTTTTCTAAAAAAAGCTACAGAAGCCTATAAGTTATATGTGGAAAAACAGATTTTGAACAAAAATTGACTGAAACCTCAAAGAAATTTCAGGAAATAGAAGAAACTCATATACAGATTGGTCAGGTACATGAGGAGTTAGTGCAAAATATTATAGAAAGCAGAAGGTAGAGTAGCAATAAGAATTATATAAATGTTAATTTTGAAACTTTAATCTGTGCAGGAAATTGCATAATTTCATTGAAGTAAGAATGGAACGAATATGATTTGTGTTTAAAAACCGGTTTTGAATGCATGAGGAAGTTCACAAATGTGATAAGTTTGTTTGTTGTAGGCCACATGCTGTAAGGGTAGGTGTGTGTGTTCCTTTAAGAAATTCTAAGCAATGGGGGAGGTTACGAACAGCCGTAAGCTAACGAACAACGCTTTGTATCATTGCAACTTAAAAGGGGAAAGTTGGAAAATGTAGGTGGCTTGGTTTTGCTGATGTTTCTATAGATTTCTTTTCAGTAAAGTTAATTTGGAAAACTGTTACTAGTACTAAATAGTGGTGAGAATGGGTTGAAATAATTGGAAATAAGTTAATTGCTGAAACATGACCAGCCTTTTGTGGTTTGTTTAGACAAACATTCAAGTTGGAGACGGGTGTGAAAGTAATAAATCAGGAAGAGTCAGTGGAAGATTTTAAAAGAAAGGTGAATACATTTGCAAAGTAGGATAAACTATTTGAGAAGTAAGAAATTCTGTACTCCAATTCTGGAGTATGGTGTACAATTTTGGTCGCCAAATTATAGGAAATATGTCAACAACATAGAGAGTGTACAGAGGAGATTTACTAGAATGTTGCCTGGGTTAAAGCAACTAAGTTACAGAGAAAGGTTGAACAAGTTAGGTCTGTATTCTTTGGAGCGCAGAAGGTTAAGGGGGACTTGATAGAGGTCTTTAAAATTATGAAAGGGATAGACAGAGTTGACATGGATAAACTTTTCCCACTGAGAGTAGGGAAGATTCAAACACGAGGACATGATTTGAGAATTAAGGGACAGAAGTTTAGGGGTAACATGAGAAGGAACTTCTTTACTCGGAGAGTGGTAGCTGTGTGGAATGAGCTTCCAGTGGAAGTGGTGGCGGCAGGATCGATTTTAAACATCGGTTATTCTAACATCGGTTACAGTGGGTTTAGTGGGTTAGGGATTTGCACCTATTTCCTATGAATCTATGATTCAATGATTTAGAGAGGGTTTAGATGGGGTTACGGGTTTAGAGGCGTTAGGGGGGATTTAGAGGGGGTTTAATGGGGATTAGAGTGGTTTAGCTGGGTTTAGAGTGGGTTTACAGGGGAGTTAGAGGGGATTTAGAGGGGGTTAGAGGGTGTTCAGAGGGTTTTAAGGAATTTAGAAGGGGTTTGGGTTTAGAGGGATTTTAGAGGAGTTTTGAGGAGTTTAGAGGGTTTCAGAGAGGTTTGGAGGGATATAAAGTGGTTTAGAAAGTTTGGAGGGGTTTTAAGGCGATTATAGGGCGTTCAGATAGGTTTAGAGGAGTGTAGAAGGGATATATAGGTGTTTAGAGGTGTTAGATGGAGGTTTGCGGGGTTTTGAGCGATTTAGAGTGGGTTTAGTTCGGTATAGAGGGGCTTAGAGGGCCCTCTATACCGAACTATACCCTCTATAGGCGATATGAGGGTGTTTAGCGGGGTTTTGAGTGTTTAGAGGGGGATGAGGGGTTTAGAGGGTTATTAGAGTGTTTGAAGGGGGTTTAGATGGGTTCAGAAGGATTAAGAGGGTGCTTAGATGGGTTTAGAGGGTTTTAAAGTTGATTTAGGGGGGTTTTGAGGGGTGTATATGGGGTTGAGAGGGATCAGATGTGGTTAGGGGTTTAAAGTAGGTTTAGTGGGGTTTAGAGGGGTTTAGAGAGGTTTAGAGGGTTTAGAGTGTTTAGAGGCGTTTATAGGGATTTAGAGGGGTTTAGATGTGTTCAGATGGGTTTAGATGGGATTAGGCGGGGTTTAGAGGGGTTTATAGCGGTTTTCAGGGGGTTAAAGGGGGTTTACAGGGAATTAGAAGGGGGTTACAGTGGTTTGGTGAACGTTAGAAGGGTTTAGAAGTGGTTTAAAGGGGTCAGAGGGATTTAGAGGGGCTTTAGAACGGGTTCACATGAGTGTAGAGGGGGTTAGAGTGGGGTTTGAGGGGTTTTGTGGAATTTAGAGGGGGTTTAGTAGGGTTTACAGTGGTTTTCAGGGCCTTAGAGGGGTTTAGAGGGTTCTAGGTGGGTTTAGAAGGTGTTCAGATGGTTCAGATGAGGTTTTAGAGCGGTTTTGTAGGTGCTAGAGGTTTAAAGATTTGCGGTTTAGAGGGGTGTAAAGGGGTTGAGAGGGGATTACATGGGTTAGAGTGGGTTTAGTCTAACATCGGTTAGAGTGGGTTTAGAGTGGTTTAGAGGGAGTTCATAGGGGGTTTAGAGGGGGTCAGAGGCGTCTATATAGGGGTTAGAAAGGTTTAGAAGTATGTAGAGAGGTTTAGAGGGTGTTTAGAGGGCTAGATGGTGTTTAGCGGGGTTAGAATGCTTTAGAGGTGGGTTAAAGGGGTTTGGAGCGATTTAGAGGGCGTTGATAGGGGGTTAAAGGGTTTAGTGGGGGTTTAGTGGTTCTTAGAGGGGTTAGGGGGATTATAGGGGATTAGAGGTGTTTAGAGTGGGTTTCAAGGTGTTCAGAATGGTTAATAGGAGTTTAGATGGGTTTCGAGTTGTTTTAGGAGATTTAGAGGGGTTTATGTGGGGTTTAGAGGGATTATATGGGGTTAGAAGGCGTTTTAGATGGATTTGGAGGATTTCAGTGGTGATATGAGGGGTTTAGAGGGGTTTAGAGGGGTTTAGAGAGGTTTGAGGGGGGGTTTAGAGGGGGTTTGGAGGGATTTATAGGGGGCTTGGAGGGGGTTTAGAGGGGTTTGGTGGACTTTGGAAGGGTTTAGAGGGATTTAGAGAGGCTTTAGGGGGTTTTAGAGCGGGTTTTGATGGGTTTAGAGGGGTTTAGAGCAGTGTTTGAGGGGTTTTGGGGAATTTAGAGGGGTTTAGTGGGGTTTAGAGGGGTTTGCAAGGGGTTTAGAGGGGCTTTAAAGGGGCTTTAGAGCGCGTTTAGAGCGCGTTTAGAGCGCGTTTAGAGGTGTTTTCAGGAATTTAGAGGGGGTTATTGGGGTTTAGATGGTTTAGAGGGGTTCAGAAATGTTTAGAGGGGTTTATAGTGCTTAGGATGGGATTAAGGGGATTAGAGTGCGTTCAGAGAGGTTTAGAGGAGTTTAGAATGGATTTAGAGGGGTTTAGAGCGGGGTTTGATGGGGTTAGATGGGGGTTTGAGTGGTTTTGGGCGATTATGGGGGTTTTCAGGGGATTTAGTTGGGTTTAGAGGGGTTTATATGGGGTTCAGAAGGATTAGATGGGGTTAGGGGTTTAAAGGCGTTTTGAGGGATTTAGATCGGGATTAGTGGGGTTTAGACGGGTTTAGAGGGTTTTGTAGTGGGTTTCGTGGGGGGTTGGCGTGGTTTAGAGTTAGATTTGACAAATGTATGTCAAAAATTGATTAACAAACCTTATCCCTCCATCCGAGAGGTTGCCAAGGGTATTGGTAAATTGGTAGCAGCATTTCCAGCAGTAGAATTTGGTCGTTTACATTACCAGAATCTTCAAAGGGCAAAAACTAAAGCACTAATTCAGCGAGCAGGCCATTTTGATAGGCCAATGCAATTGCCTAAGGAAGCTTTATCGGAATTACAATGGTGGATTGAGAATGTTCCACTAGCTGCTAAAAACATTTTAGTTCATCAGCCAGGCGTGGTATTACAAACTGACGCAAGTTCTCTCGGATGGGGGGCTACGGACAATGAGACCAGCTGTGGAGGCAGATGGGCTGTCCAAGAGGATTTATTGCTCCAAACATATGGTATTAATTATTTGGAGTTACTGGGAGCATTCTATGGATTAAAAGCTTATTGCTCTTCATTAAAGGATTTACATGTCCAAGTACAAATAGATAATACCACAGCTGTGGCATATATCAATCACATGGGTGGTGTCAGATCAATTCCATGTGATCATCTGGTAAACCAGATATGGCAATGGTGTATTACAAAAAATATTTGGCTTTCAGCTATTTATCTCCCAGGGAGAAACAATGTTGTGGCAGACAAAAGATCACGAATATTTAAAGACAATACAGAATGGATGTTAAATCCACAAATTTTCAAAAATATTGTCAGTCGGTATGGAGTACCGGACATTGATCTGTTTGCATCTAGATTGAATCACCAATTGCCGAAATACGTGTCTTGGGAACACGATCCGGGGGCAGTAGCGGTGGATGCTTTCTCGCTACACTGGGGGGATACGTTCTTTTATGCTTTTCCCCCATTCTGTCTCATTGGGCAATGTCTCAAGAAAATAGCGCAAGACGCTGCCAAAGGCATTTTGGTGGTGCCAAATTGGCCCACACAGTCATGGTTCCCATTGATGCTAGAAATGATTATTGAACCATGTATGGTTATTCCCAGTTGCGACTATCTGTTGACACAACCAGTAACAAAAGAAATTCATCCATTGCATGATCATATGAATTTGTTAATCTGCAGGTTCTGACCAGACCATTGCAAGAGTTTGAACTGTCGGACAGGACCATGGATGTTATAGATGCAGCTTGGAGGACTAGCACTAAAAAACAATATATGTCGTATATAAGAAAATGGGAAGTTTTTTGTACACAGTCAAAGATATCTTATCATTCTGCAAACATTTCAAATGTATTGGAGTTCCTTGCTGGGTTGCACTTTGATGAGCATTTGAGTTATAGTGCCATTAATTGTGCTCGGAGTGCATTGTCATCCTATTTAGGACAAATTTCGGATCGAGATTCAGTTGGGTCTCACCCATTAGTATCCCGATTCATGAAAGGTATTTTTAATAAAAATCCTCCCAAGCCCAGATATACAGAAATTTGGGATGTTAGCATTGTTCTCACTTTGCTTAAACAATGGACTCCAATTAATTCAATGTCTTTGCAGAACTTAACATTCAAGGTTGTTATGTTAATGGCATTGGTATCAGCTCAAAGAGTACAGACTTTGCAATTGTTATGGTTGAATTGCATGCATGTGACTTCAGATAACATTGTGTTTTATGTCTATGACTTGATCAAACAAAGCAGACCAGGGAAAACTGGAATGAAGGTAATGTTTAAAGCATATCCTATTGATGAAACGTTGTGTGTAGTTAAGCATTTAACTCAATACATGGAGGTAACCAAAAGTCTCAGAGGTTCTGAGAAAGCGTTATTAATAACACACAAAAAACCACATACAAAAGTTTCAGTTCAAACCATTTCTAGATGGTTAAAACAGGTTTTGTGTCTAGTAGGAATAGACACTGATGTGTTTAAATCTCACTCCACTAGGGCAGCAGCTACGTCCGCGGCGAAGGTACAGGACGTACCCCTCGATCAAATTTTAGAGGCCGCAGGGTGGTCTAGAGAAGAAACTTTTTCAAAGTTCTACAATAAACCTGTTGTCACGGTGCCAGGATTTGGACACGCAGTGCTGGGTTCCCTTTAAATGCTTGCTTTGTTTATATTATCGATTTATATTATCGATTTATGTTACCATTTACATCATTTATCAATTGTTGTAATTTTCCCCTGCAATAGAGGGGTTCTTATTTTTAAAAAGTTGTTCTTTTTTATAATTAAAGGACTTATTACATAAAATATAACAATGTGTTAAAATATTTTTACTCACTACTGTTTTGACCAAACAGAGAGTCGTATGAAATGAGTTTACGACATGGAAAACACAGGGCTTTAAAATCTTCACGTAGTCACTCACGTGACTCCGAAGTAAAATAGTGAGATTAAACGAGAACTTACCTGTTCGAAGTTTGATCTTTATTTTATGAGGAGTTACGATGAGGGATTACGTGCCCTCCACTCCCAACCCTCATAATATAAATGATCATCTGGTAGTTCTAGTCTATTTTGAGCCTTACTATTTTACTCCGGCTATTTGGTTCTGTGTTTTTCATGCCGCTGCTTTGAAGTATGCCGTTCCAGCGCCAGGCGGGGTCTTCTTCACGTAATCCCTCAACGTAACTCCTCATAAAATAAAGATCAAACTTCGAACAGGTAAGTTCTCGTTTAATTTCACTATTAAAGGGGCTTTAAATGGATTTAGAACGGGTTTCGTGGGGTTTAGAGATATTTATAGGGGGGTTAGTGGGGATTAGATGAGTTTAGAGGGATTTAGAATGGGTTTAGAGTGGTTGAGAGCAGTTTAGAGGGGATTAGGTGTGGTTTAGAAGGGTTTAGAGGGGGTTTAGAGGGGGTTTAGACGGTGTAGAGGGGGTTTAAACGGGTGTAGAATAGTTTAGAAAGGTTTAGAGGGGTTCAGTGGGGTTTAGAGCGGTTTGCAGTGGTTTACAGTGGTTTGGAGGGGGTTTAGGATGCATTTAGAGGGGTTCAGAGGAGTTTTGAGGGTTTTAATAGTTTACAGGGGTTTACAGGTGTTTACAGCGGGTTTTCTCAGGTGTAGAGGGGGTTTAGAGGGATTTAGAGCGGGTTTATATTGGTTTGGAGGTGGTTTAGAATGGGATTATGGGGGTTTATAGGAGTAGAGGGAGTTTGAAGTGGTTTAGAGGGGGTTGCAGGCGGTTTAGAGGGGGATGAGGGGGTTAAGGGGGGTTTAGATGGGTTTAAGGGGGTTTAGAGGGGGTTAGCGGGGTTTAGAGGAGGGGAGAGGGGTTTAGAGGGGTTTACAGGTGTTTTCGGAGGGTTAAGATGGAAGTTTAGAGGAAATGGCGAGTGTTTAGATGTGTTTATAGGGCTTTAGAGGAGTTTTAAGGGGGTTTGAGGTGGTAGGGGTTTTAGAGGGGCTTATAGTGGGTTTAGAGGGAGTTTAGAGGTGTTTATTGGGGCATGGGGTTTAGAGGCGTTTAGAGGGGTATAGCGGGGATTAGGGGATTTAGAGGGGTTTAGATAGGTATAGGGGTTGTAGATGTGGTATAGGGGGGTTTTGGTGAATTTAGCGTAGTTTATGTGGGTTTAGAGGGGGTTTAGATGGGTTTAGATTGGTTGGGGGGGTTAGATGGATTTAGAAGGGTTTCAGAGGGATTTGGTGAACTTTAGAGGGTTTAGAGGTGGTTTAGAGGGTTTTGAGGGGTTTAGAGGGGCTTTAGGGGGCTAGAGCGTGTTTGGATGGGCATAAAGGGGGTTAGAGGGATTAGAGGGGCTTTAGAGGCATTTGGGGCTTAGAGGGGTGTAAAGGGATTTAGACGGGATTACATGGGTTAGAGTGGGTTTAGTCTAACATCGGTTAGTGGGATTAGAGTGGTTTTAGGGTGTGTAGAGAGGTTTCGAGGGGTTTATGTGGGATAGACACGTTTAGATGGGGTTTAGAATGCTTTAGATGGGGTTAAAGGGGTTCAAGTGGTTAAAGGGGTTTAGAGGGGTTTAGAGGGGTTTAGAGGGGTTTAGAGAGGGGTTTAGACGGGATGTAGTAGGTATGTCACAAAACTTACCTTGAGCAGCGCTGCAGTTCTGCCGCTCCCCGTGTGCGCGACTTTGGCGCCTTTCAGAGGGGGGCGGGCTTAAAGGTCCGTTTTTCCACAGACAGGGATAATCGATCAATGTCGGGCGATTTCGTTGCGGAAGAAAAATCGCTCCGACATTTCATGAATGAAGGTATTTTTAAATTACTCTAAATTATTTGTTAACTAGAGTAATTTAAAAATCACCTTCAAAAGCCGTGAGAACAGACAACCGGAAGGATTTTGCGTGGGGGAGAAAAAAAGGTAAATAGTTTATTTTTATATTAAAAGTTGGTTTTTCCGGAGTCTTTAATAATATTTTTGTTGCGAAATGGGGTCCAAAAAATGTATGAACAAACAGTATTTTTTCTCCCGACTTCACCGCTAACCGCAACGTTCCAATCCACCGCATTCCACTAAAACCCACTGGCTAGTTCATTTAAATGGCCATTAATTTACAGGAATCAAACACTAAATTCCTTCTATTTGCCCAGAAATTCATGAAAATGAGATTTAAAAATTATGTTATATTGTGGATTATTGTGTGAATATTATTTGGACACTTAGGCAATTTAAACAAAGTTTATCTTTTCTTAAGAAATTGATAGATGTTTAGATCTACACATTCAATTTTGTAATTAGCTACAATTAGAAAACTAACTAATTATATGCTTTAATTTCAGGTCATCCAAGTAAGATTGTTTCATATTTATTTCAGAATGCTTCAATCTATAATAAGTGAAAATTTCATTGAGTTCTATTAATTTTTAAGAAAGTTATGGGCTTTTAACTGATCCAGATCACAGCTTTTGAGTTAAGTCAATTGAAAGGCAATGGGGAACAAGATGCTAATTTCCGAGTATGAAAATGGCCATAACTTTCTTAATACTGAAGATATGAAAGTGAAATCGGTGTCAAATTAAACTTATTTTTATGCTTTATCTGATGGGATAAATTGCAGACTTGATTTTTTAAATCTCAAAATTTTGTAACATTGCTAGATGTAGAGGGTTTAGAGGGGGTTTACAGGGGTTTAGAGGGGGTAGAGGGATCATATGGAGTTTAGAGGGCATTAGAGGGGCTTAGAGGGTGTTTAGAGGGGGTTTGAGGGTTTTAAAAGGGGTTTAGTGGCGTTAAGAGGTGTTTAGAGGGGTTAGAATGGTTTAGAGGGATTACAGGGGTTCAGAGGGGATTTGCAGTGGTTTTCAAGGATGTAGAAGGGTTTCGAGGGATTTAGAGGGGGTTTAGAGGGGGTTTAGTTGCGTTTAGATGCGTTTAGAGGGGTTTAGAAGGATTGGGGATTGGTTTAGAGTGGTTGAGAGGCGTTTTAGTGGTTTACATGGGTTTACAGGTGTTTACAGCGGGGTTTCTCAGGTTTAGAGGCGATTAGAGGGATTTAAAGGGTGTTTGTATTGGTTTAGAGGGGTTTAGAATGCGATTATGTGGGTTTCTAGGAGTTTAGATGGGGTTTGATGTGGTTTAAAAGTGGTTACATGGTTTTCAGTTGGTTTACAGTCGGTGTGATGTGGTTTAGAAGGGGTTACAGGGTTTTCAGGTGGTGTGGAGGGGTTTAGAGGGGTTCAAAGGGATTTAGAGGGGTTTAGAGGGTGTTTAAATGGTTTAGAAGATGTTACAGGGCTTTTGATGGGTTTGGGGGGGTTAACAGTGGTTTACAGGTGTTTACAGAGTGTTTAGAGGCATTTGGGGTTAGAGGGGTGTAATGGGTTTTAGACGGGATTACATGGGCTAGAGTGGGTTTAGTCTAACCGTTTAGTGGGTTTAGAGTGTTTTACAGGGAGTTTAGAGAGGTTTAGAGTGTGTTTCTAGGGGTTTATAAGGGGTTAAACTGGTTTAGATGGGGTTTAGAATGCTTTAGAGGGGGGTTAAAGGGGTTTAGATGGGATTAGAAGGGGTTTACAGTGGTTTACAAACGTTTAAGTGGGTAAGAAGTGTTTCGAGGGATTTAGAGGGGGTTTGGAGGGGGTTTAGATGGGTTTAGATGAGTTTAGAGTGGTTTACAGGGATTGAGAATGGGTTTAGAGTAGTTGAGGGGAGTTTAGAGGGGATTCGGGGTGGTTTAAAGGGTTTAGAAGGGTTTCAAGGGTTTAGAAGGGTTTCGAAGGGTTTAGAACGGTTTTGATGGATGCAGATGGGTTTAGATGGGTTTGCAGTGGTTTACACTGGTTTGGAGTGGGTTAGAGGCATTTAGAGGGGGTTTAGAGGGGTTTCGAGGGTTTTAAAGTAGTTTACAGGGGTTTACAGGTGTTTACAGCGGGTTTTATCAGGATTAGAGGGAGCTTAGAGTGGTTTAGAGGGATTTAGAGCGGGTTTATAGTGGTTTAGAGTGGGGTTTAGAATATGATTATGTGCGTTTATAGGAGTTTAGAGGGGGTTTGAGGTGGTTCAGAGGGGATTGCAGGCGATTTAGAAGGTTTTAGATGGGGTTTAGAGGGGTTTAGAGGTGGTTTAGAGGGGATTTGGAGGGGTTTAGAGGGGATTAGAGAGTTTAGAAGGGGTATGGAGGGCTTTAGTGTGGGTTATTGGAGTTTAGATGGGGTTCAGAAGGGGTTCAGAGTGGGGTGAGAGGTGTTTAGAGGGGTTGTGAGAGTTGTGGATTTAGACGGGTTTACAGTGGGTTTAGGGGGTTTAGAGGGGGTTTAGAGCTGTTTAGAGGGGGTTTCGAAGGTGTTTAGGGGGGATTAGAGGGTTTCGAGGAGGTTTAGATGTGTTTAATGGGATTTATATGGGCGTAGGGGGATATGGGGTTGTATGTGGGGTTTAGAGTGTTTAGATAGAGTTTGGGTGCGGTTTAAATGGGTTTAGAGGCGTTTTGAGTTATTTAGAAGGGGGTTTGAGGTGGTTTAGAGGGTTCAGATGGGAGTAGAGGGGCTAGATGGATTTAGAGCGGGTTTGGAGGGGTTTAGAGGTGTTAGAGGGGTCAGATGGGGTTTAGAGTGTGTTTGGAGGGGGCAGAGGAGGTTAGAGAGTGTTTAGAGAGTGTTTACATAGAAACATAGAAACATAGAAATTACGTGCAGGAGTAGGCCATTCGGCCCTTCGAGCCTGCACCGCCATTAAATATGATCATGGCTGATCATCCAACTCAGTATCCCGTACCTGCCTTCTCTCCATACCCTCTGATCCCCTTAGCCACAAGGGCCACATCTAACTCCCTCTTAAGTATAGCCAATGAACTGGCCTCAACTACCCTCTGTGGCAGAGAGTTCCAGAGATCCACCACTCTCTGTGTGAAAAAAGTCCTTCTCATCTCGGTCCTAAAGGACTTCCCCCTTATTCTTAAGCTGTGACCCCTTGTCCTGGACCGCCCCAACATTGGGAACAAACTTCCTGCATCTAGCCTGTCCAACCCCTTAAGAATTTTGTAAATTTCTATAAGATCCCCTCTCAATCTCCTAAATTCTAGAGAGTATAAACCTAGTCTATCCAGTCTTTCGTCAAAAGACAGTCCTGAGATCCCAGGAATCAATCTGGTGAACCTTCTCTGCACTTCCTCTATGGCAAGAATGTCCTTCCTCAGATTTGGAGACCAGAACTGTACGCAATACTCCAGGTGTGGTCTCACCAAGACCCTATACAAATGAAGTAGAACCTCCCTGCTCCTATACTCAAATCCTTTTGCTATGAAAGCTAGCATACCATTCGCTTTCTTCACTGCATCTGCATGCCTACTTTCAATGACTGGTGTACCAAGTCACCCAGGTCGCGCTGCATCTCCCCTTTTCCTAATCGGCCACCATTTAGATAGTAGTCTGCTTTCCTGTTTTTGCCACCAAAGTGGATAACCTCACATTTATCCACATTATACTGCATCTGCCAAACATTTGCCCACTCACCCAGCCTACCTAAGTCACCTTGCAGTCTCCTTGCATCCTCCTCACTGCGAACACTTCCCCCCAGTTTAGTGTCATCCGCAAACCTGGAGATATTGCCTTCAATTCCCCCATCCAGATCATTAATGCATATTGTAAATAGCTGGGGTCCCAGCACTGAGCCTTGCGGAACCCCACTAGTCACTGCCTGCCATTGTGAAAAGAATCCGTTTACTCCTACTCTTTGCTTCCTGTTTGCCAGCCAGTTCTCTATCCAGATCAATACTGAACCCCCAATGCCGTATGCTTGAAGTTTGTATACTAATCTCTTATTGAATGTCGAATGCCTTCTGGAAGTCCAGATACACCATATCCACTGGTTCTCCCCTATCCACGCTGCTGGTTACATCCTCGAAAAATTCCACAAGATTCGTCGGACATGATTTACCTTTCGTAAATCCATGCTGACTTTGTCCAATGATTTCACCACTTTCCAAATGTGCTGCTATCCCATCTTTAATAACTGACTCTAGCAGTTTCCCCACTACCAATGTTAGAGTAACTGGTCTGTAATTCCCCATTTTCTCTCTCCCTCCCTTCTTAAAAAGAGGGGTTACGTTTGCTACCCGCCAATCCTTAGGAACTACTCCAGAATCTAAAGAGTTTTGAAAGATTATCACTAATGCATCCACTATTTCCGGCGCCACTTCCTTAAGTACTCTGGGATGCAGCCTATATGGCCCTGGGGATTTATCGGCCTTTAATCCATTCAATTTACCCAACACCACTTCCCGACTAACCTGGATTTCACTCAGTTCCTCCTTTGACCCGCTATTTGTCCCCTGCTATTTCCGGCAGATTATTTATGTCTTCCTTAGTGAAGACGGAACCAAAGTAGTTATTCAATTGGTCTGCCATATCCTTGTTCCCCATGATCAACTCACCTGTTTCTGACCGCAAGGGACCTACATTTGTTTTAACTAATCTCTTTCTCTTCACATATCTATAAAAAGATTTGCAGTCAGTTTTTATGTTCCCTGCCAGTTTTCTTTCATAATCTATTTTTCCTTTCCTAATTAAGCCCTTTGTCCTCCCCTGCTGGTCTCTGAATTTCTCCCAGTCCTCTGGTGTGCTGCTTTTTCTGGTTACTTTGTACGCATCATCCTTTGCTTTGATACTATCCTTGATTTCCCTTGTTATCCACGGATGCACTACCTTCCCTGATTTATTCTTTTGCCAAACTGGGAGGAACAATTTTTGTAGTTCATCCATGCAGTCTTTAAATGTCTTCCATTGCGTATCCCCCGTCAACCCTTTTAGAATTGATTGCCAGTCGATCTTGGCCAATTCACGTCTCATACCCTCCAAGTTACCTTTCTTTAAGTTCAGAACCATTTAGAGGGGTTCGGATGGATTGAGAGGGGATTTAGTGGGGTTTGGAGGGGTTTAGAGGGGTATAAAGGGGTTGGAGGGGATTAGAGCGGTTTAGAGGAGTTTACCGTTTACAGGAGCTTAAAGAGGATCTAGAGGGATTTAGAGGGAGGTTTAGCCGAGTTTAGAGCGATTTAGAATGGGTTTAGACGGGTTTGGTGAACGTCAGAGGTTTAGATGGTTCAGTGGGGATTAAAGGGGCTTTAATTGGATTTAGAGCGGGTTTGGAGAGGCTTAGAGGGATTTACAGGGGGTTTAGTGGAGTTTAGATGAGTTTAGAGGGGTTTAGAGGAATGGAGAATGGGTTTAGGTGATTGAGAGGCGTTTGGAGGGGATTAGGGGGGTTTAGAAGGGTTTAGATGGATTTAGAGGGGGGTTAGAGGGTGAAGAGAAGGTTTAAACGAGTGTAGAATGGTTTACGAAGGTTTAGAGGGGTTCAGTGGGGGGTTAGAGCGGGTTGCAGTGGTTTTCAGTGGTTTGGAGGGGGTTTAGATGCATTTAGAGGGGGTTTAGAGGAGTTTTGAGGGTTTTAATAGTTTACAGGGATTCACAAGTTCTTACAGCGGGTTTTCTCAAGTATAGAGGGAGTTTAGAGGGATTTAGAGGGGGTTCATATTGGTTTAGAATGGGATTAAGGGGATTTATAGGAGTAGAGGGGGGTTGAGGTGGTTTAGAGGGGGTTGCAGGCGGTTTAGAGCGGGATGAGAAGGGTTTAGAGGGGGTTTAGAGGGGTTTAGAAGGGATAGATGGGGTTTAGAGGGGGTTAGTGGGCTTTAGATGGGGTGTGAGGGATTTAGAGGGGTTTACAGGGGTGTTCGGAGGGATTAGAGGAGTTTAGAGGGAAATTTAGAGGAAATGGAGAGTGTTTAGAGGTGTTTACAGGGCTTTAGAGGAGTTTTAAGGGGGTTTAAGGGGGTTTGAGGTTGTAGGGGTTTTAGAGGGGTTTACAGTGGGTTTAGAGGGTTTAGACGGAGTTTGGATGTGTTTATTGGGGCATGGGGTTTAGAGGCGTTTAGAGAGGTATAACGCCGAAAAGAGGCTTTAGAGGGGTTTAGATAGGTATTGGGGTTGTAGAGGGGGGTATAGAGGGGGTTTGGAGAAGTCTAGAGTATTTTCTGTGGGGTTAGAGGGGTCCAGAGGGATTTAGATTGGTTTCGGTGTGGGGGGGGGGGGGTTAGAGGGTTTTAGAGGGATTTAGGGTTTTAGAGGGGTTTGGTGAACTTTAGAGGGGTTTAGAGGTGGTATAGAAGATTTTGAGGGGTTTAGAGGGAATTTAGGGGGCTAGAGCGGGTTTAGATGGGCATAGAGGGCTTTAGAGGGTGTGAAAGGGTTTAGAGAGGCTTTAGAGGCATTTGGGGTTTAGAGGGGTGTAAAGGGGTTTGGACGGAATTACATGGATTAGAGTGGGTTTAGAGGGGCTTTAGGGGGCTAGAGCGGGTTTAGATGGGCATAGAGTGGTTTAGAGGGTGTTTAGAGAGGTTTCGTGTGTGTTTCGTGGGGTTTATGTGGGTCAGACCGGTTTAGATGTGGTTTAGAATGCTTTAGATGGGGTTAAAGGGGTTTAGAGGGGTTTAGATGGGTTTAGAGGGGTTCAGAGAGGGGTTTAGACGGGATGTAGATAGTTTAGAGGGGTAGTGGGTTTTAAAGGGGTTTACAGGGGGTTTACAGGGGTTTAGAGGGGGTAGAGGAATTATATGGAGTTTAGAGGGGCTTAGAGGGGGTTTGAGGGTTTTACAAGGGGTTTAGTGGCGGTAAGAGGTGTTTAAAGCGGTTAGAACGGTTTAGATGGATTACAGGGGTTCAGAGGGGATTTACCGTGGTTTGCAAGGATTTAGAAGGGTTTTGAGGGATTTAGAGGGGGTTTAGAGGAGTTTAGTGGGGTTTAGATGCGTTTAGGTGGGTTTAAATGCGTTTAGTGAGGTTTGGATGCGTTGATGTAGGTTTGGTAGGGTTTAGAGGGGTTTACAGGGGTTTAGAGGGGGTAGAGGGATTATATGGAGTTTCGAGGGGCTTAGAGGGTGTTTCGAGGGGGTTTGAGGGATTTAGAAGGGGTTTAGTGACATTAAGAGGTGTTTAGAGGGGTTAGAATGGTTTAGAGGCATTACAGGGGTTCAGAGGGGATTTACAGTGGTTTACAAGGATTTAGAAGTGTTTCAAGGGATTTAGAGGGGGTTTGAAGGGGGTTTAGAGGAGGTTTAGTGCGGTTTAGATGCGTTTACAGGGGTTTAGAGGGATTGGAAATGGGTTTAGAGTGGTTGAGAGGCGTTTTATTTGTTTACAGGGGTTTACAGGTGTTTACAGCGGGATTCCTCAGGTTTATAGGGCGTTTAGAGGGATTTGGAGGGGGTTTGTATTGGTTTAGATGGGTTTAGAATGCGATTATGGGGGTTTCTAGGAGTTTAGAGGGGGTTTGATGTGGTTTAGAAGGGGTTACAGGGTTTTCAGTTGGTTTACAGGGGATTTAGAGGGGTTTAGAGGGGTTTAGATGGATCTGGAAGTGGTTTAGAGGGGTTTAGAGGGGTTTGGAGGCGTTTAGAGGGGATTAGGGGGGTTTAGATGGGGTTAGATGGATTTAGAGGGGGTTTAGAGGGTGAAGAGAGGGTTTAAACGGGTGTGGAATGGTTTACGAAGTTTTAGAGGGGTTCAGTTGGGTTTAGAGCGGGTTGCAGTGGTTTACAGTGGTTTGGAGGTGGTTTAGATGCATTTAGAGGGGGTTTAGAGGAGTTTTGAGGGTTTTAATAGTTTACAGGGATTCACAAGTTCTTACAGCGGGTTATCTCAAGTATAGAGGGAGTTTAGATGGATTTAGAGGGGGTTTATATTGGTTTAGAGGTGGTTTAGAATGGGATTAAAGGGGTTTATAGGAGTAGAGGGGGGTTGAGGTGGTTTTGAGGGGGTTGCAGGCGGTTTAGAGCGGGATGAGAAGGGTTTAGAGGGGGTTTAGAGGGGGTTTAGAGGGGTTTAGAAGGGATAGAGGGGGTTTAGAGGGGGTTAGTGGGCTTTAGAGGGGGTTAGCGGGATTTAGATGGGGTGAGGGATTTAGAGGGGTTTACAGGGGTGTTCGGAGGGATTAGAGGAGTTTAGAGGGAAATTTAGAGGAAATGGAGAGCGTTTAGAGGTGTTTACAGGGCTTTAGAGGAGTTTTAAGGGGGATTGAGGTGGTAGGGGTTTTAGAGGGGTTTACAGTGGGTTTAGAGGGTTTAGACGGAGTTTGGAGGTGTTTATTGGGGCATGAGGTTTAGAGGCGTTTAGAGGGGTATAGCGCGGATTAGGGGCTTGAGAGGGGTTTAGATAGGTATAGGGGTTGTAGAGCGGGTATAGAGGGGGTTTGGAGAAGTCTAGAGTATTTTCTGTGGGGTTAGAGGGGTCCAGAGGGGTTTAGATTGGTTTGGTGAGGGGGGGTGGGGGTAGAGGGTTTTAGAGGGATTTAGGGTTTTAGAGGGGTTTGGTGAACTTTAGAGGGGTTTAGAGGTGGTATAGATGATTTTGAGGGGCTTTAGGGGGCTAGAGCGGCTTTAGATGGGCATATGCGGGTTTAGAGGGGGTTAGAGGGTTTAGAGGGGCTTTAGAGGCATTTGGGGTTTAGAGGGGTGTAAAGGGGTTTGGACGGAATTACATGGATTAGAGTTGGTTTAGAGGGGCTTTAGTGGGCTAGAGCGGGTTTAGATGGGCATAGAGTGGTTTAGAGGGTGTTTAGAGAGGTTTCGAGTGTGTTTCGAGGGGTTTATGTGGGTTAGACCGGTTTAGATGTGGTTTACAATGCTTTAGATGGGGTTAAAGGGGTTTAGAGGGGAATAGATGGGTTTAGAGGGGTTCAGAGAGGGGTTTAGACGGGATGTTGATAGTTTAGAGGGGTAGTGGGTTTTAAAGGGGTTTACAGGGGGTTTACAGGGGCTTGGAGGGGGTTTGAGGGTTTTAAAAGGGGTTTAGTGGCGGTAAGAGGTGTTTAGAGCGGTTAGAACGGTTTAGATGGATTACAGGGGTTCAGAGGGGATTTACAGTGGTTTCCAAGGATTTAGACGGGTTTCAAGGGATTTAGAGGGGTTTTAGAGGGGTTTGGTGGGGTTTAGATGCATTTCTGTGGGTTTAAATGCGTTTAGTGAGGTTTAGATGCGTTGATGTAGGTTTGGTGGGGTTTAAAGGGGTTTAGAGGGGGTTTACAGGGGTTTAGAGGGGGTAGAGGGATTATATGGAGTTTAGAGGGGCTTAGAGAGTGTTTCAAGGGGGTTTGAGGGTTTTAAAAGGGGTTTAGTGACGTTAAGAGGTGTTTAGAGGGGTTAGATTGGTTTAGAGGAATTACAGGGGTTCAGAGGGGATTTACAGCGGGTTACAAGGATTTAGAAGTGTTTCAAGGGATTTAGAGGGGGTTTGAAGGGGGTTTAGAGGAGGTTTAGTGCGGTTTAGATGCGTTTAGAGGGGTTTAGAAGGATTGGGAATGGGCTTAGATGGGCTTGCAGTGGTTTACAGTGGTTTGGAGTGGGTTTAGAGGCATTTAGAAGGGGTTTCGAGGGGTTTCGAGGGTTTTAAAGTGGTTTACAGGGGTTTATAGGTGTTTACAGCGGCTTTTCTCAGGATTAGAGGGGTTTAGAGGGATTTAGAGCGGGTTTAGATTGGTTTAGAGTGGGGTTTAGAATATGATTATGTGCGTTTATAGGAGTTTAGAAGGGTTTGAGGTGGTTCAGAGGGGGTTGCAGGCGATTTAGAATGCTTTTGATGGGGATGAGAGGGGTTTAGTGGGGTTTAAAAGGGGGTTTAGAGGGGATTAGATGGGTTTAGATGGGATTAGAGAGTTTAGAGGGGGTTTGGAGGGCTTTAGTGGGGGTTATTGGAGTTTAGAGGGGGTTTAGAGGGGGTTTAGAGGGGGTTTAGAGGGGTTTAGTGGGGTTTAGAAGGGTTTAGAAGGTGTTTAGGGGGATTGGATGGTTTCGAAGTTGTTTAGATGGGTTTAATGTGATTTATATGGGTTTAGAGTTCATTTAGGGGGATATGGGGTTGTATGTGGGGTTTAGAGTGTTTAGAGATGGTTTACGTGCGTTTAATAGGGGTTTACAGGCGTTTTAAGGGATTCAGTGTCTTTCGAGGGGGCAGAGGAGGTTAGAGAGTGTTTAGAGAGTGTTTAGAGGGGGTTTGGACGGATTGAGAGGGGATTAGTGGTGTTTACAGGGGTTTAGAGGGGTTTAGTGGGGTATAGAGGGATAGAGAGGATTAGAGCGGTTTAGAGGAGTTTACCGTTTACAGGGGCTTAAAGTGGATCTAGAGGGATTTAAAGGGGGGTTTAGACGAGTTTAGGGCGCTTTAGAATGGGTTTAGAGGGGTTTGGTGAACTTTAGAGGGGTTTAGAGGGTTCAGTGGGGACTAAAGGTGCTTTAACTGGATTTAGAGCGGGTTTGGAGAGGCCTAGAGGGATTTATAGGGGGTTTAGATGGTGTTTAAATGGTGTTTAGAGGGATTCAGAATGGGTTTAGTGTGGTTGAGAGGAGTTTAGAGGGGATTATGGGTGGTTTAGAAGCGTTTAGATGGGTTTGGAGCAGGGTTTAGATGGTGTAGTGTGGGTTTAAACGGGTGTAGAATGGTTTAGAAAGGTTTAGAGGGGTTTAGTCGGGTTTAGAGCGGTTTGCAGTGGTTTGCAGTGGTTTGGAGGGGGTTTAGATGCATTTTAGAGGAGTTTTGAGGGTTTCCATAGTTTACAGGGGTTTACAGGGGGTTTTCAGGTTTGGAGGGGGTTTAGGGGGGGTTAGAGGGATTTAGAGGTGGTCTATATTGGTTTAGAGGAGGTTTAGAAAGGGATTATGGGGGTTTATAGGAGTAGAGGGAGTTTGAGGTGGTTTAGAGGGGGTTGCAGGCGGTTTAGAGGGGGTGAGAAGGGCTTTGAAGGGATTAGAGGGTTTAGAGGTGGGTTAGTGGGGTTTAGAGGGGTTTGTTGGTTTATAGGGGGTGAGAGGGATTTCGAGGGGTTTACAGGGGTGTTCCGAGGGTTTAGAGGAGTTTAGAGGAAATGGAGAGTGTTTGGAGGTGTTTAGGGGGCTAGAGCGGGTTTAGATGGGTATAGAGGGGTTTAGAGGGGGTTAGAGGGTTTAGAGGGGCTTTAGAGGCATTTGGGGTTTAGAGGGGTGTAAAGGGGTTTAGACGGGATTACTTGGGTTAGAGTGGGTTTAGTCTAACATCGGTTAGTGGGTTTAGAGTGGTTGATAGGGTGTTTAGAGATGTTTCGAGTGTGTTTCGAGGGGTTTATGTGGGTTAGACTCGTTGAGATGGGGTTTAGAATGCTTTAGATGGGGTTAAATGGGTTTAGAGGGGGTTTAGATGGGTTTAGGGAGGTTTAGAAGGGGTGTAGAGGGTTTACAGAGGCAGTGGGGTTCAAAGGGGTTCAGCGGGGGTTTACAGGGGTTTAGAGGGGTTAGAGGGATTAAATGGAGTTTAGAGGGGCTTAAAGTGTGTTTATGGGGGGTTGAGTGTTTTAAAAGGGGTTTAGTGACGTTAAGAGGTGTTTGGAGGGGTTAGAATGGTTTAGAGGGATTGCAGGGGTTCAGAGGGGATTTACAGTGGTTTACAAGGATTTAGAAGGGTTTCGAGGGATTTAGAGGGGGTTTAGAGGGGTTTAGAGGGGGTTTAGTGGGGTTTAGATGCGTTTAGATTGGTTTTAGAATGATTGGGAATGGGTTTAGTATGGTTGAGAGGCGTTTTAGTGGTTTACAGGGGTTTTTACAGGTGTTTACAGCGGGGTTTGTCACGGTTAGAGGCCGTTTAGAGGGATTTACAGGGATTTAGATGGGGTTTGTATTGGTTTAGAGGGGTTTAGAATGCGATTATTGGGGTTTGTAGGAGTTTAGAGGGGGTTTGATGTGTTTTAGAAGGGGTTACAGGTTTTTCAGTTTACAGGGGATTTAGTGTCAGGTCTCGCGTTTGATCTAGTTTCTAGTTATTGGTTTTTAGTATTGCATTCTTGTTTTATTTTGTTGTCTCATCTCCTCTTGTTTCTGGTCCCATTTCCTGTCAGGTCGTTTACTCTCAAGATTCAAACAAGAGGGCATGAATTGAGAATTAAGGGACAGAAGTTTAGGGGTAACATGAGCGGGAACATCTATACTCAGAGAGTGGTGGCTGTGTGGAATGATCTTGCAGCAGAAGTGGTGGAGGCAGGATCTATTTTAACATTTAAAAGTAAAGTGGATAGGTGTATGGACGGGAAGGGAACAGAGGGGTATGGTCTGAGTGCAGGTAGATGAGACTAGGGGAAAATAAATGATCGGCACGGAGTGGAAGGGCCGAGAGGGCCTGTTTCCGTGCTGTAATTCCTATATGCTTATATGGTTATATGGTTATATGATTTGATTTTGGCTGGTTTAGAGGGATTAGTTGGGATAAAAAGGGGTTTAGAGGCGTTTTGTGGGATTTAGAGGGAGTTTATTGGGGTTAAAAGGGGTTTAAAGGGGGTTTAGAGGGGGGTTTGGAGGGTATTAGACAGGTTCTAGGGGGTTTGTGGGATGTAGAGGGGATTTAGAATGGGTTAGAGGGGGTGTTGATGGATTTTGAGGAATTCAGATGGGGTTTAGTGGGGTTTAGCGGGGTTTATATGGGTTTAGAGGGGTTTAGAAGTGGGTAAGATCGGCTTAGATGTGTTTATAGGGGGTATAGGGGTTTTTACAGTTTTTGTCAATCGCTTTGACACTAGTTTCAGAACCTTGATGTCATTTTTCACAACTCTAGATACAAAACTCAAAACGGTCACCACTTGTATCACAGGCTGTCCAATGTTCAAAACATTGCATTGTGTATTCATATTTTTAAAGAAAGCTTGCACTCACAGAATCATTGGTTCAAGCAACTCATTTATCATGAAATACCATAGGGACATTTCTTTAGATCACTCACACGCAACATACACATAGTTTCACTGTTTAGTTGTTCGTACAACCATTAAATATTGTAGTACAAAATATGTGATACATATTTCATTCTGTGCTACACGTAATGTCACTGTAAAAGGATTAGTAGAGAGAATACCACAGACATAGTGGAATCATTGAACACAGCTGAAACAATTACTGGAACAAAACAAAAAAAAAGTCCTGCAAATCAAACTGCCGTGTTCCTCACCTGGCTACTGTACAGTAAGAAAAAAAACGTTAAACAAAGGATCAACAATCACTCGTCATCCCCATCAACCCTGTCTTGTGGATTGGGCCACAGGTTCTCATTCTCATCCACATCCGCATAGATGTTTTCGTTTGCCAAACATCTTGGAAAGTACCTTCGCGCATGGCGAATCCAGGCCTGACACTGGTCTGCTGTAATGTCATCGCAGGCATTGTCCATGGCCTGAAGAAGGGTCACTTGTTGATGCGGATGCCGATCATACACTTTCCACCTCCATGTGGAGAAAAATTCCTCAATGGGGTTAAGGAAAGGAGAGTATGGGGGCAAGTACACAGTGAGGAACTGTGGATGGGTCTGAAACCATGCCTGCACCAGATGAGCGTGGTGGAACCTGACGTTGTCCCACACAATGACATCAATTACACCAACAGCTCTACAGACTAGAGTTAGCTCATCAAGAAATGCAGCAAGGAGCTCTGCATTGTATGCGCCAATCAGAGATCTACGCCCTACCACACCATCTTCTGATATCGCCGCACACATACTGATGTTGGCCCCACGTCGTGCAGGTACTTGTATGGTTGCCCGCTGGCCAATTACATTTCGCCCTCTCCTCCTTGTCTGAAGCCTGCCTCATCCACAAAAACAAATTTGTGATGATTTTCATCCGCATCCAGGGCCATCACCCTCTATGTACAAAAGGACATGTTGGAATGAGAATTACTGTACAGTATTGATTGCAGTACAATGATGGGGAATTTTTCACAAACAGGCATCATGAAACTGAACATACCTGAACATACTCAATCCTCAGTTGCTTCACTCTGTCTGCATTTATTTCAAAAGGCACATGGTACAACTGTTTGAGGGACACCTGGTGACTTTTCTGAACACGTGCAATGGTCGGCAAACTTATGGCTTCCACATTCCTGAAGAGATCTTCATCGTCCAGGATGTTCTGTCTGATTTCTCTAAGCCGAATGTCATTTCTGGCCCGGACCATGTTGACCACAGCCGTTCCTGTTCCTCAGTGAGGAGTCTGCCTCTGCCTCCACAATTGGGTCTAGTCTCAATTCTGTAGGGAATATGACAGGAAGAACATGTCATCATACTGTAGAACACATTTTCATAGTCACATTACCTACTCTGTGCTGCACATTGGCACGCAGTGTACAATCATTTGACAATTACAGTAAGAGTAGCCTACGGTACTGTAATGTTTACTGTAGTGCATGCTGAAGACTGACCGGTTCTCATTGCGGAAAGTTCTAATGATTGAGGCCACGGTTGATCTTCTAAGGTTTGGTTGTATCATTCTCGCTGCCTCAATCATTGTCATGCCATGATTGATGACATGATCTACAACCATTGCTCTAATCTCATTGGAGACGCTTTGCCGTTGCTGTCTTGGTCCTTGTCCTCAACCCTGTTCCCCCACACCTCTCAAACGGGGCCCATGGCCACCTCTCACAAGGGGTGCTTGTCCCCTGCCATTCCTTTGACCACGTCTTCCTCCTCTTCCTTCCCCTACTTGACCTCTATGGTGCCCACCTGCCTGCTCCATGTTGTATCACTACAGATGTTGTTGTGGATGCCACTTACACCCATACCACAAGGTCAGATCAATCATCAGTAACGAATTGGTGTCACAGGTGGTGTCAATCATTGTCGTCATCCTGAAACTTTCATGATCTGAGCATGCTCATTCTCAGTTTCCATAAGACTATGCTTTAAGAGTAATGCAATAGTTACTTGTCATTTTGAGCGGTTGTATCAATTGATAGTTAGATTATTGAAATGAAATGAATAGACAGTCATCTCAAATGTAATGTGTGAATTGCATTTTGAAATGGTTATACTTTGATGTTAAGTTGTGTCATTTTGAACAGGTGATTATAGTTCAATGGACAAATGATCTTTGGTTTATGTGAATTGTATCCAAGATATTGGAAAAAGTGTTAGAGTTTTGAAAAAAAGTGCATTTTAATCATTGGTTGTGAATTTTGTATCTAGAGTTGTGAAAAATGACATCAAGGTTCTGAAACTAGTGTCAAAGCGATTGAAAAAAACTGTAAATGGGCTTAGGGGAGGTTGGGGTTTGGAACGGTTTTGAGGAATTCAGAGTGGTTTAAGGGTTTAGAGAGGTGTAGAGTGGTTTAGAGGGGGTTGCGAGTGGTTTAGAGGGTATTTCGAGGGGATAACAGGGGCTTAGAGGGGCTTAGGTGTTTAAAATAGGATTAGAATGTGTTTGGAGTAGTATAAAGTGGTTTAGAAGTGTTTATTGGGTGTATAGAAGGGCTTTACATGGGTTTAGAGGGGTTTTGGGGAGTTTGGGGTTTCAAACGGTATTGTGGGATTCAGAGGGGGTTTAATGGGGTTTAGAGGAATTTAGAGCGGGTTTAGTGCGGTTTAGAGAGGTTTAAAGGGAGTTTAGAGTGGTTAGGTGGTATTCAGAGGGGATTAGATGGGTTTAGAGGGTATTAGTTGGGTTTAGATGGGTTCAGAGGGTGTTTAAACAGGTTCAGAGTGCTTTAGAGCTGTTTAGACGTGCTTTGGAGGGGTGGAGAGGGGACTGGGAGGGGTTTAGATGGGTTTTGGGGGCGTTTAGCGGGGTTTAGAATGGTTTACAGTTGTTTTCAGGGGTTTAGAGGGATTTATTGCGGGTTTATAGGGTGTTTAGATGGGTTGATTTGATTTAGGCGGGTTTAGAGGGATTAGATGGGATTAGAAGGGGTATATAGGCATTTTGTGGGATATAGAGGGAGTTTAGTGGGGTGAAGATATGTTTAGAGGGGGTAAAGGAGTTTTGTGGGGTTTAGAGGGGTTTAGATGCGGTTTTGAGCGGTATAGAGGCGTTTAGAATGATTTAGAGGAGGTTTAGTGGGGTTTAGAGGGATTTAGAGGGGTTTAGGGAAGGTTAGAGGGGTTTAGAACGGTTTTGAAGGATTCAGATGGGGTTTAGTGGGGGTTAGAGTGATTCTGGGGGATGTATAGGGGATTTAGTGGGGTTTAGAGGGGTTTAGATTGGTTTAGGCGGGTTTAGAGCGGGTTGGATTTGTTTAGAGGGTTTAGAGGGGTTTAGAGGGGTTTAGAAGGGGGTTTACTGTGGTTCACAGGGGGGTTTATAAGGGGTTCAGAATGGTTAGAGGTGGTTTAGATTGGTTTAGAGGCGTTTACGGGGTTTAGAGGGTGTTAGAGTGGTTTAGATTGGTTTGCATGAATACAGAGGGGTCCAAAATGGTTCAGATTGGCCTTGGTGTGTTTATAGCGGGTATAGAGGGTTTTAGAGGGGCTTTACAGGGGTTTAGAGGGGTTTAGCGGAGGGTGGGATTGGGATCGTTTTTTGAGGGATTCAGAGGGGTTTTAATGGGGTTTAGAGGGATTTAGAGCGGGTTTTGAGAGATTTGAGCGGGTTTAGGGCAGTTTAGTGGTTTAGAGTGGTTTCGAGGAGTTTAGAGGGGTTTGGAGGGTTTTCCTTGTTCAGAGGTGGTTCAGAAGGGTTTAGCCGTGACTCGGAGGGTTTAGAGGTGCTTCGGGGGGCGTTTGGATGCGTTATGAGGCGTTTGGAAGGGTTTACAGTGGTTTTCAGGGGTTTAGAGGGGTTTTAGAGTGATTTTTCGGAGGGTTTATAAAGGGATTAGATGGGTTTAGATTTGATTTAGATGGGTTTAGAGGCGTTTAGAGGGGGTTTAGAATGGGTTTATAATTCGTTTTGAATGGGTTTAGATGGGTTTGGAGGAGTATAGAGGGGTTTACATGTGGTTCAGATGGCCCTAGATATGTTTATAGGGGGTAGAGATGGTTTTAGAGGGGCTTAGGTGAGGTTGGGATTTAGAACGGTTTTGAGGAGCTTAGAGGGGTTTAATGGGGTTTAATGGGGTTTAGAGGGATTTAGTGCGGGTTTAGAGGGGTTTAGAGGGGGGTTGCGATTGTTTTAGTTGGTATTTAGAGGGGATAACAGGGGCTTAGAGGGTTTTGGGTTTAGATGTGTTCAGAAGGTGTTTAGCGGGGCGTAGAGGGCGTTTAGAGGGTTTAGAGGGGTTTAGGAGGGTTTACAGTGGTATTCAGGGGATTAGAGGGGGTTTAGAGCAGGTTTAAAGGGGTTTAATTATAGGGGGATTATAGGTGGTTTCGGTGTGTTTAGAGTTGATTTAGGGGGTTTAGAGGGGTTTGTATGGGGTTTAGAGGCATTAGATGGGGTTAGAAATGGGTTTAGAGGCCTTTTGTGAGATTTAGAGGGGGGTTAAGAGGGGTTTAGATGGGGTTAGTGGTGGGTTAGAGGGTTTATAGGGGTTTTAGAGGGGATTTAGTGGGGTTAATAGGGGGTTTAGAGGGGTTTAAGAGTACGTAGAGGGGTTTGGAGTGCTTTAGAAACATGGAAACATAGTAAATAGGTGCAGGAGTAGACCATTCGGCCCTTCGATCCTGCACCGCCATTAAATATGATCATGGCTGATCATCCAACTCAGTATCATGTACCTGCCTTCTCTCCATACCCCCTGATCCCTTTAGCCACAAAGGTGACATCTAACTCCCTCTTAAATATAGCCAATGGACTGGCCTCAACTACCTTCTGTGGCAGAGAATTCCAGAGACTCACCATTCTCTGTGTGGAAAATGTTTTCCTCATCTCGGTCCTAAAGAAATTCCCCCTTATCCTTCGACCGTGACCCCTTGTTCTGGACCTCCCCAACATCGGGAACAATCTTCCTGCATCTAGCCTATCCAACCCCTCAAGAATTTTGGGGGTACACACAAGGCTGGAGAAACTCAGCGGGTGCAGCAGCATCTAAGGAGGGAAGAAGAAAGGCGACGATTCGGGTCGAGGCCCTTCTTCAGATTGGTTAGGGATCAGGGAAACGAGAGATATAGACGGTGATATGTAGCGATAAAGCACAATGAATGAAATATATGCAAAAAAGTATCGATGATAAAGAAAATAGGCCATTGTAAGCCGTTTGTAGTGTGAAAATGAGAAGCTAGTGCGACTTGGGTGGGGAAGAGATAGAGAGAGAGAGGGAATGTCAGGGCCCGAGGGCTGAGGGGGAGGTAGGAAGGGGAGGTGGCAGCAAGGGTGAACAGAATTGAGAACATTCAATAAATTTTTTTAAGTTTCTATAAGATCCCCCCTCTGTCTTCTAAATTCTAGCGAGTACAAGCCAAGTCTATCCAGTCTTTCCTCATTTGAAAGTCCTGACATTCCAGGAATCAGTCTGGTGAACCTTCTCTGTAGCCCCTTTATGGCATATGAATGTATTTTCTCAGATTTGGAGACCAAAACTGTACGCAATACTCCAGGTGTGGTCTCACCAAAACCCTGTACAACTGCAGTAGAACCTCCCTGCTCCTATACTCAAATCCCTTCGCTATGAATGCTAACATTCCATTTCCTTACTTCACTGCCTGCTGCACCTGCATGCCTACTTTCAATGATTAGTGTACCATGACACGCAGGTCTCGTTGCATCTCTCCTTTTCCTAATTTGCTACCAATCAGATAATAGTCTACCCTCCTGTTTTTGCCACCAAAGTGGATAAACTCACATTTATCCACATTATACTGCATCTGCCATGCATTTGCCCACTCACGCAGCCTATCCAAGTCACCTTGCAGCCTCCTAGCATCCGCCTCACACCCAGCTTAGTGTCATCCGCAAACTTGGAGATGTTGCATTCAATTCCCTCGTCCAAATCATTAATATATATTGTAAATAGCTGGGATCCCAGCACTGAGCCTTGCGGTTCCCCACTAGTCACTGCCCGCCATTCTGAAAAGGACCCGTTTCCTCCTACCCTTTGCTTCCTGTCTGCCAGCCAGTTCTCTATCCACATCAATACTGAACCCCCAATACCGTGTGCTTTAAGTTTGTATACTAATCTCTTATGTGGGACCTTGACGAAAGCCTTCTGAAAGTCTAGATATAACACATCCACTGGTTCTCCCTTATCCACTCTGCTACTTACATCCTCGAAAAATTCTATAAGATTCGTCAGTAGGTGTTTGGAGGGGTTTATATGGGGATTAGATGAAATAGATGGGATTAGAAAGGTTTTAGAGGCGTTAGGGGGGTTGAAAGGGGTTTAGAGTGGTTTAGAGGGGTTAGGGTGGTTTAGAGGGGTTTAGATGTGGTTAGAGGTGTTTTGATAGGTTTATGGGGGTTTAGAGGGGCAGAGGTTTACGGTGGTTTACAGGGATTTGAAGGGGGTTTAGATGGGGTTAGAGGGGGGTTGAAAGATTTTGAGGAATTCAGACTGGTTGCGTGGGGTTTAGAGGCGTTTAGACGGGATTAGAGGAGTTTAGAGATGGTTTAGTTGGGTTTAGAGGAGTTTAGAGGAATCTAGAGGGGGCTTATAGGGGTTTAGAGGGGTTTAGAATGGGTTTAGATGGGTTGGGACGAGTATAGAAGGGTTTATAATTGTTTATAGGGGGTATAGAGAGTTTTAGAGGGGCTTTACTTGGGTTTAGAAACATAGAAAGATAGAAAATAGGTGCAGGAGTAGGCCATTCGGACCTTCGAGCCTGCACCGCCATTCAATATGATCATGGCTAATCATCCAACTCTGGTCTGGTCAACCTTATCTGTACCCCCTCTATGGCAAGAATGTATTTCCTCAGATTTAGAGACCGAAACTGCACGCACGGGTTTAGAGGGGTTTAGGTGAGGTTGGGGTTTAGAACGGGTTTGAGGGATTCAGAGGGGTTTCATGGGGTTTAGAGTGGTTTAGAGCAGATTTAGAGCGGTTTAGACTGGTTAGAGGGTTTTAGAGAGGGTTTAGAGTGGTTTAGAGGGTATTTAGTGGGGTTTAGAGGGATTTATAGTATTTTAGATGGGTATTGGAGGGATTTAGAGGGAGTTTAGTGGGGTTAAGAGGGGATTTAGTGTTTAAAGAATGTTTATAGGTTGTTTAGAAGGTGTTTAGAGGGTGTTTATAGTGGGTTTATAGGGGATTTTGAGGGATGTAGAGGGGATTTCGTGGGGTTAATAGGGGGTTTAGACGGGTTTAGAGGGGTTTAGAAGGTTTTACAGTGATTTTCATGGAATTTAGAGTGGTTTGGAGGGGTATAGAGGAAGTTTTATAGGGGGTTTAGAAGGATTAGATGGGGTTAGAAAGGTTTTAGAGGGATGTAGAGGGGGATAAGTAGGGTAAAGAGGGGTTTCGCTGTTTAGTGGGGGTTTAGAGGGTTTTTTAGGGGGTTTAGAGGGGGTCTGGATTTAGAGAGGGTTTAGAGGGGTTCTGATGGATGTAGAGGGGATTTAGTGGGTAGAGGGCTTTAGAGGGGATCAGAGGGTTTAAAGTGGTATACAGTGGTTTTCAGGGGGTTTAGTGGGGGTTTGGATTTAGAGGGATTTATGCGACGTTTTTAGGGGGGTTTAGACGGTTTTAGAGTTGATTTCGGGGGGTTTATATGGGGTTTAGAGGAATTAGATGGGGTAGAAGAGTTTTAGAGGCGTTAGAGGTGTTTTGAGGGGTTGAGAGGGGGTTTAGAGAGGTTTACTGTGGTTTACATGGATTTAAAGAGGGTTTAGAAGGGGTTGGATGGGGATCGAGGGGGCTTGAGGAGTTCAGAGGGTGTTTATTGGGGGTTAGAGGGGTTTAGACGGGTTTAGAGGGGGTTAGAGGTGGTTGAGATGGGTTTAGAGGCGTTTAGAGAGATCTAGTGGGGGTTTAGAATAGGTTTAGAATAGGTTTAAATGGGTTGGGACGTGTATAGAAGGGTTTAGAATTGTGGAAAGGAGGTATAGGGGGTTTTAGAGGGGCTTTACAGAGGTTTAGAGGGGTTTAGGGGAGGTAGGGCTCTAGTCCGGTTCTGTGGGGGGTTTAATGGAGTTTTAGAATGGAGGGATTAGAGGGATTTAGAATGTGTTTAGAGCGGTTTTGATTGGTTTAGGGGGGGGTTTAGAGTGGTTTAGCGGGTATTTCGTGGGGATAAGAGGGGTTGAAATAGTATTAGATGGGTTTAGATGGGTTTAGAGGGTGTTTAGAGGGATTTAGATGTGTTTAGATGTGCTTTAGAGGGGTTTTCTGGGGGCTCGGAGGGGTATAGAGGGGTTTCGGTGGCGTTTAGCAAGGTTTAGTGGGGTCTAGAAGGGTTTACATTCATTTTCATGGGTTTAGAGGGATTCACAGATGGTTTATAGGGTGTTTAAATGGGTTGATTTGATTTAGGCGGGTGTAGAGGGATTAGATGGGATTAGAAGGGATTTAGAGGCGTTTTGTGGGATTTAGAGGGGATTTAGTGGTGTTACTAGGGGTTTTAGCCGGGTTGAGAGGGTTTAGAGGGGTTTGGAGAGGTTTAAAGGAGTTTAGATATGTTTAGAGGATTTATGGGGCGTTTTGATGGGTTTTGAGGAATTCAGAGGGTATAGAGGTGTTCAGAGAGGGGTTTGATGTGGTTTTGAGGGATGTAGCGGGGATTTAGTGGGGTTATAACGGGTTTAGAGGGGTTTAGATGTGGTTTAGAAAGGTTTAGAGACGTTTCGTGGGATTTAGAGGGTGTTTAGAAGTTTAGAGGGGTTTAGGGGAGGTTAGAGGGGCTTTAGAACGGTTTAGATGGATTCAGATAGGGTTTAGTAGTGTTTAGTGGTGCTTAGAGGGATTTAGAGCGGGTTTAGAGAGGGTTTAGAGGGGTTCTGAGGAATGTAGAGGGGATTTACTGGGGTTCAGAGGGATTCAGAGGGGTGTGGAGGGGTGTAGAGGGGTTTAGAGCGGTTTAGAGGGATTTAGATGTGTTTAGAGAGGTTTCGAGGGGTTTTATGTGGTTTAGAGTGGTTTTGTGTGAATTATAGGGGGGTAAAAGTGGTTTAGATGCGTTTAGAGTTGATTGAGCGGGTTTAGAGCGGTTTGTATGGGGTTTAGAGGGATTAGATGTGGTTAGAAATGGGTTTAGAGGCGCTTTGTGGGATTTAGAGGGAGTTTAGTGGGGTTAAGCAGGGTTCAGAGGGGGTTAGTGGGGCTTTAGGGGGCTTATATGGGTTTTAGAGGGGATTCAGTGGGGTTAATATGGGTTTAGATGGGTTTAGAGTATGTAGAGGGGTTTGGATTGGTTTACAGGGGTTGAAATGTGTGTAGAGGGGGTTAGAGCAGTTTATCGGGGTTTATAGGTGGTTAGACTGGGTTTAGATGGGTTTTGAGGAATTCGGAGGGGGTTTAGAGGGGTTTGGAGGGGTTTAGATGGGTCTGGAGGAGTATAGATCTGTTTAGATATGGTTCAGATGGGCCTAGATGTGTTTATAGGGGGTATAGAGGGTGTTAGAGCGGCTTTACAGGGGTTTATGGGTGGTTGGGGATTGGAACGGTTTTGAGGGATTCAGAGGGGGTTTAATGGGGTTTGGATGGATTTACAGCGGGTTTAGAGGGGTTTAGAGGGGTTTAGAGGGGGTTAGGAGTGGTTTAGATGTTATTTGGAGGGGATAACAGAGACTTAGAGGGTCTCAGAGGGGTTTGGATGGGATTAGAGGGTGTTTAGCGGGGTTTAGAGGGCGTTTAGAGGGGTTTAGTAGGGTTTACAGTGGTATTCAGGGGATCATAGGGGGTTTAGAGGAGGTTTAGAGGGGTTTAAAGTGAATAATAGGGGGGTATAGGTGGTTTGGATGCGTTTAGAGTTGATTGAGGGGGTTTAGAGGGGTTTGTATGGGGTTTAGAGGGATTAGATGCGGTTAGAAATGGGTTTAGAGGCGTTTTGTGGGATTTAGAGGGAGTTTAGTGCCGTTACGATGGGTTTAGAGGGGGTTAGAGGGGGTTTAGTGGGTCTAATATGGGTTTAGAGGGGTTTAGAGTGTGTAGAGGGGTTTGGAGTGGTTTAGAGGGGTTGAAATGTGTTCAGAGGGGTTTAGAGGAGTTTATCGGAGTTTATAGATAGTTAGACTGGGTTTAGATGGGTATTGAGGAATTCAGGGGGGTTTACAGTGATCTACAGGGGGTTTATAGGGGGTTTAGAGTGGTTAGAGGTGGTGTAGATGGGTTTAGAGGGATTCGGAGAGGGTTTAGGTTTAGAGGGGTGTAGATGGGTCTGGAGGAGTATAGCGCGCTTTAGATATGGTTCAGATGGGCCTAGATGTGTTTATAGGGGGTGTTAGAGGGGCTTTACAGAGGTTTAGAGGGGTTTAGGGGAGGTTCGGGATTGGAACGGTTTTGAGGGATTCAGAGGTGGTTTAATCGGGTTTAGATGGATTTACAGTGGGTTTAGAGGGGCGGGGAGGGGCGTTGAGTGGTTTAGAGGGGGTTGGGATTGCCAGGTGTTACCAAATCTGCCTTTTACCATCTAAAAAACATTGCAAGAATCTAGGGATTTATGTCCAATGAAGACACTGAAAAACTTGTTCATGCATATATCTTCAGTAGGTTAGATTATTGTAATGATATAGTTACAGGTCTCAGTAAAAAAACAATTAAACAACAGCAGCTTATTCAGAATGCCGCTGCCAGAGTCTTGATCTGAGGAAGGACATTATTGCCATAGAGCGAGTGCAGCGAAGGTTCACCAGACTGATTCCTGGGATGTCAGGACTGTCTTATGAACAAAGGCTGCATAGACTCGGTTTATACTCTCTAGAATTTAGGAGATTGAGAGGGGATCTTATAGAAATTTACAAAATTCTTAAGGGGTTGGACAGGCTAGATGCAGGAAGATTATTCCCGATGTTGGGGAGGTCCAGGACAAGGGGTCACAGCTTAAGGATAAGGGGGAAATCCTTTAGGACCGAGATGAGAAGGACTTTTTTCACACAGAGAGTGGTGGGTCTCTGGAACTCTCTGCCACAGAGGGTAGTTGAGGCCCGTTCATTGGCTATATTTAAGAGGGAGTTAGATGTGGCCTTTGTGGCTAAGGGGATCAGAGGGTATGGAGAGAAGGCAGGTACAGGATACTGAGTTGGATGATCAGCCATGATCATATTGAATGGCGGTGTAGGCTCGAAGGGCCGAATGGCCTACTCCTGCACCTAGTTTCTATGTTTCTATGTTTCTATGATCAACACCAAGAAAATGGATCACATTACACCTGTCCTTAAATCTTTGCACTGGCTCCCTGCGTGTAAAAGGATAGATTTTAAAATTCTGTTACTGGCCTACAAGACACTGAATGGTCTGGGTCCAAAATACATCTCTGACCTACTTGTTGTATATGAGGCACCTAGACTCCTCGGGTCTTCAGGGGCAGGTTTACTCTGTGTTCCCAGGGTCAGAACTAAAAAGACTGAAGCAGCGTTCAGTTTTTATGCTCGACACCTGTGGACCTAGCTCCCTGAACACCTGAGGTGTGTACAGACTGTAAACTCATATAATCAGGCCTAGAAACACTGTTGTTTACTGTAGCCTTTCCATAACCCAACATGCAGGTAATCCTCACCTTCTAATCTTAATCTTTTTATGTGCTTTTTAAATCGTTTTATTATTTTAGTGACTTTCTTTTACTATTCATTCATTTGTCTTATTGCTTGTTTTGTAATTTTTGATTATTGGCTATTTTGTTGTCCTGTGTTGTATGGTTGTTCTGCTGTCTTTGTACTATGTTATTCTTTGGCTTCTTTTGTAAAGCACTATGAATTGCTGCTTGTACGAATGGTGCTACATAAATAAATTTGCCTTGCCTTGCCTTTAGATGGTATTTCGAGGTGATAACAGGGACTTAGAGGGTTCTAGAGGGGTTTAGATGGGATTAGAGGGTGTTTAGCGGGGTTTATAGGGCGCTTAGGTGATTTAGACGGTTTAGGAAGGCTTACAGTGAAATTCAGGGGATTAGAGGGGGTTTAGAGGGGTTTCAAGTGAATTATAGGGGGGTTATAGGTGGTTTAGATACGTTTAGAGTTGATTGAGTGGGTTTAGAGGGGTTTGTATGGAGTATAGATGGGGATAGAAATGGGTTTAGTGGCGTTTTGTGGGATTTAGAGGGAGGTTAATGGGGTTAAGAGGGGTTTAGAGGGGGTTAGAGGGGGTTTAGAGGGTTTATATGGCATTTTGAGGGGTGTGGAGGGGATATGTGGGTTTAGAGGGGATTAGAGTGTGTAGAGGGGTTTGCAGTGGTTTAGAGGGGTTGAGATGTGTTTAGAGGAGTTTAGCGGGGTTTATAGGTGGTTAGACGGGGTTTAGATGGGTGTTGAGGAATTCAGACGGGTCTACAATGATTTACATGGGTCTAAAGGGGGTTTAGAGTGGTTAGATTGGGTTTAGAGGCGTTTAGAGGGAGTCGGAGGGGGTTTCGAGGGGTTTCGAGGGGTTTGGATGGGTTTGGATTATAGAGGGGTTTAGAAGTGGATCAGATGGGCATAGACGTGTTTATAGGGGTTATAGAGGGATTTACAGGGGCTGTACATGCGTTTAGGGGAGGTTGGGGTTTAGAACGGTTTTGAGGAATTCAGACGGAGGTTCATTGGGTTTAGGGGGATTTAGAGCCAGTTTAGATGAATTTAAAGCGTGTTTAGAGCGGGTTAGAGTGATCTAGAGGGGGGGGGGTTAGAATGGTTTAGAGTGTATTTAGAGAGGATTGGAGGCGTTTATAGGGTGTTAGAGGGGTTTAGTTGGATTTAGAATGTGTTTAGAGGGATTTCGAGGGTTTTAGATTTGTTTAGAGGTGGGTTAGATGGGTTTAGGTGGGGATTGGATGGGTTTTGAGGGGTTTATAGGTGTTTAGGGGGCGTTTGAAAGGGTTTACAGTGGTTTTCAGGGCTTTAGAGGGGGTTTAGAGGGATTTAACGGGGGTCATAGGGGGATTGATGGGTTTAGATTTGATTTAGATGGGTTTAGAGGCGTTTAAAGGGGTTTTAGTGGGGTTTAAAATAGGATTAGAATGGGTTTGGAGGATTCAGAGGGGGTTAGAATTGTTTATAAGGGGTATAGAGGGGCTTTACAGGGGTTTAGGGGAGGTTGGGGTTTAGAACGGTTTAATGGGGTTTAGAGGGATAGGGCGAGTTCAGTGCGGTTTAGAGTGGTTTAAAGGGGGTTTAGAGTGATTTAGATGGTATTCAGGGGGGATTCGATGGGTTTAGAGGATATTAGTTGGGTTTAGATGGGTTTAGATGGTGTTTAGAAGGGTTCAGAGTATTTTAGAGCTGTTTAGACGTGGTGTAGAGGGGGCTGGGCGGGGTTTAGGGGCGTTTTGCGGGGTTTAGAAGGGTATACAATTGTTTTCAGGGGTTATAGGATGTTTAGATGGGTTGATTTGATTTAGGCGGGTTTAGAGGAATTAGATGGGATTAGAAGGGGTTTAGAGGCGTTTTGTGGGATATAGAGGGAGTTTAGTGAGGTTAAGTTGTGTTTAGAGGGGATTAGAGGCGTTTTGTGGGATATAGAGGGAGTTTAGAGGGGTTTATGGGGGTTTAAAGGGGGTCAGATTGGGTTTTGAGGGGTTTTGAGGAATTCAAAGGGGGCTTAGTGGGGTTTAGATGGGTTAGATGTTATATGGGTTTAGAGGCGTTTCGAATGATTTAGAGGGGGTTTAGAGGGATTTAGAGGGGTTTAGGGGAGATTAGAGGGGCTTTAGAACGATTTTGAGGGATTCAGATGGGAAATAGAGCGGGTTTAGAGCTGTTTAGTTTGGCGGGGGTTTAGAGTGGTTTAGAGGGTATTAGTTGGGTTTAGTTGGGTTTAGATGGGTTTAGAGGGGTTCAGAGGACTTTAGAGGTATTTAGATGTGCTTTAGCGAGGTGTAGAAGGGATTTGAAGGCGTTTAGAGGAGTTCGGGGGGCGTTTACCGGCGTTCAGGGGGGTCTAGAAGGGCTTACAGTAATTTTCATGGGTTAAGAGGGCTTTAGAGGGATTCATATCGTGTTTATAGGGTGTTTAGATGGGGTGATTTGATTTAGGCGGGTTTAGACGGATTAGATAGGATTACAAGGGGTTTAGAGGCGTTTTGTGGGATTTAGTGGGAGTTTTGTGGGGTTAAGAGGGGTTTAGATCGGGTTTAGAGTGTGTATAGGGGGGTTTAGATGGGATTAGATAGAGTTTATGGGGGTTTGAGGGATGTAGAGGGGATTTAGTGGGGTTAGTAGGGGGTTGAGACGGGTTTAGAGGGGTTAGAGGGTTTGGAGGGGTTTAGAGGAGTTTAGATGTGTTTGGAGGGGTTTAGAGTGGTTTATGGGGGGTGTAGAGGGGGTTAGAGGGGATTCTGAAGGGTTTTGAGGAATTCAGAGGGGGTTTAGTGGGGTTTAGAGGGCTTAGAGGGATTTAGAGGGGTTTATGGGAGGTTAGAGAGTCTTTAGAACGGTTTTGGGGGATTCAGATGGTGGTTAGTGAAGTTTAGTGGGATTTACAGGGGGTTAGAAGGGTTTAGAGGGGTTTAGAGAGGTTTAGAGGAGTTTCGAGGTGTTTCTAGGTGTTTTGAAGGGTTTACAGGGGGTTTAAATGGGTCTTAGAGGGGTTAGACTTAGTTTAGCTGGGTTTAGAGGCGTTTAGAGGGATTCGGAAGTGGTTTAGAGGGTTTTAGAGGGGTTTAGATCGGTTTGGAGGAGTATAGAGGGGTTTAGAAGTGGTTCAGATGGGCCTAGATGTGTTTATAGGGGGCTTAGGGGAGGTTGGGGTTTGGAACGGTTTGAGGAATTCAGAGGGGGTTAGACTTATTTAGGGGGGTTCAGATGGGTTTAGAGTGTGTTTAGAGGGTGTTTAGCGGCGATTAGAGGACGACTAGCGGGTTTAGAGGGGTTTAGAAGGGTTTACAGTGGTATTCAGGGGATTAGAGGGGGTTTAGATGAGATTTAGAGGGGTTTAGAAGGAATTATAAGGGGGGTTATAGGTGGTTTAGATTTGTTTCGAGTTGATTTAGTGGGTTTAGAGGAATTGGATGGGGTTAAAAATTTGTTTAGAGGCGTTTTCTGGGATTTAGAGGGTTTAGTGGGGTTTAGAGCGGTTTAGGGGGGTGTAGAGCTGGTTTAGATGGGTTTGGAAGCGTTTAGAGGTATTTAGAGGGGGTTTGGAGGGATTAAGATGGACTTAGAGGGGGTTAGGGAAGGTTTTAGTGGCTTTGGAACGGGTTTGAGGGATTTAGAGGGGTGCAGGGGGTGTTTAGAGGGGTTAGAGGGGGTTTAGTGGGGTTCAGATGGATTTAGAGCGGCTTGAGAGGGGATTAGAGTGGTTTATATTGGGTTTAGAGGGGGCTTAGAGGGTGTTTAGAGGTTTGTATGGTGTTTAGAGGGGACTAGTGGTATAGAGGGAGTTTAGAGGGATTTAGAGGGGTTTAGAGTTGTTGAGAGGGGTGTAGGGGGTGTTTAGAGGGGTTAGAGGGGGTTTTGCGGGGTTTTGAGGAATTCAGAGTGGGGTTAGTGGGGTTTAGTGGGGTTTAGAGTGGTTTAGAGAGGTTCCGGTGTGGTTTACATGGGTTTGGAGGCGTTATGATGGATTTAGAGGGGGTTGAGAGGGGGTTGAGAGGGGGTTAGAGGGGCTTAGTGGAGGTTAGAGGGGCTTTAGAACGGTTGTGAGGGATTCAGAGGGCGTTTAGTGGTTTAGAAGGAAGTAGAGCGGGTTTAGTGTGGTTTCGAGGGTTTTAGAGGGTGTTGCGAGTGGTTCAAATGGTATTTATAGGGGATTAGAGGGGTTTAGATGGGTTTTAGAAGTGGTTTAGATGCTGTTTAGAGGGGCTTAGAGGGTTTTAGAGTTGCTTAGAGGGGGTTTAGAGGGGTTTATATGGGGTATATAGGAATTAGATGGGGTTAGAAGGGTTTCAGAGGCGTTTTGTTGGATATAGATGGAGTGTAGTGGTGTTAAGAGGGGTTTCGAGTGTTTCTAGGGGGTTTACGGGGATTAGAGAGGGTTTATATGGCTTTTGAGGGATGTAGAGGGGATTTAGCGGTGTTACTAGGGGGTTTAGACGGGTTTGGGGGGCTTTAGATGTGTTTAGAGGGGGTTTAGATGGGTTTATGCGGGGTTTAGAGCGGGTTAGAGGGGGTTTTGAGGTGTTTTGAGGAATTCAGAGGGGGTCTAATGGGGTTTAGAGAGGTTTGAGGGGTTTAGATGTGATTTAGATGGGTTTGGAGGTGTTTAGGGGGATTTAGATGGGGTTTAGAGGAGTTTAGAAGGATTTATAGGGATTCTGATGGGGTTTAGAGGGGTTTAGAAGGATTTAGAGCGGGCCTAAAGAGTGTTTAGAGGTGTTCTGATGGACGTAGAGGGGATTTTGTGGGGTTTAAAGGGGTTTAGAGTGGTTTAGAGGGGTTAAGAGTTTAGAGCGGTTTAGATGTGTTTAGAGGGGGTTAGGGGGGGTTTACAGTGGTTTACAGGGGGTGTAAAGGGGGGTTAGCATGGTTAGAGATGGTTTAGATGGGTTTAGAGGCGTTTAGAGACATTCAGATGGGGTTTAGAGATGTTTATTGGGGGTTTAGATTGGTTTGGAGGAGTACAGAGGGGTTCAGAAATGGTTGAGATTGGCCTAGGTGTGTATAGCGGGTATAGACGGTTTTAGAGGGACTTTAGAGGGGTTCAGAGGGGTTTAGGAGAGTGTTGGATTTAGAACGGCTTTGAGGGATTCAGAGGGGGTTTAGGGCGGTTTAGTGGCTTAGATGGGATTAGAGGAGCTTAGAGGGGGTTTAGAGTGTATTTAGAGCGGTTTAGAGAGGTTTAGAGGTGTTTAGATGGATTTAGAGAGTATTTAGAGGGGTTTGGAGGGTTTGCGTGGTTTAGAGGTGGTTTAGAGGGGTTTCGGTGGGCGTTTAGAAGGGTTTACAGCGGTTTTCAGGGGTTTAGAGGTGGTTTAGAGGGATTTATTGCAGGGGTTTATAGCGGGATTAGATGGGTTTAGATTTGATTTAGAGGGATTTATCGGGTGGTTTACAGGGGGATTAGATGGGTTTAGATTTGATTTAGATGGGTTTAGAGGCGTTTGGAGAGGGGTTTAGAGCGGTTTAGTATGGGTTTAGAATGGGTTTAGATGGGTTTGGAGGAGTATAGATGGGTTTAGAAGTGTTTATAGGGGGACATAGAGGAGCTTTACAGGGGATTAGGGGGGTTTAGGGGAGGTTAGTGGGGTTTAGACGGATTTACAGAGGGTTTAGAGCAAATCTGAGGGATGTAGGGGTTTAGAGGGGTTTAGAGTGGTTTAGAGGGGTTTAGGGGGTTATAGAGTGGTTTAGAGGGGGTTAGATATGTTTGGGGGTTTCAAGAGGTTTAGGGGGGTTTAGAGGGGTTTAGAGGGGTTTACAGTGGTTTACAGGGGGTTTAAAGGGGGCTTAGAGGGGTTAGAGTTCGCTTAGGTGGGTTTAGATGCGTTTAGGTGGATTCAGAGGCGGTTTTGAGGGGTTTAGATGGGTTTTGAGGAGTTTAGAGGCGATTAGAAATGGTTCAGATGGGTTTCAGATTTGTTTATAGGGGGTATAGAGGGTTTTAGAGGGGCTTAATGGGAGGTTGGCGTTTCGAACGGTTTTGACGAATTCAGAAGGTGTTTGATGGGCTTTAGAAGGGTTTAGAGCGTGCTTAGAGGGGGTGAGCGGTTTAAAGGGGTTTAGAAAGCTTTGAGAGTGGTTTAGAGGGTATTTAGAGGGGATTACAGCGGCTTAGATGGTTTTAGAGGGGTTTAGATGGGTTCAGAGGGTGTGTAGCGGGGTTTAGAGGGCGATTAGAGGGTTTAGAGAGGTTTAAAAGGGTTTACAGTGGTATTCAGGGGATTAGAGGGAGTTTAGAGGAGATTTAGAGAGGTTTAGAAGGAACTATAGGGGGTGGTTATAGGTGGTTTAGATGTGTTTAGAGTTGATTTAGGGAGTCTAGATGGGTTTGTATGGGGTTTAGAGGGAGTTTAGTAGGCTTAAGAAGGATTTAGATGGGTTTAGAGTGTGTAGAGGGGTTTGGAGTGGTTTAGAGCTGGCGAGGTGTTTAGAGGGGTTTAGCGAGGTTTATATGGTGTTGGACGGGGTTTAGGTGGGTTTTGAGGAATTAAGAGGGGGTGTACAGCTGGTTTAGAGGTGGTTTAGATAGGTTTGGAAGCGTTTAGAGGGAATTAGAGGGGGTTTTGAGGGGTTTAGAGGGGGTTAGGGAAGGTTAGAGTGGATTTCGAACGGGTTTGAGGGATTCAGAGGGGGTTTAGTGGGGGTTTAGAGGGATTTAGAGCATCTTTAGAGGGGTTTAGAGTGGTTTAGATGGGGTTTAGAGGGGGCTTAGAGGGGTTTGGAGGTTTGAAGGGCATTTAGAGGGGGTTAGAGGGGTATAGATGGGGTTTGGAGGGGTTTAGATGAATTTAGAGGGTTTTGTGGTTGTTTAGAAGTGGTTTAGGTGGGTTTAGAGGGGGTTAGATGGGGTTTTGCGGGCGTTTGAGGAATTCAGAGGGGGGATAGTGGGGTTTAAAGGGGTTTAGAGGGGTATAGTGAGGTTTATTTGTGGTTTACTTGGGTTTGTAGGTGTTTAGATGAATTTAGAGGGGGTTGAGAGGGGTTTAGAGTGGTTTAGCGGAGGTTAGAGGGGGTTTAGAACGGTTTTGTGGGATTCAGAGGGGTTTAATGGGGTTTAGAGGGAATTATAGCGGGTTTAGAGGGGTTTAGAGTTGTTTAGAGGGGTTTAGAAGGCGCTGAGCGTTGTTTAGATGGTATTTAGAGGTGATTATAGGGGCTTAGTGGGTTTTAGAGTGTTTAGATGGGTTTAGAGGGTGTTTAGCGGCGTTTGGGGGGTGTTAGAGGGGTTTAAAGGTGGTTTAGATGGGTTTAGAGGGGGTTGGGGGGTTTAGAGTGGCTTTAGAATGGTTTTGAGGGATTCGGAGGGGGTTTAGTGGGGTTTAGAGGGAATTAGAGCGGTTTTAGAGTGGTTTAGAGCGTTTTAGAGGGGGTTTAGAGGGGTTTTTAGAGGGGGTTTCCTCTAAACCCCTCTAAACCCGCTATATTTAAGAGGGCGTGCTATATTTAAGAGGGCGTTAGATGTGGCACTTGTGGCTAAAGGGATCAGGGGGTATGGAGAGAAGGCAGGTACGGGATACTGAGTTGGATGATCAGCCATGATCACATTGAATGGCGGTGCAGGCTCGAAGGGCCGAATGGCCTACTCCTACACCTATTTTCTATGTTTCTATGTTTCTATGTTTGGAGGGGGTTTAGAGGTTTGAAAGATGTTTGGAGGGGATTAGAGTGGTTTAGAGGAATTTAGAGGGTTTTAGAGTTGTTTCGCGGTGGTTCAGAGGAGTTTAGAGGGATCTAGATGGGGTTTAGAGGGGCTAAGAGGGGTTTAGATGTGGTTTACGTGGGTTTAGAGGCGTTTAGATGGATTTTAGATGGAGGTTAGACGGGAGGTTAGAGGGTTTTAGAACGGTTTTTGGGGATTCATAGGGTGTTTAGTGGGGTTTAGAGGGAAGTAGAGCGGGTTTAGTGTGGTTTAGAGGGGGGTTGTGAGTGGTTTAGATGGTATTTAGAGGGGATTAGAGTGGTTTAAATGGTATTTACAGGGGATTAGAGGGATTTAGACGGGGTTCAGATGCTGTTTGGAGAGGTTTAGTGTGCTTTAGAGCTGTTTAGAGGGCGTTTAGAGGGATTTATAGGAGGTTTATAGAAGGTTTATAGGTGTTTAGATGGGATTATAGTTGATTTCGAGGGGTTTAGAGGGGTTTATATGTGGTTTATAGGAATTAGATGAGGTAATTCCTATAAGAAAGGTTTCAGAGGCGTTTTGAGGGATTTAGTGGGGGTTTAGTGGGGTTAAGAGGGGTTTACATGGGTTTGCATGGGGTTTAGAGGGTTTGGGGGGGGATTAGAGTGGGTTAGAGAGGGTTGTAGATGGGTTCTGAGGGATGTAGAGGAGATTTAGGGGGTTTAGAGGGTTTTGAGGGTTTAAGGTACAAAGGTTCAAAGGTTATTTTATTGATCACATACACCAATTGGTGTATTGAAATGTTTCTTGCCAATGCAGCACATTTAAAAAAAAATACAAACATAACAATAATAAAGATATTTTCAACTTAAAAAGCACCCCGCCACAATGGTTCCCATTATGCGGGAAGGAACAATGTCCAGTCCCCATTCCATGTCCACCCATAGTCAGGCCTATTGTGGCCTCCGCATTCGGCTTCACGGAAGCCCGATGTCCCAGGCCGTTCTCGCTGGGTGATGGTGCTCCGGCGTCGGGAGAATCCTCTCAGCGGCTTGGGACACTTGGAACGGCTGCTTCCGTACTAGAGACCGCGGCTTCCGAAGCCAACAAGGCCGCGCTGAATGGAGCTCCCCCACTGGCTCCCGATGTTAAAGTCAGCTCCGCCGCCCGCAGCTGGCCGTTCCACAGTACCGCGGGTCCGCGATGTTTTTCTCGGCGGTCTCAGCTCACCGGAGCGCCAGCGCTGCAACCCAGGCAAGGCATCGCCCGCTCCGCTCCCGGATGCCAAAGACGAAGTTCAGGGCGGTCTACTCAGGAAACACCGCTCCAGGGCCGCTGGTGGGCCGCGAGGACGGGTCGAAAGTGCAGCCAGGAGAAAGCTGCCTCTCCGACCAGGTAAGGACCCTGAAAAGTAGTTTTCCCCCTCGCCCCCACCCCCTCCCCCCCCCCACCCCCTCCCCACCCCCCCAAATAAAAAAAGAATAAAACTACAAAAACAAAACACTTTACCTCACTAAAAATAAAGAAAAGTGTGAAAAACAAACAGCTGCAGGCTGGGCAGCCAATCCGTACAGGACGGCGCCCCTTATCGGAGGGGTTTAGATGTGTTTAGAGGGGTTTAGATGGGTTTACACGGGTTTAGATGGCTTTCGAGTTTAGAGGGGTTTGGAGGAGTATAGAGGGGTTTCAGATGGGCTTAGAGGGGTTTAGAGGGGTTTATATGGGGTTTATGGGACTCAGATATGGTTAGAAAGGTTTCAGAGGCGTTTTGAGGGATTTAGAGGGGGTTTAGTGGGGTTAAGATGGGTTTAGAGGGGTTTACAGGGGTTCAGAGGGTTTAGATGAGGTTTAGAGGGGGATTAGAGGGGGTTAGAGAGAGTTTAGAGGGGTTCTGAGGGATGTAGAGGGGATTTAGGGGTTTATAGGGTTTAGAGGGTTGAAGGTTCAAAGGTTCATGGGTTCAAAGGTTATTTTATTGGTGACATACACCAATTGGTGTATTGAAATGTTTCTTGCCAATGCAGCACATTAAAAAAAAATACAAACATAACAATAATAAAGGAATTTTAAACTTTAAAAAAATCCCGCCACAATGGTTCCCACTATGAGGGAAGGAACAATGTCCAGTCCCCATCCCTTGTCCACCCATAGTCAGGCTTATTATGGCCTCCTCAGTCGGCTTCACGGAGGCCCTATGTTCCAGGCCGTTCTCGCCGAGTGATGGTGCTCCGGCGTCGGGAGAATCCTCTCAGCGGTTTGGGACACCTGGAACGGCTGCTTCCGTACCAGAGGCTGCGGCTTCCGATGCCAACAAGGCCGCGCTGAATGGAGCTCCCCCACTGGCTCCCGATGTGAAAGTCAGCGCCGCCGCCGGCAGCTGCCCGCTCCATAGTACCGCGGCTCCACGATGTTTTTTCTCGGCGGTCTCAGCTCACCGGAGCTCCAGCGCGGCGACCCAGGCATGGCATCGCCCGCTCCGCTCCCGGCTGCCGAAGCCGAAGTTTTGAGCGGTCTCCTCAGGAAACGCCGCTCCAGGCCCGTTGGTAGGCCGCGAGGACAGGTCGAAAGTGCAGCCCGGAAAAAGCTGCCTCTCCGACCAGGTAGGGACCCTGAAATGCAGTTTACCCCTCGCCCCCCCCCCCACCCCAGAAAAAAGAATAAAACTACAAAAACAAAACACTTTAATTCACTAAAAATAAAGAAAAGAGTGAAAATCAAACAGCTGCAGGCTGGGCAGCCATACCATACAGGACGGCGCCCACTATCAGAGGGGTTTGGATGTGTGTAGAGGGGTTTAGAAGGGGTTTGGGTTTAGAGGGATATATTGGAAGTTTTTATGGGGTTTAGATGTGTTTTGAGTTGATTTCGGGCAGTTTATATGGGGTTAGATGAATTAGATCGGGTTAGAAGGGTTTAAGAGGCGTTAGAGGTATTTAGAGGTGTTTAGATGGGATTGAAGGTTTTTTGAGGGGTTGAGATGTCTTTAGAGGTGTTTAGATGGGTCTAGTGGGGTTAGAGGGGTTCAGAGATGTTTATGGTGGTGTACAGGGATTTGAAGTGGGTTTAGAGGGCTTTAGAGCGGGCTTTGAGAGGGTATGAGGAATTCAGCCGGTGTTTAGTGGGGTTTAGATGGGTTTAGATGGGTTTAGTGGAGTTTGGAAGTGGTTTAGATGGGTTAAGAGGCGTTTAGAGGGATCTAGAGAGGTTTAGATTGGTTTAGAGGAGTTTAGAATGGGTTTAGATAGGTTTGGAGGAGTATAGATTGGTTTAAAAGTGTTTATAGGGTTACAAAGGCTTGGAGGGGTTTAGATGGGTTTAGGGGGGCTTATATGGTGTTACAGCGGGTTTTTAGGGTTTTTGAGGAATTCCGAGGGGGTTTAGCGGGGTTTAGAGTGGTTTAAATGGTATTTACAGGGTTTCCGATGGCGTCTAGATCGGTTTAGAGGGTGTTTGGAGGGCTTTATAGGGCTTTAGAGTTGTATAGAGGAGGTTTAGAGGGGTGTTAGAGGGGTTTAGAGGGTTTAGAGGGGTTTACTGGGCGTTTCGAGGGGTTTATTGTGGTTTAGATGGGTTGACTGATTTTTAGGGGTTCAGAGGAGGTTTGGGTTTAGAGGGATTTATAGGAGGTTTAGATGGGTTTAGAGTTGGTTTTGGGGGGTTTAGAGGGGTTTATATGTCGTTTAGAGTAATTAGATGGTGTTAGAAGTGTTTTAGAGGCCTTATAGGGGTTTAGAGGTGTTTAGAGGGGATTAGAGTGGTTTAGAGGGGTTTATATGTATTTAGAGGTGTTTAGGGTGGTTTAGAGGGGTTTAGACAGGTTTATGGTGGTTTACGGATTTAAAGGGGGTTTAAAGGGGTTTAGAGCGGGCTTTGAGGGGTTTTGAGGAATTCAGAGGGGGTTTCGTGGGGTTTAGAAGGGTTTAGACGGGTCTAGTGGAGTTTAGAGGTGGTTTACATGGATTTAGAGGCGTTTAGATGGATCTAGAGGGGACATGGAGGGGTTTGGAGGGGTTTAGAAGTGATTACAGTGGTTTTCGGTGGTTTAGGGGGTGTTTAGAGGGGTTCAGAGGGATTTATAGGGGGTTTATAGAGGGTTTAGATAGATGTAGATTTGATTTATGGGGGTTAGAGCGGTTTGTATTGGGTTTATAGGGTTTAGATGGGATTAGAAAGGGTTTAGAAGCGTTTTAGAAACATAGAAACATAGAAAATAGGTGCAGGAGTAGGCCATTCGGCCCTTCGAGCCTGCACCGCCATTCAATGTGATCATGGCTGATCATCCAACTCAGTATCCCGTACCTGCCTTCTCTCCATACCCCCTGATCCCTTTTGCCACAAGTGCCACATCTAACGCCCTCTTAAATATAGCCAATGAACTGGCCTCAACTACCTTCTGTGGCAGAGAATTCCAGAGACTCACCACTCTCTGTGTAAAGAATGTTTTCCTCATTTCGGTCCTAAAGGAATTCCCCCTTATCCTTAGACTGTGACCCCTTGTTCTGGACTCCCCCAACATCGGGAACAATCTTCCAGCATCTAGCTTGTCCAACCCCTTAAGAATTTTGTAGGTTTCTATAAGATCCCCCCCTCAATCTTCTAAATTCCATCGAGTACAAACCGAGTCTATCCAATCTTTCCTCATATGAAAGTCCTGACATCCCAGGAATCAGTCTGGTGAATCTTCTCTGTACCCCCTCTATGGCAAGGATGTCTTTCCTCAGATTTGGAGACCAAAACTGTACGCAGTACTCCAGGTGTGGCCTCACCAAAACCCTGTACAACTGCAGTAGAACCTCCCTGCTCCTATACTCAAATCCTTTCGCTATGAATGCTAACATACCATTTGCTTTCTTCACTGCCTGCTGCACCTGCATGCCTACTTTCAATGACTGGTGTACCATGACACCCAGGTCTCGTTGCATCTCCCCCTTACCTAATCTGCCACCATTCAGATAATAGTCTACCCTCATGTTTTTGCCACCAAAGTGGATAACCTCACATTTATCCACATTGTACTGCATCTGCCATGCATCTGCCCATTCACTCAGCCTATCCAAATCACCCTGCAGCCTCCAAGCATCCTCCTCACACCTAACTATACCCCCCAGCTTGGTATCATCTGCAAATTTGGAGATGTTGCATTGAATTCCCTCGTCCAAATCATTAATATATATTGTAAATAGCTGGGGTCCCAGCACTGAGCCTTGCGGCACCCCACTAGTCACTGCCTGCCATTCTGAAAAGGACCCGTTTACTCCTACCCTTTGCCTCCTGTCTGCTAGCCAGTTCTCTATCCACATCAATACTGAACCCCCAATACCGTGTGCTTTAAGTTTGTATGCTAATCTCTTATGCGGGACCTTGTCGAAAGCCTTCTGAAAGTCTAGATATAACACATCCACTGGTTCTCCCTTATCCACTCTACTAGTTACATCCTCGAAAAATTCTATCAGATTTGTCAGACATGATTTACCTTTCGTAAATCCATGCTGACTTTGTCCAATGATTTCACCACTTTCCAAATGCGCTGCTATCCCATCTTTAATAACTGACTCTAGCAGTTTCCCCACTACCGATGTTAGACTAACTGGTCTGTAATTCCCCGCTTTCTCTCTCCCTCCTTTTTTAAAAAGTGGGGTTACATTAGCTACCCTCCAATCCTCAGGAACTACTCCAGAATCTAAGGAATTTTGAAAAATTATCACTAATGCATCCACTATTTCTGTGGCAACCTCCTTGAGTACTCTGGGATGCAGACTATCTGGCCCTGGGGATTTATCGGCCTTCAATCCGTTCAATTTACCCAACACCACCTCCCGGCTAACCTGGATTTCACTCAGTTCCTCCATCTTATTTGACCCCCGTTCCACTGCTATTTCCGGCAGATTATTTATGTCTTCCTTAGTGAAGACAGAACCAAAGTAGTTATTCAATTGGTCTGCCATGTCCTTGTTCCCCATGATCAATTCACCTGTTTCTGACTGCAAGGGACCAACATTTGTTTTAACTAGTCTCTTTCTCTTTACATATCTATAAAAACTTTTGCAGTCAGTTTTTATGTTCCCTGCCAGTTTCCTTTCATAATCTATTTTCCCTTTCCTAATTAAGCCCTTTGTCCTCCTCTGCTGGATTCTGAATTTCTCCCAGTCCTCCGGTAGGCTGCTTTTTCTGGCAAATTTGTATGCCTCATCTTTTGTTTTTATACTATCCCTGATTTCCCTTGTTATCCATGGATGCACCACCTTCCCCGATTTATTCTTTTGCCAAACTGGTATGAACAACTTTTGTACTTCATCCATGCAGTCTTTAAATACCTTCCATTGCACATCCAATGGTTTTGTGGGATTTCGAGGGTATTTAGTGGGGTTTACAGGGGTTTACAGGGGTTTAGATGGGGTTTAGTGTTTATAGGGGGTTTAGTGGGGGTTAGAGGGTTTAGAGGGGTTTAGATTGTTTACGGTGGTTTAGAGGGGTTAGAGGGGTTTACAGTGATTTACATGGGGTTTAATTGAGGTTTAGAGTGGTTAGAGGTGGTTTTGTAGGGTTCCGAGGCGTTTGGAGGGCTTCAGAGCGGGTTTAAAGGGGTTAATTGGGATTGGATGAGTCTAGAGTGGTTTAGAATTGGTTCAGATGGGCCTAGATGTGTTTATAGGGGGGCATAGATGGTTTGCGAGGTACTTAAAGGGGTTTAGAGGGGTTTAGAGAGGTGTATAGTAGTTTTGAGAGGGTTAGAAGAGTTTGGAGCGTGTTTAGATTGGTTTGGAGTGTATTTAGAGGGAAGTAGAGGCGTTTAGAGGATTTTAGAAGGGTTTAGATGGTCTTAGAGTGTGTTTACAGGGGTCGGGATTTAGAGTTGTTTAGAGGTGGTTTAGAGGGGTTTAGTGGGGGCTTGGAGGGTTTTAGAGGGGTTTAGGGGGCGTTTAGAGGTGTTTAGAATGGGTTTAGAATGGGATTAGATGGGGTTGGAGGTGTGTAGACGGGTTTAGAAATGTTTATGGGGGGTATAGAGGGGCTTTACATGGGTTTAAGGGGGTTTAGGGGAGGTTGGGGTTTAGAACGGTTTTGTGGGATTCAGAGGGGGTTTAATGGGGTTTAGAGGGATTTAGAGGGGGCTTAGAGCGGGCTTAAAGTGGTTTAGGGTATTTAGAGGGGATTAGATGGGTTTAGAGGGTATTAGTTGGGATTAGAGGGTGTTTAGAGGGTGTTTAGAGGGGTTCATTGCGTTTTAGAGCTGTTTAGACGTGCTTTAGATGGGTTTAGAGGGGACTTGGAGGAGTTTAGAGGGATTTAGGGGGGTGTTCAGCGGGGTTTAGTGGGTTTTAGAGGGGGTTTACAGTGGTTTTCAGGGGGTTTAGATTGGTTTAGGGGGATTTGTAGCGGGTTCATAGGGTGTTTAGATGGGTTGATTTGATTTAGGAGGGTTTCGAGAGATTAGATGGGATTAGAAGGGGTTTAGAGGCGTTTCGTGGGATATAGAGCGAGTTTAATGGGGATAAGAGGGGTTTAGAGGGGTTGAGAGGGGGTTTGGAGTGTTTAAAGGGGGTTTAGAGGGGATTAGAGAGGGTTTACAGGGCTTTTGATGGATGTAGAGGAGATTTTGTTGTGTTACTAGGGGGTTTATACGATTTTAGAGGGGTGTGGGGTGTTGGAGAGTTTTAGAGGATTGTTGGTGTGTTTAGAGGGTTATAGATGGGTTTAGATGTGGTTTAGATGGGTTTAGAGGCGTTTAGAGAGATTTGGGTTTAGGGGAGGTTAGAGGGGTTTTAGAACGGTTTTGAGGGATTCAGATGGGGTTTAGTGGGGATTAGTGGGGATGAGAGGGATGTAGAGCGTGTTTAGAGAGGGTTTAGACGGGCTCTGAGGGATGTAGAGGGGATTTAGTGGGGGTTAAAGGGGTTTCGAGGGGTTATAGTGGTTTAGATGTGTGTAGAGGGGGTTTCGATGGGTTTATGGGGGTTTGAAGGGGTTTAAAGGGGGTTGCAGTGATTTGCAGGGTTTAAAAGGGGGTTTAGATGCGTCACAGGTGGTTTAGATGGGTTTAGAACCGTTTAGATTGATTCAGAGGGGGGTTAGAGGGGTTTGGATGGGTTTAGGTGGGTTTGGAGGAGTATAGAGGGGTTTTGAAGTGGTTAAAATGGGCCTAGATGTGTTTATAGCGGGGTATAGAGGGTTTCCGAGGGACTTAAAAGGGGTTTAGAGTGGATTAGAGGAGGTTTAGAGAGGTGTATAGTGGTTTAGAGTGGGGTAGAAGAGATCAGAGTTTAGAGTGGTTGAGAGGGTATTTAGAAGGGAGTAGAGGCGTTTAGAGAGTTTGTGTAACTAGGGTTTTTTTGTACGATTTTAGAGGGGTTAGGGGTTTTGGAGGATTTTAGAGGATTGTTGATGGGTTTAGAGGGGTTTAGAGGGGTTTACATGTGGTTTAGATGGGTTTAGAGGCGTTTAGAGTGATTTGGAGGGGCTTTAGAGGGGTTTAGAGGGATTTAGAGGGGTTTAGAGGAGGTTAGAGGGATGCAGATGGGGTTTAGTGAGGTTTAGCGGGGTTGAGAGGGATGTAGGGCGGGTTTAGAGGGGGTTTAGAGGGGTTCTGAGGGATGTAGAGGAGATTTAGTGGGGTTTAGAGGGGTTTAGAGTGGTTTAGATTGGCCTAGATGTGTTTATAGGGGATATGGAGGGTTTTAAAGGGGCTCTACATGGGTTTAGAGGGGTGTAGGGGAGGGTGGATTCAGAACGGTTTTGAGGGATTCAGAGGGGGTTTAATGGGGTTTAGAGGGATTTAGTGGGGATTACAGGGGCTTAGATAGGTTTAGAGGGTGTTTAGCGGTGTTTAGAGTGGTTTAGAGGGTTTAGAGGGGTTTTGAGGGTTTACATTGGTATTCAGGGGATTATAGGGCGTTTACAGGAGGTTTAGAGGGGTTTAGAGGGAATTATAGGTGGTTATAGGTGGTTTAGATGTGTTTAGAGTTGGCTTAGGGGGGTTTAGAGGGGGGTTGTATGGGGTTTAGAGGGATTAGATGTGGTTAGAAATGGGTTTAGAGGCGTCTTGTGGGATTTAGAGGGAGTTTAGTGGGTTAAGAGGGGTATAGAGGGGGTTAGAGGGAGTATAGAGGGGTTATAGAGGGTTTAGCGGGGTGTATAGGGAATTTAGTGGGGTTAATAGGGGGTTAGAGGGGTTTAGAGTGTGTAGTGGGGTTTGGAGTGGTTTAGAGGGGTTGAGATGTGTTCAGACGGGTTTAGAGGGGTTCAGCGGGGTTTATATGGGGTTCGACGGGGTTTAGAGCGGTTTTGAGGAATTCAGAGTGGGTTTAGTGGGTTTAAGAGGGGTTGAGAGGTGTTTAGAAGGGTTTACAGTTGGTTTAAATGGGTTTAGATGCGTTTACAGGGATTTAGAGGGGGTTTAGAGCGGTTTAGAGGGATTTAGAGGGGGTGGAGGGCTTTTGAACGGTTTTGAGTGATTCAGAGGGTGTTCAGAGGGGTTTAGAGGGATTGAGAGCGGCTTTAGTGTGGTTCCGAGGCGTTTAGAGGGTTTTAGAGGGGGTGTAGAGGAGTTTAGAGGTTTGAAGGGTATTTAGAGGGGATTATAAGGGTTTAGAGGGGGTTTAGTGGGATTTAGAGGGGTTTAGGCGTGTTTAGGGGAGAGGGGGTTGGAGGGGTTTTGTGGAATTGGGAGGGAGTTTAGTGGGGTTTAGAGAGGTTTAGACGTGGTTTACATGTGTTTAGAGGCGTTTGGATGGATTTAAAGGGGGTTTAGAGGGGTTTAGCGGGGTTTATATGGGGTTCGACAGGGTTTAGAGGGGTTTGAGGAATTCAGAGTAGGTTTAGTGGGGTTAAAAGGGGTTGAGAGGGGTTTAGAAGGGTTTAGGGGAGTTTAGAGGGGCTTTAGAACGACTTTGCGGGATTCAGAGGAGTTTAGTGGGGTTCAGAGGAAAGTAGAGCGAGTTTAGAGTGGTTTAGTGGGTATTAGAGGGGGTTCAGAATGGTTTAAATAGTATTTACAGGGAATTATAGGGATTTAGAGGGGGTTTAGATGGGGTTTACAGGGGTTTAGATGTTGTTTGGATTGATTTGTAGGAGGATTAGATGGGTCTAAAGTTGATTTTGTGGGGTTTAGAGGAGTTTACATGGGATTTATAGGAATTCGATGGGGTTAGTAAGTTTCAGAGGCGTATTAAGGGATTTCGAGGGGTTTAGAGGGGCTTTAGAGCGTTTAGATGGGGTTTAGAGGGGGGTTAGATGGGTTAGAGAGGGTTTAGAGGGGTTCTGGGGGATATAGAGCCGATTCTGTGGGGTTTAGAGGGGTTTAGAGGGTTTAGAGTGTTTAAGGTTCAACGGATCAAAGGTTTAAAGGTTATTTTATTGGTCACATACACCAATTGGTGTATTGAAACGTTTCTTGACAATGCAGCACGTTAAAAAATAAATACAAACATAACAATAATAAAGACATTTTAAACATTTAAAAAATCCCCCCATAATGGTCCCATTATGAGGGAAGGCACAATGTCCAGTCTTCATTCCATGTCCACCCATAGTCAGGCCTATTGAGGCCTCCGCAGTCGCCTTCACGGAGGCCCGATGTTCCAGGCGGTTGTCGCAGCGGCTTGGGACACCTGGAACGGCCGCTTCCCTACCAGAGACCGCGGCTTCTGAAGCCGCGCTGAGTGGATCTCCCCCACTGCCTCCCGATGTTAAAGTTTGCCCGCCGCCCGCAGCTGGCCGCTCCACAGTACCGCGGCTCCGCGGTGGTTTTATCTGCGGTCTCAGCTCACCGGAGCTCCGGTGCGGCGACCCAGGCAAGGCATCGCCCGCTCCGTGCTCCAGCGCTGCGCCGCTGCCGAGGTTCTGGGCGGTCTCCTCAGGAATCGCCGCTCCAGGCCCGCTGGTAGGCCGCGAGGACGGGCCGAAAGTGTAGCTCGGAGAATGCTGCCTGTCCGACCAGGTAGGCACCCTGAAAAGTAGTTTCCCCCTCATCACCCCCCAATAAAAAAGAATAGAACTCCAAAAACAAAACACTTTAACTGACTAAAAAAAAAGAGTGAAAAATAAACAGCTGTGGGCTGGGCAGCCATTCCATACGGGACAGCGCCCCCTATCGGAGGTGTTTATAGGTTTTTAGAGGGGTTTAGGGGGTTTAGATGTGTTTAGTGGAGTTTAGAGGAGGTTGGGGGTTTGACATGGGTTTCGAGGGGTTTGCTGGTCGTTTCGAGGGGTTTAGAGGGGTTTAGAAAGGTTTACAGTGGTGTTCAGGGGTTTAGACGGGGCTTGGGTTTAGAGGGATTTATAGGAGGTTTATATGGTGTTTAGATGGGTTTAAATGGGGTTTAGAGGAATTAAATGGGGTTAGTAGGGTTTTAGAGGCGTTCGAATCATAGAATCATAGAAAATAGGTGCAGGAGAAAGCCATTCGGCCCTTCGAGCCTGCACCGCCATTCAATATGATCATGGCTGATCATCCAACTCAGTATCCTGTTCCTGCCTTCTCTCCATACCCCCTGATCCCTTTTGCCACAAGGGCCACATCTAACTCCCTCTATAATGTAGCCAATGAGCTGTCATCAACTACCTTCTGTGCCAGAGATTTCCACAGACTCACCACTCTCTGTGTGAACAATGATCTTCTCATCTCGGTCCTAAAAGACTTCCCCCTTATCCTTAAACTGTGCCCCCCTATATACTGGAATTCCCCAAGATCGGGAACAATATTCCTGCATCTAGCCTATCCAACCCCTTAAGAATTTTGTAAGTCTCCAAAGATCCCCCCTCAATCTCCTAAATTCCAGCGAGTACAAGCCGAATCAATGCAGTCTTTCTTCATATGGAAGTCCCGCGATCCCAGGAATCAGTCTGCTGAACCTTCTCTGTACTCCCTCTATGGCAAGAATGCATTTCCTCAGATTAGGAGATCAAAACTGTACGCAATACCCCAGGTGTGGCCTCACCAAGACCCTGTACAACTGCAGTAGAACCTCCCTGCTCTTGTACTCAAATCCTTTTGCTATGAATGCCAACATACCATTCGCCTTCTTCGCAGCCTGCTGCACCTGCATGCCTGCTTTCAATGACTGGTGTACCATGACACCCAGGTCTCGTTGCACCAAGCGGGTTTAGAGGGGTTTAGAGGGGGTTGTGTAGGGTTCTGAGGGATTCAGAGGGGTTTAGTGGGGTTTAGAGGGATTTAGACGGGTTTAGAGGTGTTTAGTGATGGTTTAGATGTGTTTAGAGGAGTTTAAAGGGATCTAGAGGGTGTGTAGAGGGGTTTCAAATGGGTTTAGATGGGTTTGGAGGAGTATAGAGGGGTTTAGAAGTGTTTATAGGCGGTATAGAGGTTTTTAGAGGGTCTTTACCGGGGCTTAGAGGGGTTAAGGGGAGGTTGGGGTTTAGAACGGTTTTGAGGGATTCAGAGAGGGTTTAATGGGGTTTAGAGGGTTATAGAGTAGGTTTAGAGCGGTTTGGAGGATATTTAGAGGGGGTTAGACGGTGTTAGAGGGGTTTAGATAGGTTAATAGTGTGTTTAGAGGTTCTGAGAGCGTTTTAGTTGTTTTGAGCTGGGTTCGAGTTGTTTAGAGGGGGTTTGGAGGAGTTGAGAGGGGTCTGGGGGTGTTTAGAGGGGTTTAGAGGGGTTAAGAACGGTTCACAGTCGTTTCCGGGGTTTTTTAGGGGGTTTAGAGGTATTCAGAGGGGTTTAAGGGGGGTTTATAGGGGGTTTATACGGGTTAAGTTTGACATAGGGTTTAGAGCGGTTTCTATGGGGTTTAGAGGGATTAGATGGGATTAGAAGGGGTTTAGAGGCGTTGTGTGCGATTTAGGGGGAGTTTAGAGGGTTTAGAGGGGATTGGAGGGCGTTTAGAGTTTTTATCGGGGGGTTTAGAGGGAGTTTAGAGGGGGTATAGAGGGGTTTAGAGAGGGTTTATAGGGGGTTTGAGGGATGTAGAGGGGATTTATTGGGGTTAATAGGGGTATAACGGGTTTAGAGAGTTGATAGGCATTAGGAGGGGTTTAGAGGGGTTTAGACATGCTTAGAGGGGTTTAGATGGGTTTAGGGTGGGGTTTAGGGAGTTAGAGTGGTTTAAATGGTATTTAGAGGGCATTAGAGGAGTTTAGGGTGTTTAGATCGGTTTAGAGGGTGTTTAGAGCGGTTTAGAAGGTTTTCTGTTGTTTAGAAGGGGTTTAGAGGTGTTTAGATGGGTTTAGATGGGGCGTAGAGTGGTTTACTGGACGTTTAGAGTGGTTTGGAGGGGTTTAGAGGGGTTGACATTGGTTTTCAGGGATTTAAATGTGGTTTAGAGGGGTATAGCGGGATTTATAGGTTTATTGGGGTTCATATGGGGTTAGAGTTGATTTAGCGGTTTTTAGAAGGGTTTATATGGATTATAGAGGGATTTAGAGGGGGTTTAGTGGGGTTAAGAGGGGGTTAGGTGTTTAGAGGGGGTTTAGAGGGGTTTAGAAGGGTTTACAGGTTTTTTTCAGGGGCTTGGAGGTGGTTTGGGTTTAGAGGGATTTATCGGATGTTTATATGGGTTTAAATAGGTTTAGAGGGGTTTATAAGGGGGTTTAGATGAATTCGATGGGGTTAGGATGGTTTTAGAGGCGTTAGATGGGTTTACATGGGTTCAGAGTGGTTTAAAGTGTATTTAGAGGGGATTATAGGGGTTTAGAGGGTGTTTAGATCGGTTTGGAGGGTTTTAGATTTGTTTAGCGGGGGTTCAGAGGGGCCTTTGAGGGCTTTAGAGGGGTATAGTGGGCACTTAGTGGGGTTTAGAGGTGTTTAGAAGGGTGTACAGTGGTTTTCCTGTGGGATTTAGATGTGGATTAGAGGGGTATAGAGGGATTTATAGGAGGTTTATAGGGGGTTTAGATGGCGTTATATGGATTATATGGGGTTAGAAGGGTTTTAGAGGCGTTTAGATGGATTTAGAGGGGGTTTAGTGGGGTTAAGAGGGGTTTAGGTGTTTAGAGGGGGTTTGGAGGGATTTAGAGAGGGTTTAGAGTGGTTCCAATGGATGTAGAGGGGATTTAGTGGGTAGAGGACTTTGGAGGGTTTGGAGTGGTTTAGAGGGGTTTGGAGGGGTTACAGAGGGAGTTTAGAGGAGTTTAGAGGAGTTTAGAAGTGTTTACAGTGGTTTTCAGGGGTTTAGAGGGGGTTTGGGGTTCGAAGGATTTATAGGACGTTTATAGGGGTTTAGCTGTGTTCAGAGTTGATTTCGGGGGGTTTACAGAGAAACATAGAAATATAGAAAATAGGTGCAGGAGTAGGCCATTCGCCCTTCGAGCCTGCACCGCCATTCAATATAATCATGACTGATCATCCAACTCAGTATTCTGTACCTGCCTTCTCTCCAGACCCCCTGATCCCGTTAATCACAAGGGCCACATCTAACTCCCTCTTAAATATAGCCAATGAACTGGCCTCAACTACCTTCTGTGGCAGAGAATTCCAGAGACTCACCACTCTTTGTGTGAAAAATGTTTCCCTCATCTCGGTCCTTAAAGGAATTTCCCCTTATCCTGAGACTGTGACCCCCTTGTTCCGGACCTCCCCAACATCGGGAACAATCTTCCTGCACCTAGCCTATCCAATCCCTTAAGAATTTTGTAAGTTTCTATTAGATCCCCCCTCAGTCTACTACATTCTAGCGAGTGCAAGCCACGTCTATCCAGTCTTTCATCCTATGAAAGTCCTGACATCCCAGGAATCAGTCTGGTGAACCTGCTCTGTACCCCCTCTATGGCAAGAATGTATTTTCTCAGATTTGGAGACCAAAACTGAACGCAATACTCCAGGTGTGGTCTCACCAAAACCCTGTATAACTCCAGTAGAACCTGCCTGCTCCTATACTCAAATGCTTTCGCTATGAATGCTAATATTCCATTTGCTTTCTTCACTGCCTGCTGCACCTGCATGCCAGTCACTATACACCTGCATCCCCCACCAGGATGGTCTCAAAGCCCTCCGGTACTTCCTCGACCAGAGGAGCAACCCATACCCATCCACTGACACCCTCCTCCGCCTAGCGGAGTTGGTCCTTACCCTAAACAACTTCTCTTTTGACTCCTCCCATTTCCTCCAAACACAAGGCGTAGCTATGGGCACACGCATGGGCCCTAGCTACGCCTGCCTCTTTGTCGGGTACGTCGAACAATCTTTGTTCTCGGCGTACCAGGGCCCCACCCCCGACCTTTACCTCCGTTACATTGACGACTGCTTTGGTGTCACCTCCTGCACCCACGCAGAACTGACTGACTTTATCCATTTCACCACCAACTTCCATCCGGCACTCAAATATACTTGGACCATTTCCGACATTTCCCTACCATTCCTTGACCTCACCATCTCTATTGCAGGTGACACACTCCTGACTGACATCCACTACAAACCAACTGACTCCCACAGCTACCTGGACTACTCTTCCTCCCACCCTGCTTCCTGTAAGGACTCCATCCCCTATTCCCAATTCCTCCGACTACGCCGCATCTGCTCCCAGGATGACGTGTTCCACACCAGGTCATCGCAAATGTCCTCGTTCTTCAGAGAACGGGGTTTCCCCTCCCCCACTATCGATGAGGCTCGCACCAGGGTCTCCTCCATACCCCGCAACACTGCCCTCTCTCCCCATTCCCCCACTCACAACAAGGGCCGAGTCCCCCTGGTCCTCACCTTTCACCCCACCAGCCAGCGCATACAACAGATAGTCCTCCGCCAGTTTCGCCACCTCCAACGTGACCCCTCCACTCGCCACATCTTCCCATCTCCCCCCCTGTCTGCCTTCCGCAAAGACCGCTCCCTCCGCAACTCCCTCGTCAATTCTTCCCTTCCCTCCCGCTCCACTCCTTCCCCGGGCACTTTCCCTTGCAACCGCAAGAGATGCTACACTTGTCCCTTCACCTCCCCCATCCACTCCTTTCAGGGACCCAAGCAGTCATTCCAAGTCCGACAGAGGTTCACCTGCACCTCCTCCAACCTCGTCTACTGCATCCGTTGCTCCAGATGCCAGCTAATCTACATCGGTGAGACCAAGCGGAGGCTAGGCGATCGTTTCGCCGAACACCTCCGCTCGGTCCGCAATAACCAACCCGACCTCCCGGTGGCTCAGCACTTCAACTCCCCCTCCCACTCCGTATCCGACCTCTCGGTCCTGGGCCTCCTCCATGGCCAGAGTGAACAACACCGCAAGTTTGAGGAACAACATCTCATATTCCGCTTGGGGAGTTTGCATCCTCTGGGCTTAAACATTGAATTTTCTCAATTCTGTTAACCCAGACTGCTCCCTTCCCCCCCCCCCCCCCCCCCACCTCTCCCTCAGCCCTCGGGCCCTGACATTCCTTCTCCATCTCCCCCCCCCCCCCAAGTCGCACTAGCTTCTCATTTTCACACCAGAAACAGCTTACAATGGCTTGCTTCCCTTATCACCAATACTTTTTTGCATATCTTTCACTCATTGTTCTTGCTTTATCTCTCCATATCACTGTTTATATCTCTCGTTTCCCTGATCCCTGACCAGTCTGAAGAAGGGTCTCGACCCGAAACGTCGCCTATCTCCTTCGCTCCTTAGATGCTGCTGCACCCGCTGAGTTTCTCCAGCTTTTTGTGTAACCCTGCCTACTTTCAATGATTGGTGTACCATGACACCCAGGTCTCGTTGCATCTCCCCCTTTTCCTAATTTGCCGCCATTCAGATAATAGTCCACCCTCCTGTTTTTGCCACCAAAGTGGACAACCTTAACTTTATCCACATAATACTGCATCTGCCATGCATTTGCCCACTCACCCAGCCTATCCAAGTCACCTTGCAGCCTCCTAGCATCCTCCTGACACCGAACACTACCCCCCAGCTTAGTGTCATCCGCAAACTCGGAGATGTTGCATTCAATTCCCTCGTCCAAATCATTAATATATATTGTAAATAGCTGGGGTCCCAGCACTGAGCTTTGCGGTACCCCACTAATCACTGCCTGCCATTCTGAAAATAACACGTTTACTCCTACCCTTTGTTTCCTGTCTGGCAGCCAGTTCTCTATCCACATCAATACTGAACCCCAAATACCGTGTGCTTTAAGTTTGTATACTAATCTCTTATGTGGGAACTTGTCGAAAGGCTTCTGAAAGTCTAGATATAGCACATCCACTGGCTCTCCCTTATCCACTCCGCCAGTTGCATCCTCGAAAAATTCTATAAGCTTCGTCACTAGGGGGTTTAGAGGTGTTTATATGGTGTTTAGATGAATTAGATGGGATTAGAAGGCTTTTATTGGCGTTAGTGAGGTTGAAAGGGGTTTAGAGGGGTTCGGGTGGTTTAGAGGGGTTTAGCTGTGTTTAGAGGGATTTATGGGGGTTTAGAGGGGCTTCGAGAGGTCTAAACCAGTCTAAACCCCACTAAACCCCCTCTGAATTCCCTCAAAACCCCTCAATACGCCATCTAACCATCTCTAAACCCCCTTTAAATCCCTGTAAACCACCGTAAGCCGCTCTAAACACATCAAAGCCCCTCTAAACCCCTCTAAATCCCTCTAACGCCTCGAAAACACTTCTAACCCCAAACCTCCCATAAATCCCTCTAAACCGCTCAAAACCAATGTAAACCCTTCTAAACCCCTCGAAACGCCCAGTAAACCCCTCTAAAACCATCTAAACCCCACTAAACGCTCCAAACCCCTCTAAACACATCTAAACCAATTTAACCCCCTCTAAACCCCATCTACATCCCTCGGAACCCCGCTGAACCCTCTCTAAACCCCTCCAAACCCAGTCTAAACCCACAATGAACCCTCTAAACCCCATCTAAATACCTCTAAACCCCTCTTAACACCCCGAAATCAACACTAAGCATCTAAGCCCCTATAAACCTCCTATAAATCCCCCTAAACCCAAACCCGCTCTAAACCCCTGAAAACCGCTGTTAACCCTTCTAAACCCCTCTAAACCGATCTAAACACCCAACCCCTCTAAACCACTCTAAACATATCTAAATCCCTCTGAACCCCTCTATACCCCTCTATACCACTCTAAACCCTGTAAATCCCTGTAAATCCCTCTACCATACTAAATCCGCTCTACATCCCTCAGAACCCCTCTAAACCCTCTCTAAACCCCTCCAAACCCCCTCTCCACCTCCAACCACTCTAAACCCCCTCTATACAACCTCTAAACCCATACAAACTCCTCTGAACCCCATCTAAACCCCCTATAAACCCTCTAAACCCCCTCTAAACACCTCTAAACAACACTACCTCACTAAATCCCTTCTACGTCCCTCGGAATCCCTCTAAATCCTCTCTAAACCCATCCAAACCCATTATAAACCCCATATAAATGCTCTAAACTCCATCTATACACCTCTAAACCCCTCTTAACCCCACCAAACCCCATCTAAAGCCACTCTAACCTCCCCTAACCCTCCCGAAACCCATCTATGCACCTCTAAACCCCTCTAAACCCCACCCAGTTCCCTCTTAACGCGTCTAAACCCATCGAAACTACATCTAAACCCCTCTAAATCCCACTAACCCCCTCTAAACACCACTAAACATATCAAAACACCTATAAACACATCCAAGCCCCTCAAAACCCTCTAAACCCGTCTAAACCCGTTTAAACCCCACTAAACCCCCTCAGAATCCCTTAATATCGTTCGAAATCCCATCTAACCTCCTATACACCACTCTAAACCCATCTAAACCCCCTCTAAACTCCTGAAATAAATCTAAATAACTCGAAAGCCCTCCAAACCCCTCTGAACACCCCCTAAACACCTCTAAACAATACCTAAACCCATATAAACCCCTCTAAACTCCACTAACCCTCTCTGAATTCCTCAAAACCCCTCACAGCCCCCTATAAACCCTCAACACCCACTTTAAATCCCTGTAAGCTACCTTAAACCTCTCTAAACACATCTAAACCACCCTAAACCCCTCCAACCCCATCTAAACCCCTCTAACGCCTCCAAAACTCTTCTAACCCTATCTAATTCATCTAAACCCCATATAAACCCTTCTAAACATCCCAAAAAAAAACACTAAGCATCTAAGCCCCTAAAAACCTCATATAAATCCCTCTAAACCCAAACCACCTCTGAACAGCTGAAAACGACTGTAAACCCTTCTAAACCCCTCTAAACACCCAACTCCTCTAAACCCCTCTAAACATATGTAAACCCCTCTAAACCCCTCTACACCACTCGAAAACCTATAAACCCCTCTAAACCCCTCTACCAACCTAAATCCGCTCTACATCCCTCAGAATCCTTCCAAACCCTCTCTAAAGCCCTCCAAACCCCCTCTAAACCCATTATATTCCATCTAAACCCCCTCTAAACCACCTCTAAACCACCTCTAGTTCACCTCTAAAGCCCACTAAACACCCTCTAAACAACTCTATACATCCTCTAAACCCATACAAACCCCTCTAAACCCCATCTAAACCCGCTATAAACCCTCTAACCCCCCTCTAAACACCTATAGACCCCTCTACCCCACTAAGTCCCCACTACATCCCTCGGAACCCCTCTAAAACCTCTTCAAACCCCTCCAAACCCACTCTAAATCTCCTATAAACCCTCTAAACCATCTAAACCGGTCTAAACCCCAGTAAACCCCCTTCTGGATCCATCAAAATCGTTCTAAATCCCATCTAATCTCCCCTGTACCACTCTAAACCCCCCTCTAAACCCCCTCTAAACCACCTCTAAATAACCCTAAAGCCCTCCAAACCCCTCTAAACCCCCCTAAACCCCTCTAAACAATCTCTAAACCCATATAAACCCATCTAATCCCCAGTAAACCCCGTCTGAATTCTTCATAACCCCTCAAAAACCCCTCTTACCCCCCTCTGCACCCACTTTAATTCCCTGTAAACCACCTTAAACCTCTCTAAGCACCTCTAATCCACCCTAAACCCCTCTAAACCTCTCTAAACTCCACTAAACCCCCTCTGAATTCCTCAAAACCCCTCAAAATCCCCCTCTAACTGCCTATAAACCCCCCTAAACACCTCTAAGCCCCTCAAAACACATCTAAACCCCTCTACACCAATCGAAGTCCATCTAAACCCTCTAAACCCGACTAAACCCCTATTAACCCCACTAAACACCCTCTAAACCCCACAACACGCCTCTAAACCCCTTCTTATCCCATCTAATCCCTCTAAACCCCATGCAAACCCTTCTAAACCCGGCTAAGCACATCGAAACCACATCTAAACCGCTCTAAACCCCTCTAAACCTCTCTAAACCCCACTAAACCCCCTCTGAATTCCCTCTACATCCTTCGGAACCCCGCTGAAACCTCTCTAAACCCCTTCAAACCCAGTCTAAACCCCCTATGAACCCACTAAACCCCATCTAAATACCTCTAAACCCCTCTTAACCCCAGCAAACCCCCTCTAAATCACTCCTAACCGTTCTAAACCCCTCTAAAACCCATCTAATTTCCTCTTAACGCCTCTACACCAATCGAAACCACATCTAAACCCCTTCTAACTTCATCTAACACCCTCTAAACACCACTAAACATATCTAATCGCCTCTAAACACATCCAAGCCCCTCTAAACCCGTCTAATCCCATCTAAACCCCACTAAACCCCCTGTGAATCCCTCAAAATCGTCCTAAATCCCATCTAACCTCACCAACACCACTCCAGAACAAGGGGTCACAGTCTAAGGATAAGGGGGAATTCCTTTAGGACCGAAATGAGGAAAACATTCTTTACACAGAGAGTCGTGAGTCTCTGGAATTCTCTGCCAGAAGGTAGTTGAGGCCAGTTCATTGGCTATATTTAAGAGGGCGTTAGATGTGGCACTTGTGGCTAAAGGGATCAGGGGGTATGGAGAGAAGGCAGGTACGGGATACTGAGTTGGATGATCAGCCATGATCACATTGAATGGCGGTGCAGGCTCGAAGGGCCGAATGGCCTACTCCTGCACCTATTTTCTATGTTTCTATGTTTCTATGTTTCTATGTAAACCCCTCTAAACCCCCCTCTAAACCCATCTACACCCACTTTAAATCCCTGTAAACCACCTTAAACCTCTCTAAACACCTCTAAACCACCCTAAACCCCTCCAACCCCATCTAAACCCCTCGAAACCCCTCTAACGCCTCCAAAACCCTTCTAACCCCATATAATTCATCTAAACCCCATACAAACCCTTCTAAACACCCCGAAATCAACACTAAGCATCTAAGCCCCTATAAACCTCCTATAAATCCCTCTAAAGCCAAACCCGCTCTGAACCCATGAAAACCACTGTAAACCCTTCTAAACCCCTCTAAACCGATCTAAACACCCAACCCCTCTAAACCCCTCTAAACATATCTACACCCCTCTATACCCCTCTGAACCCCTCTCAACCCCTCTACACCACTATATACCCCTCTTATCCCCTCTACCACACTAAATCCGCTCTACATCCCTCAGTACCCCTCGAAACCCTCTCTAAACCCCTCCAAACCCCCTCTAAGCCCCCTATATTCCCTCTAAATCCCCTCTAAACATCTCTAAACCCCTCGTAAACCCACCAAACCCCTCTAAACCCCTCTAATTCCCTACGAACGCCTCTAAACTCATCGAAACCCATCGAAACCACATCTAAACCACTAAGAGCCCCACTAAACTCCCTCTGAATTCCTCAAAACCCCTCAAAATCCCCTCGAACCCCCTATAACTCCCCCTAAACTCCTCTAAGCTCCTCTAAACATATCTAACCCCCTCTAAACCTATCCAAGCCCATCTAATCCCTCTAAACCCGACTAAACCCCTATTAGCCCCACTAAACCCCACTCTAAACCCCGCAAAACGCCTGTAAACCCCTTCTTATCCCATCCAATCCCTCTAAACACCATGCAAACCCTTCTAAACCCGGCTAAATCAAATCTAAACCCATCTAAACCCCATCTAAATCCGCTATAAATCCCTCTACACCCCCTCTAAAGCCCTGAAAACCACTGTAAACCCTTCTAAACCCTTCTAAACGCCCCTTCAACCAGTCTAACCCTCTCCAAACCCCGTCCAAACACCTCTAACCCACCTCTAAACAACTCTAACACCCTCTAAACCCCTTCAAAGACTCTCTAAACCCATCCAAACCCATCTAATACCCTCTCAACCTCTCTAATCCCCTCTAAATCCCCTCGAAACCACTCAAAACCCCCTGTAAACCCCCTCTAAACCACTCTAAACCCACTCAAAATCCCTGTAAACCCCATTCCACCCCCTCTGATTCCCTCAAAACCGTTCTAAACCCCAACCTCCCCTAAACCCCTCTAAACCCCGGTAAAGCCTCTCTAAAACCTTCTATACCCCGAATAAACACTTCTAAACCACTCTATACTCCTCCACACCCATCTAAATCCATTCTAAACCCCTATAAACCCCCTCTAAATCCTTCTAAACACCTCTAAACCCATCGAACCCACCTCTAAACCGCTCTACACTCGTCTAAACCAGTCTAAACCCCACCAAACCCCCTCTGAATTCCTCAAAAAAAACCAATACGCCCTCTAACCCTCTCTAAACCCCCTTTAACTCCCTGTAAACTACCGTAAACGCTCTAAACACATCAATGCCCCTCTAAACCGCTCTAAATCCCTCTAACACCTCTAAAGCACTTCTAACCCCAAACCTCCAATAAATCCCTCTAAACCCAAACCTCTCTAAACCAATCTAACCCCCTGTAAACCCTTCTAAACCCCTCGAAACCCCTCTAAACGCCCAGTAAACCCTTCTAAAACCCTCTAACCCCCCCGAAACCACCCTAAACCCCTCTAAACTCCTCTAAACCCCTCCAAACACATCTAAACCCCTCTAAACCCCATCTCAACCCCCTATAAACCCTATAAATCCCCTCTAATCACCTATAAACCTCTCAACCCCACTAAATCCCCTCTACATCCCTCGGAACCCCGCGAAACCCTCCCTAAACCCCGCCAAACCTCCTCTAAAGCCCCTATCTACCCACTAAACCCCATCTAAACATCTCTAAACCACTCGTAATCCCACCAAACCCCCTCTAAATCCCTCAAAACTGTTCTAAAGCCCCTCTAACCTCCCCTAACCCCCTCTAAACCCATCGAAACCATATCTAAGCCCCTCGAAATCCCTCTAAGCATATCTAAACCCCTGTAAAGCAATCCAAGCCCATCTAAACCCTCTAAACTTGTCTAAACCCCATATAAACCCCACTAAATCCCCTCTATATCCCTCAAAACCCCTTATAAACCCTCCAAACCCTTTCGAAAACCCCTCTAAACCCCCTCTAAACCCCCTATAAACACTCTAAAACTCCATCAAAACCCATGTAAACCCCTCTAAACCTCTCTCAACCTCACTAAACTTCCTCTAAATCCCACGAAACGCGTCTAACCCCCTTCTAATTCCATCTAAACCCTCGAAACCCCGTACAAACCCCTTTAAACACCCCTAAATAAAAATCCAAACCCATGTGAACCCCTCTAAACCCCTCCAAGCCACCTCTAAATCCCTCTAAACTACCTATAAACCACCTCTAAATTCCTCTGAACACCCTCTAAACCCCTCTATAGAACCTCCAAACCCATACAAACCCCTCTAAACCCTATCTAAACCCCCTATAAACCCTCTAAACCCCTCTAAACACGTCTAAACCCTTCTACCCTACTAAGTCCCCTCTACATCCCGCGGAACCCCTCTAAACCCTCTCTAAACCCCTCCAAACCCACTCTAAATCCCCTATAAACCCTCCAAACCACCTAACCCCTCTGAATCCCTCAAAATCGTTCTAAATCCCATCTAACCTACCCTACACCACTCTAAACCCCCTCTAAGCCCCTGAAAATCACTGTAAACCCTTCTAAACCCCTCTAAACACCCCTTCACCCCTCTAAACCCCTCCAAGCCACAACTAAATCCCTCTAAATCACCTCTAAATAACTCTAAAGCCCTCTATACCCCTCTAAACACCCACCAAACCCATCTAAACAATCTCTAAACCCAAATAAACCCCTCTAAACCCCACTGAACCCCTCTGAATTCCTCAAAACCCCTCAAAACCCCCTCTAAACCCCTCTGCGCCCACTTTAAATCCCTGTAAACCACCTTAAACCTCTCTAAACACCTCTAATCCACCCTAAACCCCATCCAAACCCATCTAACCCCCCCAACGCCTCTAAAACACTTCTACCCCCATCTAATTCATCTACACCCCATATATACCCTTCCAAACACCCCGAAATCAACATTAAGCATCTAAGCCCCTATAAACCTCCTATAAATCCGTCCAAACCCAAACGCCCTCTAAATCCCTCTTAACCCCACTAAACTACCTCTAAATCCCACAAAACGCTAACCCCCTTCCAATTCCATCTAATCCCTCTAAACCCCATACAAACCCCTTTAAATCCCCTAAATCAAATTTAACCCATGTAAACCCCTCTAAACTCCTCCAAGCCACCTCTAAATCCCACTAAACTACCTCTAAAATACCTCTAAAGCACCTCTAAACTCCTCTGAACACCCTCTAAACCCCTCTATACAACCTATAAACCCATACAAATCCCTCTAAACCCCATCTAAATCGCCTATAAACCCTCTAAACCCCCTCTAAACACCTCCAAACCTCGCTACCCCACTAAGTCCCCTCTACATCCCTCGGAACCCCTCTAAACCCTCTCTAACCCCCTCCAAACCCACTGTAAACCCCCTCTAAACCCTCTAAACCCCATCTAAACACCTCTAAACCCCTCTTAACCCCTCCAACCCCATCTAAACCCCATCTAAACCACTCTAACGCCTCCAAAACCCTTCTAACCCTATCTAATTCATCTAAACCCCATATAAACCCTTCTAAACACCCCAAAATCAACACTAAGCATCTAAGCCCCTAAAAACCTCCTATAAGTAAACCTAGCAATTATAGACCGGTTAGTTTGACTTCATAGGTGGGCAAATTAATGGAAAAGATACTTAGAGATAATATATATAAGTATCTATATATATACTTAGAGATAATATATATAATATATGTGTACTCAGTCTTCCCGTGGATTTTGAAGCAACAGCAACAAAGAGAAGCAGGAGAAAGCACTGATTGGCTCTAGCCCAAGTGGGAGGAGAGTTCTCAGTGAGTCAGAGGGGGAAAGCAGTTCCTCAAAACTGAGGAATTTGGTTTGTAAATTAGGCAATTGAACAGTCAATATAAGCAAGGCAGCTCTTGGGGAGCGGCTGTGAAGGAAGTGCCCTGTGAGTAAAGTGTGAGTCTTTGGATCGAGAGTCTTCGGCGAGGAGGCTGCGCAAAATACTGGATAGGGCGAGACCGAGGCAAAAGAAGATGTCAAGCAAGCTGATGCAGTGTGATGCTTGCAGTATGTGGGAGGTCAAGGACACTGCTGGTGCCTCTGGATGCTACAAATGTGAGAAGTGCATCCAGGTACAGCTCCTGAAGGACCGTGTTGGGGAACTGGAGAAACAAGTGGATGACCTCAGGTTCATTCGAGAAACTGAGTCGTTTCTCGACAAGTCCTTCAGTGAGATTGTTACACCCAAGGCACTAGAAGAGAGAAGGTGGGTGACGGTGAGAAAGGGAGGAAAACATGGGATGCAAAGGTCCCCGGGTGTTGTACCTCTTGTGAACAGGTTCACCCACGTGGAAGCTGCCGGGACAGAAGACGGTATCCCACTGAGCGGCGGACTGGCTTGCCAAACAAAAAGGGCTGATGAGCCAAACCCACAGAGGCCAAAGTCGGGCAACGCCATTGTAGTTGGAGACTCCATTGTGAGAGGTACGGACAGGGGTTTTTGCGGCAACAGACGGGATTCCAGGATGGTGTGCTGCCTTCCTGGTGCCAGGATCCAGGATGTTACGGACAGAGTGCAGACAATCCTCAAGGGCGAAGGTGACCAGCCGGAAGTGGTCGTGCATGTTGGCACAAATGATGTTGGAAAGAAGGAGATGAATTTTTTGCAGCGGGACTTCAGAGAGCTCGGAAAAATGCTGAAAAGCAGGACTTCCAGGGTTGTTATCTCCGGTTTGCTTCCAGTTCCTCGTGCTGGCGAGAGCAGGAACAGGGAGATATGGGACCTGAATGTGTGGCTGAGGAACTGGTGCAGGGGGCAGGGATTTAGATTCTTAGATCACTGGGATTTTTTTTATAGTAAGGGGGAACTGTACAAAAGGGACGGATTGCATCTTAACAGGTGGGGGACCAGCATTCTGGCCGGCAGGTTTGCCACTGCTACACGGATGGTTTTAAACTGAATAAGGGGGGTGGGGTATCAAATGGGATAGTCGAGGACGGAGTTAGAGGGAAAGAGAGTAAAGCGATGGTTAATGACCCCAGAATAAACGGGGAAGAAAGCTCACAAAGAGATAGGAGAGTATGGCCAAGTGTAATAGGGATCGATGTGAAAGGGGCCACTTGTCAACATAATTGTATAAGGAGTAAGAGTGTTGTAAAAACAAGCCTGAAGGCTTTGTGTCTCAATGCGAGGAGCATTCGTAATAAGGTGGATGAGTTGAAGGTGCAGATAGCGATTAATGACTATGCTATAGTTGGAATCACGGAGACTTGGCTCCAGGATGACCAAGGCTGGGAGCTGAACATCCAGGGATATTCAATATTCAGGAGGGATAGACGAAAAGGAAAAGGAGGTGGGGTAGCGTTGCTGGTGAGAGAGGAGATTAATGCAATAGAAAGGAAGGACATTAGCGTGGAGGATGTGGAATCGATATGGGTAGAGCTGCGAAACTCTAAGGGGCAGAAAACGCTAGTGGGAACTGTGTACAGGCCACCTAACAGTAGTATTGGAGTTGGGGATGGCATCAAACAGGAAATTAGAAATGCGTGCAACAAGGGTAACACTGTTATAATGGGTGACTTCAATCTGCATGTAGATTGGGTGAATCAAATTGGCAGGGGTGCTGAGGAAGAGGATTTCCTGGAATGTATGCGGGATAGTTTTCTCAACCAACATGTGGAGGAACCAACGAGAGAGCAGGCTATTCTAGACTGGGTATTGAGTAATGAGGAAGGGTTAGTTAGCAGTCTTGTTGTGCATGGCCCCTTGGGCAAGAGTGACCATAATATGGTTGAGTTCTTCATTAGGATGGAGAGTGACAAAATTAAGTCAGAAACAAGGGTTCTGAACTTGAACAAAGGTAACTTTGAAGGTATGAGATGTGAATTGGCCAAGATAGACTGGCAGGTGATTCTTAAAGGGTTGACAGTGGATGTGCAATGGAAGGTATTTAAAGACTGCATGGATGAAGTACAAAAGTTGTTCATACCAGTTTGGCAAAAGAATAAATCGGGGAAGGTGGTGCATCCATGGATAACAAGGGAAATCAGGGATAGTATAAAAACAAAAGATGAGGCATACAAATTTGCCAGAAAAAGCAGCCTACCGGAGGACTGGGAGAAATTCAGAATCCAGCAGAGGAGGACAAAGGGCTTAATTAGGAAAGGGAAAATAGATTATGAAAGGAAACTGGCAGGGAACATAAAAACTGACTGCAAAAGTTTTTATAGATATGTAAAGAGAAAGAGACTAGTTAAAACAAATGTTGGTCCCTTGCAGTCAGAAACAGGTGAATTGATCATGGGGAACAAGGACATGGCAGACCAATTGAATAACTACTTTGGTTCTGTCTTCACTAAGGAAGACATAAATAATCTGCCGGAAATAGCAGTGGAACGGGGGTCAAATAAGATGGAGGAACTGAGTGAAATCCAGGTTAGCCGGGAGGTGGTGTTGGGTAAATTGAACGGATTGAAGGCCGATAAATCCCCAGGGCCAGATAGTCTGCATCCCAGAGTACTCAAGGAGGTAGCCACAGAAATAGTGGATGCATTAGTGATAATTTTTCAAAATTCCTTAGATTCTGGAGTAGTTCCTGAGGATTGGAGGGTAGCTAATGTAACCCCACTTTTTAAAAAAGGAGGGAGAGAGAAAGCGGGGAATTACAGACCAGTTAGTCTAACATCGGTAGTGGGGAAACTGCTAGAGTCAGTTATTAAAGATGGGATAGCAGCGCATTTGGAAAGTGGTGAAATCATTGGACAAAGTCAGCATGGATTTACGAAAGGTAAATCATGTCTGACAAATCTGATAGAATTTTTCGAGGATGTAACTAGTAGAGTGGATAAGGGAGAACCAGTGGATGTGTTATATCTAGACTTTCAGAAGGCTTTCGACAAGGTCCCGCATAAGAGATTAGCATACAAACTTAAAGCACACGGTATTGGGGGTTCAGTATTGATGTGGATAGAGAACTGGCTAGCAGACAGGAGGCAAAGGGTAGGAGTAAACGGGTCCTTTTCAGAATGGCAGGCAGTGACTAGTGGGGTGCCGCAAGGCTCAGTGCTGGGACCCCAGCTATTTACAATATATATTAATGATTTGGACGAGGGAATTCAATGCAACATCTCCAAATTTGCAGATGATACCAAGCTGGGGGGTATAGTTAGGTGTGAGGAGGATGCTTGGAGGCTGCAGGGTGATTTGGATAGGCTGAGTGAATGGGCAGATGCATGGCAGATGCAGTACAATGTGGATAAATGTGAGGTTATCCACTTTGGTGGCAAAAACATGAGGGTAGACTATTATCTGAATGGTGGCAGATTAGGTAAGGGGGAGATGCAACGAGACCTGGGTGTCATGGTACACCAGTCATTGAAAGTAGGCATGCAGGTGCAGCAGGCAGTGAAGAAAGCAAATGGTATGTTAGCATTCATAGCGAAAGGATTTGAGTATAGGAGCAGGGAGGTTCTACTGCAGTTGTACAGGGTTTTGGTGAGGCCACACCTGGAGTACTGCGTACAGTTTTGGTCTCCAAATCTGAGGAAAGACATCCTTGCCATAGAGGGGGTACAGAGAAGATTCACCAGACTGATTCCTGGGATGTCAGGACTTTCATATGAGGAAAGATTGGATAGACTCGGTTTGTACTCGATGGAATTTAGAAGATTGAGGGGGGATCTTATAGAAACCTACAAATTTCTTAAGGGGTTGGACAAGCTAGATGCTGGAAGATTGTTCCCGATGTTGGGGGAGTCCAGAACAAGGGGTCACAGTCTAAGGATAAGGGGGAATTCCTTTAGGACCGAAATGAGGAAAACATTCTTTACACAGAGAGTGGTGAGTCTCTGGAATTCTCTGCCACAGAAGGTAGTTGAGGCCAGTTCATTGGCTATATTTAAGAGGGCGTTAGATGTGGCACTTGTGGCAAAAGGGATCAGGGGGTATGGAGAGAAGGCAGGTACGGGATACTGAGTTGGATGATCAGCCATGATCACATTGAATGGCGGTGCAGGCTCGAAGGGCCGAATGGCCTACTCCTGCACCTATTTTCTATGTTTCTATGTTTCTATGTTTCTATCTGGATAAAGAGGGTCTAATTAGGAACAGTCAACATGGATTTATGCCTGGAAGGTCATGTTTGACTAATCTTCTTGAATTTTTTGAAGAGGTTACTAGGGAAATTGACGAGGGTAAAGCAGTCGATGTTGTCTATATGGACTTCAGTAAGGCCTTTGACAAGGTTCCTCATGGAAGGCTGGTTAAGAAGGTTCAACTGTTGGGTGTAAATGCAGGAATAGCAAGATGGATTCAACAGTGGCTGAATGGGAGAAGCCAGAGGGTAATGGTGGATGGCTGTTTGTCGGGTTGGAGGCAGGTGACTAGTGGGGTGCCTCAGGGATCTGTGTTGGGTCCTTTGTTGTTTGTCATGTACATCAATGATCTGGATGAAGGGGTGGTAAATTGGATTAGTAAGTATGCAGATGATACCAAGATAGGGGGTGTTGTGGATAATGAAGAGGATTTCCAAAGTCTACAGAGTGATTTAGGCCAGTTGGAAAAATGGGCTGAAAGATGGCAGATGGAGTTTAATGCTGATAAATGTGAGGTGCTATACCTTGGCAGGACAAATCAAAATAGGACGTACATGGTAAACGGTAGGGAATTGAAGAATACAGTTGAACAGAGGGATCTGGGAATAACCGTGCATAGTTCCTTGAAGGTAGAATCTCATATAGATAGGGTGGTAAAGAAAGCTTTTGGTATGCTAGCCTTTATAAATCAGAGCATTGAGTATAGAAGCTGGGATGTAATGTTAAAATTGTACAAGGCGTTGGTGAGACCAAATCTGGAGTATGGTGTACAATTTTGGTCGCCCAATTATAGGAAGGATGTCAACAGAATAGAGAGGGTACAGAGGAGATTTACTAGAATGTTGCCTGGGTTTCAACAGCTAAGTTACAGAGATAGGTTGAATAAGTTAGGTCTTTATTCTCTGGAGCGCAGAAGGTTAAGGGGGGACTTGATAGAGGTCTTTAAAATGATGAGAGGGATAGACAGAGTTAATGTGGACAAGCTTTTCCCTTTGAGAATAGGGAAGATTCAAACAAGAGGACATGACTTTAGAATTAAGGGACAGAGGTTTAGGGGTAACATGAGGGGGAACTTCTTTACTCAGAGAGTGGTAGCGGTGTGGAATGAGCTTCCAGTGGAAGTGGTGGCGGCAGGTTCGTTGGTATCATTTAAAAATAAATTGGATAGGCATATGGATGAGAAGGGTATGGAGGGTTATGGTATGAGTGCAGGCAGGTGGGACTAAGGGAAAAAAGTTGTTCGGCACGGACTTGAAGGGCCGAGATGGCCTGTTTCCGTGCTGTAATTGTTATATGGTTATATGGTTTAAATCCCTCTAAACCCAAACCACCTCTGAACACCTGAAAACCACTGTAAACCCTTCTAAACCCCTCTAAACCCCTCTAAACACCCAACTCCTCTAAACCCCTCTAAACATATGTAAACCCCTCTAAACCACTCTAAACCCCTCTACACCACTCGAAACCCTATAAACCCCTCTAAACCCCTCTACCAACCTAAATCCGCTCTACATCCCTCAGAACCCTTCCAAACCCTCTCTAAACCCCTCCAAACCCCCTCTAAACCCATTATATTCCATCTAAACCCCCTCTAAACCACCTCTAAACTACCTCTAGTCGACCTCTAAAGCCCACTAAACACCCTCTAAACAACTCTATACATCCTCTAAACCCATACAAACCCTCCATAACCCCTCCAAAACCCCTCTAACCCCCACTGCACCCACTTCAATTCCCTGTAAACCACCTTAAACCTCTCTAAACACCCCTCTACACCCCTTCAAAACCCCTCTAAAACCCCCTCTAAACCACTCTAAACCCACTCAAAATCCCTGTAAACCCCATTCCACCCCCTCTGATTCCCTCAAAACCGTTCTAAACCCCAACCTCCCCTAAACCCCCCTTAACCCCAGTAAAGCCTCTCTAAAACCCTCTATACCCCCAATAAACACTTCTAAACCACTCTATACTCCTCCACACCCATCTAAATCCATTCTAAACCCCCTCTAAATCCTTCTAAACACCTCTAAACCCATTGAACCCACCTCTAAACCGCTCTACACTCGTCTAAACCAGTCTAAACCCCACTAAACCCCCTCTGAATTCCTCAAAAAAAAAACAATACGCCCTCTAACCCCCTCTAAACCCCCTTTAAATCCCTGTAAACCACCGTAAACGCTCTAAGCACATCAAAGCCCCTCTAAACCGGTCTAAATCCCTCTAACACCTCTAAAACACTTCTAACCCCAAACCTCCAATAAATCCCTCTAAACCCAAACCTCTCTAAACCCATCTAACACCCTGTAAACACTTCTAAACCCCTCGAAACCCCTCTAAACGCCCAGTAAACCCTTCTAAAACCCTCTAACACCCCCGAAACCACCCTAAACCCATCTAAACTCCTCTAAACCCCTCTGAACACATCTAAACCCCTCTAAACCCCATCTCAACCCCCTATAAACCCTATAAATCCCCTCTAAACACCTATAAACCTCTCAACCCCACTAAATCCCCTCTACATCCCTCGGAACCCCGCGAAACCCTCCCTAAACCCCGCCAAACCTCCTCTAAAGCCCCTATCTACCCACTAAACCCCATCTAAACATCTCTAAACCACTCGTAATCCCACCAAACCCCCTCTAAATCCCTCAAAACTGTTCTAAAGCCCCTCTAACCTCCCCTAACCCCCTCTAAACCCATCGAAACCACATCTAAGCCCCTAGAAATCCCTCTAAGCATATCTAAACCCCTGTAAAGCAATCCAAGCCCATCTAAACCCTCTCAACTTGTCTAAACCCCATATAAACCCCACTAAATCCCCTCTATATCCCTCAAAACCCCTTATGAACCCTCCAAACCCTTTCGAAAACCCCTCTAAACCCCTCTAAACCCCCTATAAACACTATAAAACTCCATCAAAACCCATGTAAACCCCTCTAAACCTCTCTTAACCCCACTAAACTCCCTCTAAATCCCACGAAACGCGTCTAACCCCCTTCTAATTGCATCTAACCCTCTAAACCCCATACAAACCCCTTTAAACACCCCTAAATAAAAATCCAAACCCATGTAAACCCCTCCAAACCTCTCCAAGCCACCTCTAAATCCCTCTAAACTACCTCTAAACCACTTCTAAACCACCTCTAATTTCCTCTGAACACCCTCTAAACCCCTCTATACAACCTCCAAACCCATACAAACCCCCTCTAAACCCCATCTAAACCCCCTATAAACCCTATAAACCCCTCTAAACATAGAGGGGTTTATAGGGTCTAGATGTGTTTAGCGGGGTTTAGAGGGGTTTAGGGGAGGTTAGAGGGGCTTTAGAACGGTTTTGAGGGATTTAGAGGGGGTTCGGTTCGGTGAAGAGGGGTTTAGATATGTTTGGAGGGGTTTAGAGGGAATATAGGCGGTTTAGAGGGGGTTTGGAAGGGTTTAGAGAGGGTGTAGAGGGGGTTCTGAGGGATTTAGAGCTGATTTAGTGTGGTAGAGGGGTTTAGAGGGGTTTATAGGGTTTAAGTGGTGTAGAGGGGTTTGGAGGGGTTTAGATGGATTTAGATATGTTTAGAGGGGTTTGGAGGAGTTGGGTGTTTAGAGGGGTTTAGAGGGGTTCAGAAGGGTTCAAACCCAAACCCCCTCTAACCCCCTCTGCACACACTTTAAATCCCTGTGAACCACCTTAAACCTCTCTAAACACCTCTAAACCCCCCTAACGCCTCTAAAATCCTTCTAACCCCATCTAATTCATCTAAACCCCATATATACCCTTCCAAACGCCCCGAAATCAACACTAAGCATCTAAGCCCCTATAAACCTCCTATAAATCCCTCCAAACCCAAACCCCCTCTAAACCCCTGAAAACCACTGTAAACCCTTCCAAACCCCTCTAAACACCTCTAAACACCCAACCCCTCTAAACCCCTCTAAACATACCTAAATCCTTCTAAACCCCTGCAAACCCCTCTACACCACTCCAAACCCTATAACCCCCTCTAAACCACTATGCCACACTAAATCCGCTCTACATCCCTCAGAACCCCTCTAAACCCTCTCTAAACCCCTCCAACCCCCATCTAAACCGCCTATATACCCTCTAAACCCCCTCCAAATATCTCTAAACCCTCCTAACCCCACCAAACCCCCTCTAAATACCTCAAAACCGTTCTAAATCCCCTCTAACCTCTCGTAAACCCCTCTAAACCCCGCTAAACACATCTAAACCCCTCTAAAACCCCTCTAATTCCCTATGAACGCCTCTAAACCCATCAAAACCACATCTAAACCCCTCTAAATTAATCTACACCCCACTAAACCCCCTACGAATTCCTCGAAACCCCTCAAACCCCTCTAACCCCGTATAAACCCCCCTAAACCAAACCTCCTCTAAATCCCTCATACCGTTATAAAGCCCCTCTAACCTCACCTAAACCCCTCTAAACCCAACGAAACCACATCTGAACCTCTCTAAATCCCTCTAAACAGCACTAAGCATATCTAAACCCCTCTAAACCAATCCACGCCCATCTAAGCCCTCTACACTTGTCTAAACCCCCTATTAACCCTTCTAATTCCGCTCTATATCCCTCAAAACCCCTTATAAACCGTCTCCAAAACCTTTCGAAAGCCCCTCTAAACCCCCTCTAAACCCTCTACAAACACTCTAAACTCCCTCTAAACCCATGTAAACCCCTCTAAACCCCTCTTAACCCCACTAAACACTAAACTCTAAATCTAACTCCATCTTAACGCCTCTAAACCCATCGAAACCACATCTAAACCCCTCTAACTCCCTCTAATACCCTCTAAACATCACTAAACATATTTAAACGCCTCTGAACACACTCAAGCCACTCTAAACCCGTCTAAACCCCACTAAACCCCCACTGAATCCCTCAAAATCGTTCTAAATCCCATCTAACCACCCCTACACCACTCTAAAACCCCTCTAAACCCCCTCTAAACCCCTCCACACCCACTTTAAATCCCTGTAAACCACCTTAAACCTCTCTAAACACCTCTAAACCACCCGAAACCCTTCCAACCCCATCTAAACCCCTCGAAACCCCTCCAACACCTCCAAAACCCTTCTAACACCATCTAAACCCCATACAAACCCTTAGATTAGACCCCCTATATTCCCTCTAAGCCCCTTTATACATTTCTAAACCCCTATTAACCCCACTAAACTCCCTGTAAATCCCACAAAACGCGGCTAAACCCCTTCCAATTCAATCTAATCCCTCTAAACCCCATACAAACCCCTTTAAACCCCCTAAATAAAAATCGAAACCCATGTAAACCCCTCTAAATCTCTCCAAGCCACCTCTAAATCCCTCTAAACTACCTCTAAACCACCTCTAAACCACCTCTAAATTCCTCTGAACACCCTCTAAACCCCTCTATACAACCTCCGAACCCATACAACCCCCTCTAAACCCCATCTAAACCCCCTATAGACCCTCTAAACCCCTCTAAACACGTCTAAACCCCTCTACCCCCCACTGAGTCCCCTCTACGTCCCTCGGAACCCCTCTAAACCCCTCTAAACCCCTCTAAACACCCCTTCACCCCTCTAAACCCCTCCAAGCCACATCTAAATCCATCTAAACCACCTCTACATAAATCTAAAGACCTCAAAACCCCTCTAAACTCCCCCTAAACCCCTCTAAACCATCTCTAAACCCAGATAACCCCCTCTAAACCCCACTAAACCTTGTCTGAATTCCTCAAAACCCCTCAAAACCCCCTCTAACCCCTCTGCACCCACTTTAAATCCCTGTAAACCACCTTAAACCTCTCTAAACAACTCTAATCCACCCTAAACACCTCCAAACCCATCTAAACCCCCCCCCCCACCGCCTCTAAAACCCTTCTAACCCCATCTAATTCACCTAAACCCCATATAAACCCTTCTAAACCCCTCTAAACCCTATCAACACCCAACCCCTCTAAACCCCTCTAAACATATCTACACCTCTCTATACCCCTCTGAACCCCTCTAAACCCCACTAAACCACTATATACTCTTATCCCCTCTACCACACTGAATCCGCTCTACATCCCTCAGAACCCCTCGAAACCCTATCTAAACCCCTCCAAACCCCCTCTAAGCCCCCTATATTCCCTCTAAACCACCTCTAAACATTTCTAAACCCCTCTTAACCCCACTAAACTCCCTCTAAATCCCACAAAACGCGGCTAACCCCCTTCCAATTCCATCTAATCCCTCTAAACCCCATACAAACCCCTTTAAACCCCCCTAAATCTAATCTAAACCCATGGAAACCCCTCTAAACTCCTCCAAGCCACCTCTAAATCCCTCTAAACTACATCTAAACCACCTCTAAATTCCTCTGAACACCATCTAAACCCTTCTATACAACCTCTAAACCCCTACAAACCCCTCTAAACCCCACCTAAACCGCCTATGAACCCACTAAACCCCCTCTAAACACCTCTAAACACCTCTACCGCACTAAGTCCCCTCTACATCACGCGGAACCCCTCTAAACCCTCTCTAAACCCCTCCAAGCCCACTCTAAACCCCCTCTAAACCCCATCTAAGCATCTCTAAACCCCTCTTAACCCCACCAAAGCCCCTCTAAATCCCACAAAACCGTTCTAAAGCCCCTCTAACCTCACCTAAACCCGTCTAAACCCATCGAAACTCCTCCAACACCATCCAAAACTCATCTAATTCCTTCTTAACGCCTCTAAACCCATTGAAACCACATCTAAACCCCTCTAACTCCCTCTAACACCCTCTAAACATCACTAAACATATATAAACGCCTCTGAACACACCAAGCCATCTAAACCCCACTAAACCCCCTCTAAACATCTCTAAACCCCTCTTAACCCCACCAAACCCCTCTAAACCCCTCTAATACCCTACGAACGCCTCTAAACCCATCGATGCCCATCGAAACCACATCTAAACCCCTCTAAACCCGACTAAACCCCTATTAGCCCCACTAAACTGCACTCTAAATCCCACAAAACGCCTCTAAACCCCTTCTTATCCCATCCAATCCCTCTAAACCCCATGCAAACCCATCTAAACCCGGCTAAATCAAATGTAAACCCATCTAAACCCCATCTAAATCCGCTATAAATCCCTCTAAACCCCCTCTAAAGCCCTGAAAACCACTGTAACCCTTCTAAACCCTTCTAAACGCCCCTCCAACCAGTCTAACCCCCTCTAACCCCCGTCTAAACACCTCTAAACCACCTCTTAACAACTCTAACACCCTCTAAACCCCTTCAACACTCTCTAAACCCATCCAAACCCATCTAATACCCTCTCAACCTCTCTAATCCCATCTAAATACCCTCGAGACCACTCAAAACCCCCTCTAAACCCCCTCTAAGCCACTCTAAAACCGCTCAAAATCCCTGTAAACCCCATTCCACCCCCTCTGATTCCCTCAAAACCGTTCTAAACCCCAACCTCATCCTAAAACCCTTTAAACCCCAGTAAAGCCCCTCTAAAACCCGCTATACCCCCATAAACACTTCTAAACCACTCTATACTCCTCCACACCCATCAAAATCCATTCTAAACCTCTATGAACCCCCTCTAAATCCTTATAAACACCTCTAAACCAATCGAACCCACCTCTAAACCACTCTACACTCGTCTAAACCAGTCTAAACCCCACTAAACCCCCTCTGAATTCCTCAAAGAACCCCTATACGCCCTCTAACCCTCTCTAAACCCCCTTTAAATCTCTGTAAACCACCGTAAACCGCTCTAAACACATCAAAGCCCCCCTAAACCGCTCTAAATCCCTCTAACACCTCTAAAACACTTCTAACCCCAAACCTCCAATAAATCCCTCTAAACCCAAACCTTTCTAAACCCCTCTAACCCCCTGTAAACCCTTCTAAACCCCTCGAAACCCCTCTAAACGCCCAGTAAACACTTCTAAAGCCCTCAACCCCCCCCCCCCCCCCAAACCACCCTAAACCCCTCTAAACTCCTCTAAACCCATCTAAACACGTCTAAACCCCTCTACCACACTATGTCCCCTCTACATCCCTCGGAACCCCTCTAAACCCTCTCTAAACCCTTCCAAACCCCTCTAAACACCTCTAAACACCCAACCGCTCTAAACCCCTCTAAACATACCTAAATCCCTCTAAACCCCTCCAAACACCTCTACACCACTCTAAACCCTATAAACCCCTCTAAACCCCTCTACCACACTAAATCCGCTCTACAGCCCTCAGAACCCCTCTAAACCCTCTCTAAACCCCTCCAACCCCCCTCTAAACCGCCTATATACCATCTAAACCCCTCCAAACATATCTAAACCGCTCTTCACCGCACCAAACCCCCTCTAAATCCCTCAGAACCGTTCTAAAGCCCCTCTAACCTCCCCTACACCCCTCTAAACCCCGCTAAACACATCTAGACCCTTCTAAAACCCCTCTCCCTAGGAACGCCTCTAAACCCATAGAAACCACATCTAAACCCCTCTAACTCCATCTAAACCCCAATAAACCCCCTCCGAATTCCTCAAAACCCCTCAAAATCCCCTCTAACCCCGTATAAACCCCGCTAAACCAAACCCCCTCTAAATCCCTCAAAACCGTTCTAAAGTCCCTCTAACCTCCCCTAAACCCCTCTAAACCCATCGAAACCAAATCTAAACCCCTTTAAATACTTCTAAACCCATCTAAGCATATCTAAACTTCTCTAAACCAATCCAAGCCCATCTAAACCCTCTAAATTTGTCTAAACCCCCTATTAACCCCACTAAATACCCTCTATATCCCTCAAAACCCCTTATAAACCGTCTCCAAACCCTTTCGAAAGCCCCTCTAAACCCCCTCTAAACCCCCTATAAACACTCTAAACTCCCTCTAAATCCATGTAAACCCCTCTAAACCCCTCTTAACCCCACTAAACTCCCTCTAAATCCCACAAAACGCGGCTAACCATCTTATCCTTCTAAACCCCATACAAATCCCTTTAAACCCCCCTAAATCAAATTTAATCCATGTAAACCCCTCTAAACTCCTCCAAGCCACAACTAAATCCCTATAAACGACCTCTAAAATACCTCTAAAGCAGCTCTAAAGTCCTCTGAACACCCTCTAAACCCCTCTATACAACCTATAAACCCATACAAATCCCTCTAAACCCCATCTAAATCGCCTATAAACCCTCTAAACCCCCTCTAAACACCTCCAAACCTCTCTACCCCACTAAGTCCCCTCTACATCCTTCCGAATCCCTCTAAACCCTCTCTAAACCCCTCCAAACCCACTGTAAACCCCCTATAAACCATCTAAACCCCATCTAAACACCTCTAAACCCCTCTGAACCCCACCAAAGCCCCTCTAAATCCCACAACACTGTTCTAAAGCCCCTCTAACCTCACCTAAACCCGTCTAAACCCATCTAAACACCTCCAAACCCCTCAAACCCCATCTAATTCCCTCTTAACGACTCTAAATCCATCGAAACCACACCTAAACCCCTCTAACTCCCTCTAACATATGTAAACGCCTCTGAACACATCCAAGCCACTCTAAACCCTCTAAACCCATCTAAACCCCACTAAACCCCCTCTGAATCCCTCAAAATCGTTCTAAATTCCATCTAACCTCACCTACACTACTCTAAACCCCTCTAAACCCCCCTCTAAACCCCTCTACACCAACTTTAAATCCCTGTAAACCACCTTAAACATCTCTAAACACCTCCAAACCACCCTAAACCCCTCCAACCCCACCGAAACCCCCCGAAACCCCACTAACACCTCCAAAACCCTTCTAACCCCATCTAATTCTTCTAAACCCCATACAAACCCTTCTAAACACCCCGAAATGAACACTAAGCCCCTATAAACCTCCCATAAATCCCTCTAAACCCAAACCACCTCTGAACCGCTGAAAACCACTGTAAACCCTTCTAAACCCCTCTAAACCCCTATAAACACCCAACCCCTCTAAACACCTCTAAATATATCTAAACCCCTCTAAACCCCTCTCTACCCCTCTACACCACTCGACACCCAATAAACCTCTCTTATCCCCTCTACCACACTAAATCCGCTCTACCTCCCTCAAAACACCTCGAAACCCTCTCTAAACCCCTCCAAACACCCTCTAAACCCTCCTATATTCCCTCTAAACCCCCTCTAAACATCTCCAAACCCCTCTTAACCCCACCAAACCCCCCTAAATCCCTGAAAACCCCTCTAATTCCCTATGAACGCCTCTAAACCCATCGAAACCACGTCTAACCCCCTATAAACCCCCCTAAACCCCTCTAAGCCCCTCTAAACATATCTAAACCCCTCTAAACCTATCCAAGCCCAACTGAACCCTCTAAACCCGACTAAACCCCTATTAACCCCACTAAACTCCCTCTAAATCCCACAAAACGCCTCTAAACCCCTTCTTATCCCATCCAATCCCTCTAAACCCCGTGCAAACCCTTCTAAACCCGGCTATATCAAATCTAAACCATCTAAACCCCATCTAAATCCGCTATAAATCCCTCTAAACCCCCTGAAAACCACTGCAAACCCTTCTAAACCCTTCTAAACGCCCCTTCAACCAGTCTAGCCCCATCCAAACCCCGTCTAAACACCTCTATACCACTTCTAACCAACTCTAACACCCTCTAAACCCCTTCAAACACTCTCTAAACCCATCCAAACCCATCTAATACCCTCTCAATCCCTGTAATCCCCTCTAAATACCCTCGAAACCATACTAAACCCACTCTAACCCCCCTTTAAACCCCTCTAAACCCACTCTGATTCCCTCAAAACCGTTCTAAACCCCAACCTCCCCTAAACCCCTCTAAACCCCAGTAAAGCCATTCTAAAACCGTCTATAACACCTTTAAACACTTCTAAACCTCTCTATACTCCTCCAAACCCATCCACCCCCATCCAAACCCATTCTAACCCCCTCTAAACCCCCTCCAAATCCTTCTAAACACCTCTAAACCCATCGAACCCACCTCTAAACCGCTCTAAACTCGTCTAAACCAGTCTGAACCCCACTAAACCGCCTCTGAATTCCCTCAAAACCTCTCAATACGCCATCTAACCCTCTCTAAACCCCCTTTGAATCCCTGTAAACCACCGTAAACCGCTCTAAACACATCAAAGCCCCTCTAAACCCCTCTAACTCCCTCTAACGCATCGAAAACACTTCTAACCCCAAACCTCCCATAAATCCCTCTAAACCCAAACCCCTCTAAACCGCTCAAAACCAATGTAAACCCTTCTAAACCGCTCGAAACGCCCAGTAAACTCCTCTAAAACCATCTAAACCCCATCTAAATACCTCTAAACCCCTCTTAAC